>CAUYUJ010018094.1:61631-66631 GCA_963575745.1 Prorocentrum cordatum | reverse complement strand
CTCCGCCGCGCACAGAGCCCAACCCCGCAGCGACCCCGCCGCTCGCGCCCGGGCCGCCCGCCGCGCCCACGGCACGCGCGGCGCCGAGCACCCCGCCCTTCGCCGTCGCCGCGCCACTCCCGGCGACCCCGCCGGCATCGACGCCGCGCATCTCCCAGGACGGCGAAGCCGGAGTCTTCCGCCGCACGCGCCTGGCCGTGGCCGGCGAGCTGAGGACACCATCGCCCCCTTCGCGCTCCGGCGTAAGCGGGGCACCCGCCCGGACCGGCACCGGCGCCCGCACGCTCGACCCCGCCTCGCTCTCCGCCGCGACCTCTGCAGGCTGCCGCCCCGCAGCGCGGCAACGCGCGCCGAGACACGAGGCGCTCGCGCCGCCGGCGCCACCGCCACCGACGCCAGTCACCTCACTCCCGCCAGCTCCCACACCCCCGATGCCTGCCCCGCCCCCCCCTCCACCGCTCTGCTCATCTGGCGCCCCGCCAACCCCTGGTGCCCCCGCGTCGGCGCTCTGCCCATGACTGCGCCCCATGCGACAGTACACCGCCATGTACGCCTCCTTCGGCTTCACGTGCGCCGGCTCGCCTCGCATCCTGCGCGGCGGCTTGTCGTCGTCAAACAAAACGTTCCCCCCGTCAGGGACGCGGCACAACGTCGTATAGTGACCGGTATGCACTGTTTGCCCATTGTGGTACACAACGCCAACCAGCTGCATCTGGGGAAGCCATGCAGCCTCAGTTGCTCTTCGACCCACACGGGCTGCCGCGCCTCATGGCCCCTCCTCAATTGAACCACCAAAACGCGCGGCACGCCCGTGAGTCGCGTCTGCTGGTCGTGCCAAACCCGGTCGGCATCCGCGCGGCAACACGCTGGGCAGCTCTTCTCAACTTGTTCATGCGCGCAAAAGTCGGAGTACATTTCCGACAACATCATCGGCCCGCCGGGCCGCGCGTGGACCCGCAGCTTCAGAACATCCTCCGCCTCGTACGAGACGGACAAGTGCCCGCACTGACGGCATTTCTGCCGCTTCTCCATCACAAACACGAACATCCGATCCACGTGCGTCACGCGCATGTTCGTCGCACGAATGCTCTCGGGGTCCCACGACGCAAAGCGTCCGGCCAACTCCTCTCCGCGGCGCGCAGCCGACATCAGCTTACCCCAATACGCAAACACATCATGCTGCTGCCACTCGTTGTCGAACTCACTGGCTGCCCGAGGAAAACGTCCTCGCTATCAACATTCGTTCGCCGCCGCACGCTCACGGGTCCGCCCTGCCAGCGTCGCGACACCAACTGATTGTGCGTGTCCCACATCCCGCAGACGCAGCAACGCCCACTGGCCCTCTCCTCGCAATCGCCCTCCGCGTGCCATCGAAGCCACTCCCAGACGGCAGGCGTCCGCAGCATCAGCTGCGTCACGCTGAACACGTAGCAAGAATGCCCAGGCCGCGGCATCCCACGGACGGGCACGCTACTCACGCTGTCCCACGAAGCCGCGCGAATACCATCCACGCGAGGCACGTCCATCTCTCCAGGGCTCGGCGGAGGCTGAGCCGGGCGCTCCGACGCGAACAAACTCTGCGGCCCGAACGCCGCGGACACCAGCTCTTCCCGACGGCGCGGTCTTCGGGCTGCCTCGCGTTGCTGCGTTCGCAAGTACGCCTCCCGGTTTCGGTCCTGCGCCTGCTGCCTCGCCAAGGCCGCAGCCTCCCGCCCCTGCTGCAACCGATTCTGGACCTCGGCACCCTCCAGCCGGTGCGACCGATCGCGCGTCGCCTGGAGCGCGAGCCGGCAGCGTTTCGCCAGGGCCCTCATCTTATGCTCGCGAGAACCGAAGCACGCGTGGGCACGCACATACCCGAACAGCCCAAAGTGGTCTGACACATGGAATTCGCAGCCCTCGAAGAACACTTTCCCCTTCCCTACCAAATGCACCTCCGCCCAAAGCTCCGCCCCGAACATGACCCGGTTCCGTCTCTGTCCGACAGCCCCCCTCTCGCCGAGACCCGAGTAAAACTTGTTCCCGGGGCAGCCCCAAGAACGACCCTCGTACCAGGTGTCCTTCAAACGCAGCTGCTCCACAGCGGCCTGCACCTGGGAGTCCGTGCTGTTCATGTCGCCCACAATGAGCAGCCGGTCGCAACCTTCCGCGCAAGTCCTCGTAATCTTCCGAAGTATCGCGTGACGCCGCTCCCACGCCGCACCCGCGGGCAAGTGGACCGCGGCCACGTTCACCCACCCCGCGCCGCCCGCGCCCCCGCCTACGGGAACTTCGACCCGGCACAGCACGCACGGGCCCTCCCCTGACAAAGCCTTGCCTTCCGCGCGCAGACCGCGCCTCACGTACAGGTGCACGTACCCCCTGGACTCGTGCGCATGGGCCACGCCAACCAATTGGAAATCCGCCTCCAGCTCCTTGTACGCCTCCTCGCCCTCGCATTCCTGCAGAGCAACGACATCAACCCCGCGCGCCTGCCTCCAACGGAGCACTTCGCCCAGGACCGCCGCGCGCTGGTCGCAGTCGCTCCAGGAGGGCGGCGCCACGGCCGAGCGATGCCCACCAGCGATATTCCACGTGGCAAACGACAACGTCGACGCGCCCTCCAGGCCCTCCTCTTCGCCAGCCTCACCCGCCGCTTCCCCTGGCACAGCCGCCCTCGGCAAGCTCGCGCCCGTCGCGCTGGGCGCCGAAGCACCCGCGCGAGGCCCGACGCCGAACGCGCCCAGAACGTCGCGGCATTCCTGCTCCGAAAGCAACAACTCCATGACATCCCGCGCCCCCCGCGCGCCGACGCCCGCCCGGAACGACGCGAACGCGCCCCGCAGCACGCGACACACGTCAGGCACGAAGGACTCCGCCGACGCATCCAGCACGCCCGCTTTCGCCAGGCGCCCGACACGGCCCAGCAGAAGCCCGAGCGCGCAGGCGATCCTCTGCGAAGGAACACGAACGCGCGGCGCGTCCCCGAACTCCACCGCCGGCGGGCGCCGCCCAGCACTGGCACCGAGCGGTCGCAGCAGTGCGGCGATATTCCGGGCGATTCGCCCTGCCACGTCCTCCCTGCGGGCCCGATCGTGCACGCGCACTGCGAGAGACTCGGCTCGCCCGAGCGCCTCCCCCGGCCGACCAGACGTAACACTCACAAACACCCAATCCTGCGCGACACCAGATCCGCTCAGTGGGTCCACGGCGACGACCATTAGCAACTCCTGCTTGTCACTCACGGAGTTCGCATCCCACACGCTCGTCAAATTGTGCGCAATCCGGGCAAAATGCTCCGGGGTCTCCTCCGCACCAACGTGCCGGCCTACCTTTGCCGAAGCCACAGTCGTCGGCAGCCCCAACCCCGCGCACAACTGCCTCGCCACCTTAAAGAAGAACTCCAGCGCCTGGCCCTCCAGCCTGCCCTCTGCCAGCGCGCTCTCCGCTCGCACGTTCACGACCCACTTGTCCATGCGCAGCGCGCAGCCACCACGGACGTCCCCGAACGAGTCCTTCATCCTCTTCGCCGCCTTATCCAAACTCTTATGCAGGCGCGGGGGCACCAGCGCGCCCATGGCCTCCTTCACGGCGCTCATATGCAGCGGGCCCATGCTCGGAGCCACGGAATCGAACACTCGCTCATCCCACGCCCCAGACGCCTCCCACCGCTCCACAATCAAGTCGACCACGCCACGCAGGAACCCCTCCCTGTCACCCGAACCCGAAGACTCATGCGTCAGGCGCCCGGCAGCAGCCGTCAGACGTTCGCGCAAATCCTCCCGGGACGCACAAGCAGCGAGGGCACCGACCTCAACAAGCAGATCCCGCGCGGCGCCCTTCTCCTCCCGCGTCGCGAAGCGCACCCGCCTCCGGTCCAGAAGCCTTTCGGCCACGGCACGGAGGCGCCGCGCCGCGACGTCGTCCTCTTCAGCCTCGGCAGCAACGGCGCTGTCGAGCTCGGACGCGAAAGGCGGCCCCTCCTCACCCCACAGCCATGTGTCCTCATCCACCACTCTGCCCGCCCCTCTCATCCTCTCCGCCTGAGCCGCGGCAACGGTCTTCAAACGACCCAGCAATGTCTCCGCCGCGCGTTTCTCCTCCTCAGTCCAGCAGTCCGCCTCGCAGTACCCGTATTTTCGCAACGTGCGGGAAGCGCGAGCCTCCAGTCGCAACTCGAAGCGTCGCCGCTCCCGGAACGCCGTCGTATGCCTGGCCCTCATGAAGTCCGCATACTCCGGCAGGTCCTCCTCGAACACCAAGTCCCAGGGATGCTTCACACGCGTCGAGGCGACGAAACCGATCCCTGCAACGGCCGCGGTCTTCGCTGACAGGTGCACGCGGACTTTCGCCAACGACATCCCCTGCGCCTTCCAGTGCGTCAACGCCCATGCCAGCTGCAACGGGTAGTTCTAGCGCCACACGCCCTCCTCCATGGTGGAAGACACTCTCTGCCTCCAAATGGGCACCCAGTTCCGCCGCTCCTCGTCTCCCGGGAAAAACGACCGCGGCCGACCCTGCCCGTCTGTCCCTAGATCGATATCATCGAACTCGACGAACACTCAAAGGGGCGCCTGCAAATCCGGCCGAGCGCCATTGTGCGGGTCGGCGCCCTCGGGCCACATGTAGCCGCGCAGCGTACCCATCGCCCCGTTCATGAGCCCCGCCTCAACCCAGAGGTTCTGAGTCAACAGCACGCGGGCCCCTTCGCAGACGTACAGCTCGTTCTCGAGTCCGCAAAAGTCCTCGGACGCCATCTGGTCTGGCCTAGACTTCTGCTTTTTCTCCTTTTTGTCGTGGTAGGCACGCAACGCCGCGATGGGCTTACCACTCGCAGCGGCTACCTGGTACAACCTCTCCATGTTCACTCTATCGGCGCCACATGCACCCGAGGCCCGATCCTTCCTGCAGTCCATCAGCAGCGGGGCCGTCTCGAAGGCCGCCAGCTCCTCCCTCCCCTCCTTGGTCATTTGCAGCACCGACCTGTTCCGGCGCTTCAACCACGCATGATCCCGCTGCTC
>CAUYUJ010018094.1:0-61531 GCA_963575745.1 Prorocentrum cordatum | reverse complement strand
CCTCCTCCTCCTCCTCCTCCTCCTCCTCCTCCTCCTCCTCCTGCGCACGCAGTAGGCGCTCATGAGATCCCCACGAGCCCCGACGGAGCAAAGCCTCCGTAGAACAAAAACCTCGGGAGAGCACCCATCAGGACGACCTTTTTGTCACCCTCGACTGGGGGCGCCATCCAGCCGAGGGGCCAGCGACAGGGTGCTCTCTCCGAGGGCGGCCTGGGTCCAAGCCCTGACCGCTTCTCTCCAGACTGGCAGGATTCCAAGCTTCGGTGAGGAGGATCCACTCCTTCCCTTGCTTGTACTTGCCCTGCTCAAGGCCTTGCAAAACACGGCTGCCCCAGACAGAGGGCACTGGCGGGCACGGATCACGAAACTGCTTCGAAACGGTGACTCCGCCAGCACCACACTGGGCGCACACCACCCCCCGCCTCCCCCCCGCGAGAGCAAAGGGAAAGGCTCGGTGAGTGGCGCGACCCTCTCCCCTCAGGACCGCGATCGCAACATTGGCTCGACTTTCAACCGACGAGACCACGGGAGGAGGAGGAATTACTTGAAACCTGGGCACATCGGACCTGGGGATCCTGACACGCTTGGACACAGGAACGCGCAAACAGTCCAAATCGGCCATGGGGGCCCGCACACGCCAACCCATCGGGTCAGGGCATAAACAACCTTAAACTGACTTTTGAACAGGTCACGATACTGCTGAGCGACTCTGCTGTATTCAGCGGCCTGCTTGGCATAATGGTCAGCCAGCTCGTTGCCCGCCTGAGCCCTGGCCGAGAGACGACCAGAGGCGACGTCGGCACGAGTGGCGCGCGCCTTAACCTTGTTAAGGCGCAGTGCCTCGAGACCACCTCTGTCGTCGACGGCATGCCAGACAAGCTTCCAGATGTCGGCCCACGCAGCTTTGGACGAGCAACAAAACTGCCGCCCTCGATCCCAGACGCCCTGGAAAACAAAATTGGAGCCGGTCCAGAAGACGGCATCGGGAAGGGCCTGCCTAAGGCCCATGAAAAACGCCCAAAGCTCGCACGCATCGATGTCAAAGTGACCTGCTGGGAGCCCCCCCGCCACCACCGCGCGCTTCGCTCGAGACATGGGGAGGCTCGGATCATCGTGCAAGGGAACGATGGCCCAGCCTAGCGAGCGCGCGGTGGGCGGGAGCTTGGAATCAAAGAGGCTCCCGTCGAGAAAACAATCTCCTCCGAGCTGATCGGGGGCCCCGAGAAGCCAAAGTTCCTCGGGGGGGTCGGGTCGAGGAGGAGGAGGAGCAGGCAGCGGCACAAGCAACCTCTCGAGGAGGAGGCGAACGAGAGGATTACCTGCTGCTGCCACCATGGCCTGCGTGCACGCTGGAGGCTCCTGCTCTAGCTCAAGCATGTCCTGATGGGCAGCGCATCCAACGTGCCTGTGCAAGAGGGCCCCTGGGCCTGAGGCGCAGACCTGACACTCTTGCTGAGACGACAAACCGAGCTGATACTGTCTGTCTTGCGGCCACTGGCCGCCTGAAATTACACTGACTACATAGGCTTTTTCGTGTGCTCTAAGCTTGGACATACCAGCCTTGATAGGAGCCAAAAAAGGGCCTTGCACAAACTCAGGCATCTGAAGGTGATCGGCCACCTTGCTCCAGAGCCAGCTCTCGACGACGGTCTCAAGGGCAGTTTTGACCGTGCGGGGACACAAAGTTTCAACCGAGAAGACGCCCACGCTAGGGTGCTGCCACTCGAGCCCGTTCATCTTGATACCGAGCCGCATTGCCGTGGCGACGGCGGCTGAAAAGGGGCCCCGAATGGCCTGCCAAGGAGAGCCGTGCTCTTGAAGTTTCTGCCACGCACCTTCAAGGCCTTGCACCGCCACCCCTCTAGGAACCCACCCGTCCCAGAGCGAGGCGGCGACGGAGAGGAGAGGAGAGACGTTGAGGTGGCACGCAGGATCGATGCGAGGAATGCCAGACAGCTGCATCATGAGCGTGATAGAGCGTCCTGCCACCCTCTGTGACTGCACGGAGGCCTGATGAAAGCGCGCCTGCGCGAGCTCACGTCCGTTGCTGCCCAACACCCCCGACCCATAGGAGGTGGAGGCCTGAACGGCAGCACGAACCATGTGATGCGCTCGCCTTTTACACAGCTTACTAGACAGACTGAGGATCTTTTTGTGACGCACCTTCGCGGCAGTGAAACGCTCCGATTTGGTGTGTCTCTTGATCACACCTCCTGCAGCATAATCGATTCCAAGATTGCGCTCACTCTGCACACCGAGCACACTATTGGCTTTGAGCGCAAGGGCTAACTGCGAACGAAGCTGAGGACAGGAGGCGAGCACGCGAGACTTAGGTTTGCTAACTGTAAGATGCACGGCATTCAACTCTTGATGAAGCATACGCGTGGCTTGCACCAGAGTGTCTCGCACCTGCTCTGAGGATCCAACCTTGCGCAACCCCGAGTCATCCACCACCACCCCAATCTGAACCTCTCGAGCAGTGCGAAGAGGGAAGGCTGCTTGCACCGTGTCAAGCGGGGCGAGCAGCACCAACTGCAGCATGAGGGTGGCAAAATGACAGCCCGGAAGCACCGCCTTCTCGGTGCGGATGGGGGCCGAGGGTGCCCCAGCATGGTCCAGGACCCGCGGAGCCCGATACAGGCTCACCAACAAACGCAATTGCCGAAGGGGAAAGCCCGTAGCTTGAGCCGCCTTGAGCAGCTCTCCGTGCCGTACATGTTCAAACGCTTTGTGAAGGTCCAACAGGACCGTGCCAGCAAAAAGGTTACGTCCCTGAGCCCACTCGGCGAAGGCAGCTTGAACCCAGACAAGCCGATCCGACCCCCTCCCCCGAGTCGACCACCAGAACTCCCGAAAGTTCTGCTGCTGCCAATGCCGAATGAGGGGGCGGCGAAGTCGTCCTTGCACCCTGGGCGTGACGTGCATTAAAGCTATGGGCCTCAAGCCGCCTGTACGCTTCAATATGAAGATCATATTTGACCACAACCGTGGCCACTCAAAGCTGCTCTCGATGGTGAATATTAGCTGGCGAAAACACTCAAGGCCCTCGTCTGGCAGCTCACGCAACTGACGGGGCGAGATCTGATCGTAGCCAGCACCGCTGCTGGCTCGAAGGCTACGGAGACACGCTTTGAGATCGTCCAGATCAAAGTCAGGTAACTCAGGGCCCATATCTGACGGCCACAGAAGCGGATCGGCCAGGGACCCCACCTCCCAGTACGCCCCCTCAGCCAGAAACCAAAAGCGCCATCTCCTCCTCCTGACTGGCTGGCGCTGGCAGCAGCGAGCCGTCCTGTCTAAAATTGGGGCTGCTGCGCCATGGGGTGGGAGGCTTCGAGAGATTGAAAAGGGCTCCTCCGCCTGCACTGCTGTGAGACCTGACCCAACTCTTCCAGCTGGAGCCCCTGTGCTGCTCAGCTGCGCGCTGATGCTTGGATGAGAGCTGTCTGGCAAGGTTGGCGAGCACCGCCGAAAGCTCCCAGGAGAGCGAGGGGGCGGTCCAGAGCAGAGTGACCCAAGGCTGCGCGCTGGCATCGGTGAACTTGCTCCCTTGCTCGGCAGGCTTCTCACACAACGACAAAGTGGTGCGACGATACGACGCGGAATGAAACTTGCCGAGCTCGGTAAAAACTTGCGTCACAAGCCTCCACCACGTGGCGAAGGGCGAGAGACGCGGGTAGGGCATGACTGACGGCTTGCGCGCAGCAGCACGCTTGCGCTGTAAAGGCTTGGCCCTACCCTGGTACAGGTGCGCCTCGTCACTGCTAATCTGGTAGGTGTCAACGAACTCGAGCTCCATGGTGTGCACGAAGCTCTCCCACAACTCCTGAGTGCCTACCTGTGCAAGCACCAGCTCCGTAACTGACTGCCAGCGGGTGCTTTCTCGCATGGGTCCTTGAGGCCGCTGGCGAGGGAACATACGAGGCACGCGAAGCTGTGGCAGCGTGGGGACTTGTCGCAGTCCCTCGAGAGACAAAAGAACTGGATAATGCGGCGTGGTGCCAACATCGGTGAGCACAGTGAGCTTGTGACGATACTGCAGACCCTCCGAGACGATGAAGTAGTCCAGTACCCTGCCGTTTCCACCCGTGCACGTAGCTAACTGAGGGGATAGAATGTGTCCAGAGACGGCCTCCACCCAGCCAGAGCCCATCAGCTCGTTTGGGCTCAGATTCCAATCTCCAGAAAGAATGAACGGCATACCGAACTGCCTGATAACCGCCGTCAGCTTGCACAACAAATCCCAATTGAGCGCTGACAAACCTTGCGAGTCATGCATGTACACTACTGCCCATAGAATGCCTCCAGGCACGACTCCTGACATGTGCCTGACTGCAATGCGCGCAGGCTCAAGAACTGGAGCTTGACCGATCAGCAGCGAAAGCCCGTGCCGCTGCTGCACCATCTGAAGGAGGCCACCTGTGGTGCCTCCCTGCCCTGCGGCTCTGGCTGCGGTAGCCGAAGCCCTCCAGCCCATGTGTCGGAGCCTCTGCTCCCAACCTGCGCACTCGATGAAGTGGTGCTCCTGCACGCCAACGGCGTCGGCGTCGATGACTGACTGCGAATTGAGAATGGCCTCCAGCCCTGCACGGCCTGAGACGTTGGCGGTAACAAAAGACCACGTGTTAGGAAGACGAGTCTGCTGCTGACGTCTTGGCCTTCTTAGCCGCGTGGTCCTGCATGGCCTGCAAGAGACTGGTGTAGAGGGCGCGACCGACCTTGACCTTCTTGGGCTCCTCTTCGTCGGCACCATCGTTGTCGGCCTCCTCGTCTCCCATGGCGTCGTCGTCACCACTGACGGGGATGCCCTGGGCCCTGAGGAAGCTGTCGAAAAACTCGGGCTTGCCGAAATGCTCCCAGAAGGCCGCATCTGGCACGCCAGGCACACCAGCACCAGCAGGAGGAGACTGCTCCTGTTGCTGCTGCTGCTGCTGCTGCCGCACAGCCTCGGCCTCCGCGTCGGCGCGCTGCTTGTCCATCTGCTGCTTGACAAGGCCAGCAATGGGCTTGAGCGCGGCGGCTGCGTCAGGCAGCATGTCTGAGAGGGAGGCGGCGAGGGACTGCAGCTGCACGAGCGGGTCAGCGGCGGCGGCTGCGCGGCCGCCGACGGCTGCGTAGGCAGCGGCTGCTTTGCTAGCGGCCTCGTCTGCCTTGGCCTTGCACTCAGCCAAGTTGGTGGCGCACTGCTGCATATACTGCATGGCTTTGGCCGCCGCAGCCGCTGCCTTGTCGTACTTACTCTGGGCCTGCTCGAGCTTCTGCTGAATGGCGTCAGACGCCTGGCGAGCAGCACGAGCCGTGGGAAGCACATCACCGTTGGAAAGACTGCGAGCCGCGGCAACTCGAGCCAATTGTTTTGCAGACCATCCTTGAGACACGATGGCATAATCTGCGAGATCCATCTTAGCATACACCGCAACGAGCTCCTCAGACAGAACGGGGACAGGAGGAGCGGAACGAGGAGGCCCATCCTTCCACCTGCCTGCGGGTGCACGCTGTGCTGCGACTTTCGGCTTGTGGGGTTCAGTGCCACAGGTGCGACAGCTGCTCCGCCACTGGAAATTGCCTTTGTAACCGCACCGTACGTTGGTGCACGTCCAATTGTGAGCATCTTTGCCATCCATGTCGTGCCGGGGAACGTGACAGGGAGAGCAGGAGGCACTTGCTCCAACAGGAGCTCACAAAACGCGGAAAACCTCGTCTGACCAGGCAAACGAGGGGCACTGTGGGGGCCGCTGCCCCCCCTTGCCAGTGAGGCCAGGTCCTGTGCCAAAACGGCTACGGACTTGAGCCAAAATGGCTACGGGCCTCCTCCTCCTCCTCCTCCTCCTCCTCCTCCTCCTCCTCCTCCTCCTCCTCCTCCTCCTCCCCCTCCTCCGCAGGAGCCGAGGGCGCCATCGGCCGGCGGGCAGCCGCAGTCGCCCTCCGGGCCGCCGCCGCGGAGGCCGCCGAGGCCCAGGGCGCCCATCGCCCCGCCAGCCGCGCGGGCGGACAGCGGCGAGGGGGCCCGGCGGCGCGGCCGGGGCCCTGCGGGGGGGAGGGGATAGAGGGGGTGGTCGGCGGGCGTTCTCGGGCGTTTTTGTGTCGGTCCGGGGTCGTGAGGGGAAGGGGTGAAGAACGCCCAACACGCACGCGTGCAAAGCAGCATCGGCTTGACGGCGGCGCCAGGGGGGGGAAACCAGCGGCGCGGCGGGGGCCTCGAGGAAGAGGAAGGAAACGTTCTCGGGCCTTCTTATCGGTTCGAGGACGCCCACGGCAAGTGTAGTCAGCTGGTCCAGGGACTTTCGCACCAGTAGCGTAGCACTGTGCTGATTAAAGATTGGTTGGGTGTGGACGATGGTCCTCGCTCACTCGCCCACTTCAGTAGCTCCCCACCTTCCTGTGTGTTGGGTCCTCGTTTTGAATTCGCAGCACCCCGCGTCTTACACTCATGTTCCTCTCTTCCTCTCCTCTCCCTCCTCATCCTTGTCATCAGCATCATCCTCATCTTCTTCATCATCGTCGTCGGCGGCATCATAGCCGCTCTATTTCGGCACGCCTCTCACACGTTTCGTGGCCCCGCCGGAAGCTCCACCGAAGGCGCCAGAGGCTGAGTTCACATGGTGACTCGCCCCACTTCGGCGGAACTCACACGCTTCATGGCCCCACACGGAGCTACACCGACGACCCCCGTGCATGGATTCACATGGTGACCCGCCCCATCTCGGCACACTCCCTACACGCTTCGTGATACCGCACGGAGCTGCACCGAAGGCACCAGTGGTTCGGTTCACATGGTAACCTGGCCCATTTCGGCACACACACACACACACACACACACACACCACACATTTCGTGGGACCACAGGGAGCTCCACCGAAGGACCTTGTGGCTGGGTTCACTTGGTGGCCCGCCCGACTTCGGCACACCCCACACACTATGCGTGGCCGCAGGGAGTTCCACCGAAGCCGCCAGTGGCTGGATTCACATGGTGACCCGCCCCCTGTCGGCACTTCCATCAGAAGTTGCGTGGCCCCACACGGAGCTGCACTGAAGCCCCCCGTGGCTGGGTTCATACGGTGTCCCGCCATATTTCGGCACACAACTCGCACGTTCCGTGGCCCCCCAAGCAGCTGCACCGAAAGCGCCAGTGGTTGCGTTCACATGGTGAACCGCCCCACATCGACAAACTCACCAGTTCCGTGGCCCCACTGGGATCTCTGGCGAGCCCCAGTGGCTGCGGTCGCATGCGGCCCCGCCCCATTTCGGTGCACCTCTCACACGTTTCGTGGCCCCACAGGGAGCATCACCGAAGGCCCCAGTGGCTGCGTCCGCATGGCGTCGCCTCACCCATGCTGCTTCGCCCCGTTCAATAGACGATCGACTGTGGCCTTGCGTTCTGTCGAAGCGTTCAGGGGTGTTGCAAATGCGTTCATGTGTTCATGCGCGGACTTGCGCGTAGGCGCCACGCGTCAACATAAGGAGGGGTTCTTCGCCAGAATCATTTTCGGGTGGCGAGCCAGAAAACACGCTCACATTGCAGAGGAGGAGGGCGCAAGGACGTTCTCGGGCGTTCTTGTTCGGTTCGGGGTCGCCCACGACACCGGTGGACAAGGGAAGTGACGACGCATGCTCAAAGTGCACGTGTACAAAATAGCATCAGCTGGACAGTTACTACTGCCAGTCCTGCTGACTTCTGGCAAGGCGCAGCGCGGCAGTACAACCGAACGCGCTGATTTCGCTCCCTTTGCTCATGTGCGCGCACACGGTTGGGAGAGCTCCAAGCAATACACCACCACCAGACCTGGCCAGGCCCATCCTGGGCCCTGGGCTGGTGCACAGGCCTTCCTGGCCTGGGCCTGGAGGTCGATGCACCAGCCCCAGGGCCCTGGATGGACCTGGCCAAGGCTGGCGGTGGTGCACTGTTGGCGTCCCTCCGAAGGGCTGCTGCCCGACTCGGCTCCCGCCCCCGGGGTGCTCTCCGGCAGCTGCGCCTCGCCGGAGGCCCCCTGGGCCTGCCCGGAGATCGTGCCGGACGGCCGCCGGGGCGCCGGTTCACGACCCGGAGGGGGGGCAAGAGGGGGGACGGGGGGGGAGGAGGAGAAAGTCCATGTTTGAAGGAGGAAGGGAGACGAGGGAGGAGGAGGAGGGGGACGAGGGAGGAGGAGGACGAGGGAGGAGGAGGCAGAGGACGAGGGAGACCAGGGCAAGCTCAAGATGCCGTTTTGATGTACCAATGCACCCTCCCATCCCAAGTCCCCTCCTCAAACGTCCCCACAAGCAGCCCTCTCCACTACAGAAAAAAAACACCCTGGGAAAGACCAGCACCTCGCAGGTATGCCATTCAGGCGAGAGTGGCGGTGCTGATTGTCGATACAAACGAGCGATAAGCGATGCGATAAGGTGATATCGTAGAGTGAAACGGCGTGCCCAGCGATATTCCCGCTTTGAAGAAAGCCCGCCAACATGTGTGTAAATATGTTGTCGGCCCCCCTCCAAGATCATACCTCTCTGCTTTTCCGTTCCTTTTCATCCTCCTTCTCCGTTTCTTCTCGGTATACTTTCCCTTTCCTCCTTCTCCAAACACACTTCCTCCTCCTCCTCGCCCATCATCCTTTTTCTCCTTCTCTTTTCCGTTTCCTCCTTTGTAGCAACGCAAAACCAAGACTACACAGTGTTTGGCGACCTCGGAGCAAAGAAACGCTGTGCTGTTTGGGTTTTGTTCTGGCTTTTCTTGGTCTAAGATGCAAAGAAAAACCCTATACGTTTGGTTTTTTTTTGGGGGGGGGAACTCAGGTGTTCCCCGCGGCCTCCCCCCAGCACCTCGTCATTCGCCCCTTCTCCTCCTTTCCTGTCCTCCTCCTTGTTGCAGAGCAAGAAAACCAAGAATACACAGTGATTGGCGCCCTCGGAGCAAGGAAACGCTGCGTATGTTTGGTTGTTGCTGGCTTTTCTTGGTCTAGGATGCAAGGAAACACTGCGCATGTTTGCTTACTTTGTTTTGTTTGGTTTGGGAGCATCAGGTGTTCCCCGCGGCCTCGCCCCAAGCACCTCCTCCTTCTCACCCTTCCTCCTTGCCCCTCATTCTCCTCCTTTCCTTTCCTCCTCCCTGTTGCAGAACAAGAAACCCAAGAATACAGTGTTTGGCGCCCTAGGTGCAAAAAAATGCTGCGCATGCTTGGTTGTTTGGCTTCTGTGATCTGGGATGCAAGGAAACACTGTGTGTGTGTTTGGTTTGTTTGGTTCTTGTGGGTTTTGAAAATATATTGGAAGATGTTTGACCATGCATTTTTGGTGGGGGCTTTTCTTTCGGGGACACTATGATATCATTCCTGTTCGCCATCTTGATCCCCGTCGATCGGAGCATTGAGAAGAGCGGAATAAAGAGGCGGTAGCTCCCCCTGAGACCGTATATTTGTGCGCGCGTTCGGTTGGTTGGTGTGATCTCGAGATTTAGAGCAACTACAGAACTCTCGATAACACGAGACGATTCAGCAGCCTCGAGCGCATCTGTATTTAGTCTCAAGAGAGCTGAACTCGAGCTAAGCTCTACTCACTAGTTTCATACTGCAATATGGTGTGCTGTCGATTTGGTTCGATTTCGGAAACTCGAGATTCCAGGAGAGTTTGGATCTCTGCTTGTACGATTATGTTCTGAAGACCAATAGCTGTTCGCTCCGACTTCCAGAGAACTGAGCTTGGTTGCATACTGAGGCTATGAACGAAAACGAATCCATCTCTGCAGCGACTTGCGCTGTGCCGAAAACGTTCTTGGAACTTTCAATGACTTCAGATTTCTGCTCGTTTCAACACACAAGCAAATTCGATTGCTTCTGTTACTCCTTCAAGCTCGGCTTGCTCATAACGCTATGCTCGAACAACTGATCTCGCCCTGCTACCGTTCTGCTGCGTCGCGCGGCATTTCTGCTAACTTTCGAGATTCAGAACAGCTGCAAAGCTCTCGAGCGCAGCAACTGATTCGGCATCAGAAGCAACGCATACAGTCTCGATACTTGGAACCAACGCTATTATGTAGAGGTGTCGGTGCTCGGACAGAAGCTCTACGTGTCCCCCCGGTGGTCACTTTGGTTGACGCCAAGTTAATGACCTTTGCCTAGTTGGAAGACATGCTGGAAGATGTTTGACCATTCATTTTGGGCAGGGTATTCTTACTGGTACACTATAATCCGATACCTGTTCACCATCTTGATCCGAAGTCGATCGGAGCATTTTGATTGGGGAAATCTACAGAATGCCCTGAGACCATATGTTTGTGTGCTCATTCGGTGGATTGAGATGATCTTGGGAATTAGAGCAGCTACAGACCTCTCGAATCCACGAAGCGATTGAACAGCCTTGAATGCATCTATAAAAAGTGCCCAGAGAGCTGAACTCGATTTGCTATTCGAGCTATCTTCGAAAAACGAATTTCATACTGCAGTATTGTTTGCTGACGATTTCCTTCGATTTCGGAAAACTCGAGATTCAAGGCGAGGTTGGATTTCTGCTTGTACGTCTAGGTTGTGACGGCTAATAGCTGCTCGCCCCGATGCCCAGAGAGCTGAGCTTGGTTGTCAACAGCAACTTGAGCACCGCAGCGCTGCAAACAGCAATTTGAGCACTGCAGCGCTGCAGACAGCATTTTGAAAACGAAAACGCTGCAAACAGCAATTTGAAAACCGCAGCGCTACAAGCTGCAATTTGAGCACCGCAGCGCTGCAAACAACAATTTGAACATGGAAACGTTGCAAATAGCAATGCACCCAGCGCTGCAAACAGCAATTTGACCTCGAAAACGCTGCAACAAATAATTTGAACACGAAAGCGCTGCAAAAGTAAATTCAGCACCCTCGCGCTGGAGACAGCAATTTGAACACGGAAACGCTGGAAACAGCAATTTGAGCACCGCAGCGCTGCAAACAGCCATTTGAACACGGAAACGATGGAAAAAGCAGTAACCGTTTCTGTTTCCGTTTAACCCGTGCCCGTACCCGTGCCGCTCCATACCCTGAACCTTGAATCCGGAATACTGAATGCGGGTACGCTACGGGGAGTGCCCCCAGGAATTCCTGGCTTTCAGCTTTCCGGGGCTCGGCCGCGAGGCCTGGCCCCGAGGCGTCGGCCGACGTTCTCGGCCGTGGGATTCAGAGCCCGAGAGGCGCCGAGAACCCAGGATGTGCGCGGAGCCGGAAAAGGCCGAGAGCGGCAAAGTGTTCTGGGGGGGCTGGGTGCTGAGAGCCAGGAATCGCTGAGAGCAGAGAAACGCTCAGAGCCTAGAAACGCTGAGAGCCAGGAGAGCGATAAGAGCCTGGTCGACCATTTCGAGCACCTAAACAATGCAAACAGGAATATAAGCGCGGAAACGCTGCCGGCAATTTAAACACGGGGACGCTGCAAACATCATTTTGGGCACCGAAGCGCTGCAAACAGCAATTTACGCACCGAGACGCTGCAAACAGCATCTTGGGGACCGAGACGCTGCAGACATCAATATGCACGGAAACGCTGCGAACAACAATTTGAACACCGAAACCCTGCCCCGAGGCTTTCAAGCTTTCCTGGCTCTCAGCTTTCCTGGCCCGAGGCGTCGGCCAGAGGTCTCGGCCGCGGGATTCAGAGCCCCAGAAGTGCCGAGAACCCAAAAAGTGCACGGAGCCGGAATTGGCCGAGAGCGGTAAAGTGTTCCGGGGGGCCTGGGTGCTGAGAGCCAGGAATCGCTGAGAGCAGAGAAACGCTCAAAGTCTAGAAACGCTCAGAGCCAGGAAAGTGCAGAGCCAGGTCGACCTTTCTGGGAGATAGCTCGAGCTGCAGGCCACAATCAGAAGCGAAATGCACACCATTTTACGAAAAAATCAGGAGTTCAAGTCTCAAGTATCGAGATACCTGAGATCTGTCTGCTGAGCGACCTGCGACCGAAAACTATTCGCACTCTTCGGTCCTCCTGATCGTTTTTGGAAGATGGCTCGAGCTACAGGCCACTCTCAGAGGCGAAATGCACACCATTCGGTTGGAAATGAGCAGATGTTCTAAACCCAATATCGAAGTGCCTGAAATGCCTGCTACGAGAGCAGCGACTGACAAATTATTCGTACTCTGACTTTTTCAGAGACGATGTAGGTTTTCTCTACTTATATCGAGCTGTAGGCACGCTACGGAGCTGAACGGCGCCACCATCGACGGGAAATGTTCAGGGGCTTCAGTCTGGAGACTGAGGACGCCTGAAATCAGTCTGTCACCAGAGCTACGACTGAACACACTACTCGCTCTTTGCAACTTTTCGAAAAACAATGTTGGTTTCCCCTACTTAACTTGAGCTATAGCTGAGCTACGGTGCAGAGATGCACACCTCCCGACAGGAAATGATAAGGGGCGTTCCTCTACAGTATCGCGACGTCTGAGATCGGTCTGCTACCAGAGCTGAAATTGAACAACTATTCGAACTCTGCAAAGTTTTGAAAGGCGATGCTTGTTGTCTCTACTTACTCCGAGCTGTCGGCGAGCTACGGAGCTGAAAGGCACACCAATCGACGGAAAGTGATCAGAAGCGCTAGTCTAAAGTATCTAGACGCTTCAGATCGGTCTGCTACCAGCTGCGATCGAACAACTAGTTACACTCTTCAAATTTTTGAGAGGCGATCTTGGTTTCCCCTACTGAACTCGTGTTGCAGGCAAGCTACGGAGCTGGGAAGCACAACATTCGAACGGAAAATGTCAGAAGCACTAGTCTGGAGCATCGAGACGCCTGAGACCGGTATGCTACCAGAGCTGCGAACGAACAATCGTTTGTAGTCTGCAAAAAGCTACCAAGCTGTCAAACACATCATTCGATCTGAGACCATCATGCTCTACACATGGCGAATGCTTCTGAAGACTGACATATGTTCTCCAAACACTGTTCAACTTGAGTCGTGTACTTTCTTCCGTGGGTGGTTGTCTCAACTGGATTCGAGCTGCGGGCAAGCTGAGGAGCTGTCAAATCGTTTCCATGAAGCCGCACATCCTCGCGCGCGCTGAATGCGACAGTGCCACGCTCGCATGCAATTCATAAATATATATGTATATATATATATATATGGCAAGGAAGCTCCAGGAGTCACCAGCAGTAACCAAGGCTGACTGTTTACTGATTACTGTCGCCTATTGCTGCAAAATCACTTGGTTTCGTGGGTTTGTTCTGGATTACTTCAGTTCATGCTGCATTGTCGAGTTAGATTGATTGCTCTTGGCGTATATTTGATTGCTTGACTTTGGAAGCTTGGTTGGTTTATTATCTTGATGTGTTGATTCGTGTCGTTGTATAAGAGCTGCACACCCAGGTATGTGTGCTCGGGTATAAGTGTGTCCTGCTGCGCGGCCTTCTCCTATTCTCCCTCTTCTCTCCTTCGTCTCCTTTGCCGCTCTGCTCCTTCCCGTCTGCTGCAGTATGCGTCTTTTTTCACTTTGCGCCTGTCGTGTGCTCCGAGTTCGGAGACGAGCACCTGCTCCTGCGTGGACTTGCGTTGGGGCGCAGAGCATTGCCCCGATTGATGCCACGCAACAAAAAAAACAAAAAGATTGACGTCTCACCGCCGGCTTCAAGTTCTGACGAAGAGGCCTCGGTTGAACCTTTCGTTCTCGAAATTCCACAATTCGTTCGAGATAAAGTCTTTTTGACCAGCTCTATGATGTTATTCCCGCACGCCATCTTGATATCAGATGACTCGGTGGATATCACTCAAAAGAGCATTGTGACGGGATGTGTTGCTTTTGCTATGTTGGGGTCATTCTGCTGGCTTCTGGGAGATAGCTCGAGCTACGGGCCACTATCAGAAACGGAATGCACGCTATACGACAGCAAATGATCGAACTACTTGAAATGTCTGCTACGCGAACTGCGACCGAAACTTATTCGCACTCGTGGGTCCTTCTGATGGCTTTCGGAAGATAGCCCGGAATACAGACCACTCTCAGAGGCGAAACGCACACCATTCCACCGGAAATGATCAGGAGTTCTAGTCCCAGTATCGCGATGCCTGAAATGTCTGCTACGAGAGCTGCGACCGAAAAAAGAGTCGCACTCTCGAACTTTTCCAGAGGCAACGTAGGTTCTCTCTAATAATAACGAGCCGTAGGCACGTTACGGAGCTGAACGGCGCAACCATCCACGGGGAATGATCAGGAGCTTCAGTCTGGAGAATGAAGACGCCTGAAATCAGTCTATCACCAGAGCTACAACTGAACACACTACTCGAACCTTGCAACTTTTCGAAATCCAATGTTGGTTTTCCCTGCTTAACTTGAGCTATAGATGAGCTACGGTGCGGAGATGCACACCTCCCGACAAGAAATGATCAGGGGCGTTGCTCTACAGTATCGAGACGTCTGAGACCGGTCTGCTACCAGAGCTGCGATTCAAAAACTATTCGCGCTCTGCAGATATTGGAGAGGCAGTGCTTGTTTTCTCTACTTATTTCGAGCTGTAGACAAGCTACGAAGCTGAAAGGCACACCAACCGACGGGAAATGATCAGACGCGCTATTCTAAAGTATCTAGACGCTTCAGATCGGTCTGCTACAAGAGCTGCGACCGAACAACTATCTGCACTCTTCAAATTTTTGAGAGGCGATCTTGGTTTTCTCTGCTTAACTCGAGTTGCAGGCAAGCTACGGAGCTCGGAAGCACAACATTCGAACGGAAACTGTCAGAAGCGCTAGTCTGGAGTATCGAGACGCCTGAGACCGGTCTGCTACCAGAGCTGCGAACGAACAATTGTTTGCATTCTGCAAAAAGCTGCAACCGAGAAACTATTCGCGCTCTGAAACTATTTCAGTCACGATGTCGGTTTTCTGTACTTACGTCGAGCTGTAAACACGCTGCGGAGCTGAACGGCGCATCAATCGACGGGAAATGACCAGGAGCTTGAGTCTTGAGTATGAAGACGCCTGAATTTAGTCTGTCACCAGAGCTGCGACCGAAGACGCTATTCGCACTCTGCAAAAACGTTTCCACACAGATAGAGAGAGTTGGTGCATTTGTTTAAGATCCATATGTTAAGCTATATTGAATGTCGTACCCCAGGAATCGGTCACGCTTCTTAATCGGCATTAGCTTCCATCGATTATATTATGCATCGTGTTCTCAGGTTTGTTTGTATGTGCTATGTAGATGTTCTTATGCCTTTTTCTCTGGCTCCGTTGTCAGTGCGAGTAAAAAATAGCTATGTTGGGACTTATTGACAGGTCGGCGTTCGTCTCAGACTCCAGCAAGTTCTGCCATTCTTCCAACGGATTTCGCGGCTTCGCGGCCTCCAGCACCTCCGGATATCGGCTCAATGTTGCCTCCAGACCGATACATTGGGTCATTACATATCGATTGATGCACATATTTTCTTGGGCAACGGCCCCCAGCTCACGTCATCTTCCGAAAACTCAGTTTCACCAGCAAAAACTTGAACAGTGCAAAGTGTTGTTCGGGCACAGCCCTTTGTTTGTGTTTACGCGACTCGGCAACAACGTTGCTGACCACGCGTGAACTGTCATAGAGGACAGCAAGACGGCACCGGGAAGGCGCCAGACACGCCAGACGGCCTGCGGGCGAAGCACCGCTCGGGGCCCGCGGAGAGAGGAAGAGCCAGGGAGAGGAGAGAAGGAAATGAGGGGAGACAAAGAGGAGGCAGCAAGCGACACAGACGACCGGAGAGAGATTCACGCAGGGCGGCAAAGGGGAGAAGAAAGAGGGGAGGCCGGACGAAGACGACACAAAACAAGGACAACAAACCAACGCCCCCCCAAAAAACGGCAGCGACGGCGAGACACGGCCGAAAACAGCAAGCACGCACAAAAGCAGAAACGGAAGAGAGGAAGAGAGAGAGAGAGAGAGAAACAAAAAAAAGAGAGAGAGAGAGGGAGAAGAGAGAAGAGAGAGAAAAGAAGAGAGAGAGAGAGGGGGGGAAGAGGAAAGGGAAAGGAAGGCCGGCAGGTCAGCATTTTCCACCCGCACTTGCACGCGCATTCGTGCACAGCCCTAAAAGAACAAATGCCGCGTTGACCTCTTCGGCAACGACGAGCTAAAGGAATTCCGGCGAGCTACAATTGACTCGCCCGGCCTGGGCGGACAATGTGACACCTTGCGGTCGGTTGGGCGAATATTGTGAGAGATGTGACCGTTCGATTTCAGAATCAGTATGTTTCTAACGTGTAATGGATTATGCCGCGTCTGCCTGTCAAATTTTCCGGTCTGTAGCTGCAGCATTACCATCAAAAGACGTGGAGGAACCGACTTCGTACACAACCGAAAAAATACACGATTCCCTACCTAGGCTCTGCCTAGAAGGGTTATTACTCGCTCGGCTTAAAGGGGCCGGGCAGCGCAAACCGCCCCGGGCGGTTCCCCCAGCCCCCTGGGAGCCAAGCAAAAGCAACAGCAAGGGTAAAAGCAAACGCGCGGTTCCCCCAGTTGCGCTCCCTGGGCGCCAAGCAAAAGCAAAAGCAAAGGCAAAAGTGATGGCAAAAGCGAAGGCAAAGCAAAAGCATAGCATAGCATAGCATAGCGAAGGCAAAGCAAAAGCAAAGACAAAGCATAGCATACTAATGTTGCTTTCCTAGAGGCTCCAACTCCTAGGCAGGGTCGCACTGGGATAAATCGAGTTTGTTACCTGAAATTCGAGGAAGTTTTCTCCTCGCACTCTGAACACTATTTCGCGTGTCGCGAGCTTTACGAGCCACCCGGCGGTAATCTGGTTGACGGTTTACCGCCGGCCCCCAGTCGCCTGCAGGCCTGGTCTTAGAATAATGTGGAAACTTGTCTTTGACGAATCGAACGAAGCCCGATTCGCCGCTCCCCGCTCGCGCAAGCTATCGCGACACAGCTGGAGAGCATGCATTAGATCTTCTTCGGGAACAACTAATTCGAATTATTTAAACGCATTCGAACCGTCAGCAAAGACAACATCAATAAATTCACGTGCCGAGATTGCCCGATGAGAATCGCAGAAGGAAGTACTCCAGAAAGGCGGTCCGAACACAGTTCCTCGGCATACCATGTTTCGCATGACCAAGGACCCTTGCAAAGCCACTGACGCCGTGCGCTCCGCGAGCCAACCTTGCAACACTACCGCCATCTGAGAATGCACCTTCGCAGCCTTGAGTTTCAACAAGGCAATGCGGCGGCCACGGCCCATGCCCAATAGCCATGCCAAAACGGAGACAAGCACTGCATCCTCACCCTGGCCAGCTACACGCAGATTGGCTGGGACCAAAAAGCTGTAATTCCATCAGCCGAGGCACGGAAAAAATGACTCGCAGAGCTTTCCGAAGCGAAGCGGCGAAGCTTGAGAGAAATACCTCGTAGAGCTCTTCGATGAGCTAAAGAAGTCCGGCGCAGGGTGGAGCTGGTTGACTCGCCCGGCCTGGGCGGACAATGAAACAACTTGGGGTCAGTTTTTATAAAATTTCAAAATATTCAACCAGTCATTTTGGGGCCGAGATTCTTCGCACCTGTAATAGTTCATGCTGCGTCTGCCGATGAAATTCCCAGGTCCGCAGCCGCAGTACTACTTTAAAATATTTCGGGGAACCGACTTCGGATTAAACCGAAAATTACGATGGGGGCCGGCGGCGCTGGGAACCGGCGGCCTACCGTCGACCAGGTTACCGCCGGGGCCCTCGCAGAGCGCTTGACACGCTCAATAGTGCTCAGAATACGAGGGGATAGCTCCTTGAATATCAGCGTGAAAACTCGAGTGTGTATTTTTTCGTTTCGTGGAAAATCGGTCCCCCCACGTCCTCTGATAGTAAATTTTCAGCTACGGACCTGGGAAGTTGACAGACAGACGCGGCATGACCCACTTCACGTGAGAAAAATAATGGCTCGCAAAATGACCAGTTGAAAATCTTTCAAATTCTGAGAAAACCGATCCCAAATTGTCACATTGTCCGCCCGGGCCGGACGAGTCAACTGGGAGCCGGCGGTGAACCGTCAATCAGGTTACCGCCGGGGCCCTCGTCGAGCTCTTAACGCGCGAATTAGCGCTCGGCTTCCTGGAATCAGCTCGAACGCTCGCAGAATGTATTTTTCATGGCTTTATACGAAGTCGGCCCCCCAAATGTTTCGATAGTACTACTGCAGCTAAAAACCTCAGAATTTCACACACAGTTGCGACAACTACTGGTTCTCAAAAGGAATTGCCAAATCTCTCACATCTGGGAGCCGGCGGTAAACCGTCAACCAGGGTTTTGCGGTTTGCGGTCTCGCTAATCAGGCTCTCATGGGGCAGCGAGCGGGCTCAGGATAAGCCAAGACAAACTGCGACATTCGTTGAGCTGTACAACAGTACAAGACAAGGACGCGGGCAAGGACCTTCTTTGAGGCAAACAAGTGACCTTCTTCGAGGCAACAATGTCAGAGGTTTACCTGAATATAAAGTCAATGATTCACTCCGTCAAAGTGGCACCCCAAACGAGTCCGAAAAGAGAAAGGGCGACACACAGCCCAGCAATATCAACTTCGAGTCAGTGCACCATGCAATGAAACTGCCGAGCCAGGGAGGCCTAGGCATCTGGATTGAGAAGTGCCGAGCCAGCGTGGCTTAGGCATGTCGAATTCCACATCGGCAAAGACTTCAGTTGCTCCAATGCGTCACTAGCCACGGGGCCTCAACCGCCACCCCCACAGCTCCGGAACCGGGTACTGCGAGGGCTTTGGTTTTGGCCGCACTGTCTAACGCAGCGAAGTGCAAACGTGAGAGAGCACCAAGTCAAAGATTCACATATCGTTAACGTCGAAACCTGAATCGCACCCTTCACCCTCCAGCACCACCGAAAGAGGAAACTCCTCCGCCAAACGACCCACGGGTCGCGATGAGTGTCTCCTGGATGTTCTCTCTTTTTCTTTGAGGCTGAAAGATTCAGCACCTTCTGCTCGAGGTCCGACTGCCGCTGGGCAATCGCTGTTAACTTATTATCAACTGTAGTGAGAACCTCCCGCACGCCTTCGAACTTGGAATTGACCGCTGCTGGAATATGATGCATCATCATCTTCTTCAATTCTGAAAGACCCTTGTAGAGCTCTTACGAAATGTCAGACAGAGGGCCATGTGAAAGAACACCACACGAAGAGACATCATGCGACGTACCCTTGACCAACAAAGAAGGACGAACAGAAGCATTACACGAAACAATATCCTGCAAGACGGTCTCCTCACCGCCAATGTGGCCAACACGGTCCTCCATCTCCTCCTTCTCCTCCTTTTCGCACCCTGACAACGATGACACATGCGAAACGGATACAACGGGAACCTGTGAACCGGATACATCAATATGTGAAGAAACTTGATTTTGCTGCAAACCATCCTCCTCCTGTCTCTGCAAAGGCTCACTGAAGGATGCCTCATGATCAACATCCTGGGCCTTTAGGGTCTGCCTCACGGGCCCCCCAGGGACACTCATCCTGCCCCGACCTGTCATCACCTGCCAATAACACACCGCAGAGATCAAGCGAAGGAACATTCAAGGAATATCCAATTGCCGCAATTTGACGGTACGCCACAAGTCTCAGACGTCTCATTTTTCGCTTCCACGATGTCGAAGGTTTAGATGGACAATCATAAAATTGCATAAATTGAGCAGAGTACGACACATCATGAGGCCACACCATCGAAACCAACGGGGGCCCACAACACCAGTGTGTACAATCAACGAAATCAAGGCGTGCAAGGGAGTACCGCATGGGAAACCAAACAGCTCTCAGCACAATGCTGCTCGAGACGACGGGGACCCCAGCGGTGAGGCCTGGCTGACCACGTTACCGCCGGGACCCTTGAACCAGGTTACCGCCGGGAACCTCGTAGAGTTCTTAAACGCGAATTAGTGCTCAGATTACAAGGAGAATGCTTCCTCGAATATCAACTCGAAAACTCGCGGAATGTGTGTTTTGGCCCGTTCCCCTACGTCTTCCGATAGTAATGATGCAGCTACAGACCTGAGAATTTGACAGGCAGACGCAGCATAATACACTACACGTTACAAAAACACCAGCTCTCAAAACGAACTGCCAAATCTCTCAGAATCTTCCGAAAACCGACCCCAGGTCCCCACATTGTCCGCCCGCGCCAGATGGGTCAACTAGCTCCACCCCGCGCTGGAATCTCTCGATGCCGATGAGCTCTACGAGATATGCTTTCCCAACGGACCCAGTCTTCACAGATTGCCCGCCCTCGCCGGGTCGGTCAACTAACTCACCCCGCGCCGGAATTCCTCTAGCTCATCGTTGCCGAAGAGCTCTACGAGGTACTAGCTTCCCGCGCCGAAATTCCTCCGGCCCATCGTTGCCGAAGAGCTCTACAAGGTAAACCGGCGTAGCGCTGCTCAGAACTGGGAGCCATCGGTCAACCGTCAACCAGGTTACCGCCGGGACCCTCGTAGAGCTCTTAACACGCGAAGTAGTGCTCAGATCACGAAGAAGCTTCCTTGAACATTAGCTTAAAAACTCGCAAAATGTATTTTTCTAGGTTCCCCTATGTCTTTATCAGCTACGGACCTAAGAATTTGACAGGCAGACGCGCTATAACTCACTACAAGTTCGAGAAATACCGGTTCTCTAAAAGAACTCTCAAATGTCTCAGACTCTTCGAAAAACCGACCCCAGGACACCACTGGGAGCCGGCGATTATGTCACGGGAACTGGGGCCAGGATTTCTGGGGCGGGTGTCGTTTGATTCAAGGGACACCAAAACGGGACAGAATTGTGTCACGGGACCGGGGCCAGGATTTCTGGGGCGGGTTGTTGTTTGATTAAGGGGGCCCAGATCGGGACAGCATTGTGTTACGGGACCGGGGCCAGGATTTCTGGCGCGAGCTATTTTTGTTTAAGAGGACACCAGATCGGGACAGAATTGTGTCACGGGAACCGGGACTGGGGCCAGGATTTTCCGGGCGGGCTATTGTTTGTTTAAGCGGACACCTGATCGGGACAGAATTGTGTCACGGGACCGAGGCCACGATTTCTTGGGCGGGTTGTTGTTTGATTTACAAAGACACCAGATCGGGACAGAATTGTGTCAGAGGACCAGGGCCAGGATTTCTGGGGTGGGTTTTGCTTGTTTAAGAGGAATCCTGATCGGGACAGAACTGTGTCACGGGACCAGGGCCAGGATTTCTGGGGCGGGTTGTTGTTCGTTTAAAGGGACACCAGATCGGGACAGAATTGTGTCACGGGACCGGGGCCAGAATTTCTTGGCCGGATTGTTGTTTGATTAAGAGGACACCAAATCGGGACAGAATTGAGTCGCGGGCCCAGGACCAGGATTTGCGGGGCGGGTAGTTCATTTTTCAAAGAGGACACCAAATCGGGACAGAGTTGTGTCATGGGGCCGGGGCCAGGATTTCTGGGGCGGGTTGTTGTTTGTTTAAAAGGACACCAGATCGGGACAGAAGTATGTCACGGGACTGAAGCCCGGATTTCTCGGGCGGGCTGTTGTTTGTTTAAAGGGACCCCAGATCGGGACAGAATTGTGTTAGGGGACCGGGGCCAAGATTTCCAGGGCGAAGTGTTGTTTGTTTAAGAGGACACCAAATCGAGACAGAATTGTGTCACGGGACCCGGGTCAGGATTTCTGGTGCGGTTTGTTGTTTCATTAAGAAGACATCAGATGGGGACAGAGTTGTGTCAGGGGACCGGGGTCAAGATTTCTTGGGCGGGCTGTTGCGGATTGTTGTTTGATTAACGCGACTCCAGATCGGGACAGAATTGTGTCACGGGACCGCGGCCAGGATTTCTGGTGCGGATTGTTATTTGATTCAAGGGACTCCAGATCGGGACGGAATTGTGCCAGGGGACCTGGGCCATGATTTCTGGGGCGGGTTTTTGCGTGCTCAAGAAGACACCAGATCGGCACAGAATTGTGTCACGGGACCGGGGCCAAGATTTCTGGGGCGGGGCCTGTTTGTTTAAGAAGACCCCAGACCGGGACAGAATTGTGTCACAGACCCTGGGCCAGGATTTCCGGGGCGGGTTGTTGTTGTTTAAGAGGACACAAGATCGGGGCAAAATTGTGTCACGGCACCGGGGCCAGGATTTCTTGGGCGGGCTGCTGTTTAAACGATTAAAGGGACCCTGGATCGGGACAGAATTGTCACGAGACCAGAAATTGCGTTGGTGTTTCTTGAAGAAGACACCTGATCGGAACAAAATTGTCTCAGGGGACTGGGGCCAGGCTGGCCCGCGGGTGTGTTGTTTGTTTAAGAGGACGCCAAATCGGGACGGAACTGTGTCAGGCGACCGGGGCCGGGGGGGGGGTTACTTGTGCAAGCGTATATCACATCGAACCAAGATTGTGTCAGGGAGCTGGGGCCGGGTCGGGCAGCAGGTTGTTGTTTGACTAAGAGAACACCAAGTCGGGACAGGATTGTGTCACGGGAGCCGGGGCCAGGCCGGCCCGCGGGTGTGTTGTCTATTTACAAGGACACCAGATCGGGACAGCATTGTCAGGGAGCCGGGGCCAGGCCAGGCACTGGGTTGTGGCTTATTGAAGAGGACCCCGGATCGGGACAGAATTGTGTCAGGTGATCGGGGCCAGGATTGCCGGGGCGGGTTGGCGTTTGATTAGAAGGACACCAGATCGGGACAGAATTGTGTCGGGGGACCGGGGTCAGGCCAGGCCAAATGTCAGGGGATGTGTGGGACCCCCGAGTAGGAGTTCCACTTTGATGAAACATGCTGGACCCACGAACCCGGAAAGGGATATAAAGATGTGAAGCATGGAAACGTTTCGAGACACCTGGATTGGGCGATGGGCAGTAGCCATGATAGATATATCGATGGTAATGGCACCGTGCCAGAAGCTGCGCTGCGCTGTGCCGTGCTGCGAAATGCTGGACGAAACGAAACGCGAAACAGCCCACGAAACGCCCTACGAAGCACCCCGCGACACACCCCAAGAAACACTCAACGAAGCACGCTAGGAAACACTTGACGAAACACCCAACAAGCAGCCACGAAACACCCCACGAATCACCGAACAAAACACCCCACGAAATACCCCACGAAACACTCCACGA
This sequence comes from Prorocentrum cordatum, assembly GCA_963575745.1. NCBI lineage: Eukaryota > Dinophyceae > Prorocentrales > Prorocentraceae > Prorocentrum > Prorocentrum cordatum. Next base: position 38,519 of record CAUYUJ010018094.1, on the reverse strand, counting down.
AACATCCCACGAACCACCCCACGAAATAGACGTGCCAACCCTGCGCCGCTTGTGCCGTGCTGCCGAGCTCGAGTTCCGACTCAGTTGTGAAACGGGACGAACCGAGAGGGAGCGAATCCAAAGAAAGACGGAACGCACCGAGCAAGGACGGACCGAAACGCGGCACACCGAGACACGACGAACTGAGACAGGACGAACCGAAGCAGTACCAACCGAGACGAGATCGAAAATCACGCTGCGCCCCCGCTCCAGCTGTCACGACCCCTCATAAATTACGCTGCGTCCGCATTCCTAGAGCCATGAACCTCAACAATTCACACTGCGCCCGCGCTCCAAGGGCCCCGATCCCTCGTAGATTACACTGGGGTCGCGCTCCCAAGGCCCCGACCCCTCTTAAATTACGCTGCGCCCGCACTCCAAGGGCCACGATCCAAGTAATTTACGCTGCGTCCGCGCTCACAGGGCCACGATCCTTTGCAAATTACGCAAGGTCCGCTCTCCCACTGCCGCGATCCCTCGTAAATTACATTGGGGTCGCACTCCCAGGGCCCCGACCCCTTGTAAATTACGCTGCGTCCGCGCTCCCAGGGCCGCGATGCCTTGTAAATCACGCTGCGTCCGAGCCCCCAGGGCCCCGATCCATCGTATTTTGCGCTGCGCCCGCGCTCCAAGGGCTACGATCCTTGTAAATTATATTGCGTCCGAGCTCCCAAGGCCCCGACGCCTCGTAAATTACGCTGCGCCCGCGCTCCGAGGGCCACGATCCCTCGCAAATTAGGCGTGGTCCGCGCTCCAAACGCCACGATCCCTCGTAGATTACACCGCGTCCGCGCTCCCACGGCCTCCTGGGGCATGCTGGGGCGCCCAGGTCCCTCAAGTTTTACAAAACAAGCGTTTCGCTTGAGACATCCTCGATTTTGTGGCGCGGGGGGCGCACCATCCTCGGGGGCATGCAAAAACTCAACATTTTCACATTTTCCGCGCCGCGTTGGACTTTATTTTGATTTTCATATAGGAAAACAAGGGTCCGCGGACCCCGTTATTTGTCGAGGATCCGAGATGGGGGGTCGACTTTTCTCGAGCGGGCACGCACGAAACGCACTTTCCGCGCCGAATTTGACTTTACTTTGTTTTTTATCGAGGAAAACGGGTGTCCGCGGACCCAGTTATCTATCGAGGATCTGAGGTGGAGGGTCGACTTTACTCGAGCGGGCACGCGCGAAACGCATTTTTTCACGCCGAATTGGACTTTACCTAGTTTTTATCAAGCGGAAATCCACCGGCCCTACAAAGTTGGCACCGGGCCGGGGGGAATTACCTAGTAAAAGAGAACCCTTCAGGGCGGAGCCCTTTCTGGGAACATGATCGACCCACGAACCCGGAAAGGAATATAGACGTGTAAGGCATGGCAACGTTTCAAAGACACCTGATCGGGCGACGGGCACACGCAATGCTGAGTGTATCGATCTTGCTGTACCGTGCCGAGGGCTGTGCTGTGCAGCGCCGTGCTGAACTGCGATGTGCCATGGAGCGATGGTGCTCTATATAGCGTTGTGGATCGAGTCCTCCTTTGCATCCGAGTCCTGACCGAACTGATCCGGATCTGAATCTCGAGCTGCCTCAGCACATAGTTGCTGCCCCAGAGCTAATCGACAGGGGAACATGCCAGGAGGACACGCCGCGGAACGTCCCAAGGGACGCGCCAGGCGACGTGCCAAGGGACGTGCCACGAAGACGCACCGCGGCTCGTGCCGAGGGGACGCGCTACGGAACGTGCCAATGGACGTGCCACGGGACGTGCCAAGGGACGCGCCGCGCGACGTGCCAGGGGGACTCGCCACGGGACGCGCCACGGGACGTGCCAGGTTGCAATGCTGAGTGTATCGATCTTGATGTACCATGCCGAGGGCTGTGCTGTGCTGCGCTGTGCTGAACTGCAATGTGCCATGCCGCGATTGTGCTCTATAGCGTTGTGGATCGAGTCCTCCTTTGCATCCGAGTCCTGACCGAACTGATCTGGATCTTAAGCTCGAGCTGCCTCAGCACATAGCAGCTGCCCCAGAGCTAACTGACAGGGGAACATGCCAGGAGGACGCGCCGCGGAACGTCCCAAGGGACGCGCCAGGCGACGTGCCAGGGGACGTGCCACGGAGACGCACCGCGGCTCGTGCCGAGGGGACGCGCTACGGAACGTGCCAATGGACGTGCCACGGGACGCGCTCCCAGGGCCACGATCCCTCGTACATTACATTGGGGTCGAGCTCCCAGGGCCCCGACCCCTTGTAAATTACGCTGCGTCCGCGCTCCCTGGGCCACGATCCCTCGAAAATCACACTGCGTCCGAGCCCCCAGGGCCCCGATCCCTCGTATTTTACGCTGCGCCCGCGCTCCAAGTGCTACGATCCCTCGTAAATTATATTGCGTCCGAGCTCCCAAGGCCCCGACCCATCGTAAATTACGCTGCGCCCGCGCTCCGAGGGCCACGATCCCTCGCAAATTACGCGTGGTCCGCGCTCCAAACGCTACGATCCCTTCTAGATTACGCCGCGTCCGCGCTCCCAGGGCCTCCTGGGGCATCCCTGAAGTTTTGCAAAACAAGCGTTTCGCTCGAGATATCCTCGATGTTTTGGCGCGGGGGGCGCACCATCCTCGAGCTGGCACGCAAAAACTCAACATTTTCACGCTCTAGTAGCAGAACATGTTAGATGCCCCCCGATGTGGCCGAGGAAATCCTGGAAAAACATGATCGACCCACGAACCCGGAAAGAAATATAGAAATGTAAGGCATGGCAACGTTTCAAAGACACCTGAGTGGGCGACGGGCAAATGCAATGCTGAATATATCGATCTTGATGTACTGTGCCGAGGGCTGTGCTGTGCTACGCCGTGCTGAACTGCGATGTTCCATGCCGCGATTGTGCTCTATATAGCGTTGTGGATCGAGTCCTCCCTGGCATCCGAGTCCTGACCGAACTGATCTGGATCTTAAGCTCGAGCTGCCTGAGCAGATGGTAGCTGCCCCAGAGCTAATCGACAGAGGGGACATGCCAGGAGGACGCGCCGCGGAACGTCTCAAGGGACGCGCCAGGCGGCGTGCCAGGGGACGTGCCATGGGCACGCACCGCGGGACGTGCCAAGGGGACGCGCTACGGAACGTGCCAATGGACGTGCCGCGGGACGTGCCAGGGGACGCGCCGCGCGACGTGCCAGGTGGACTCGCCAAGGAACGCGCCAAAGAACGTGCCAAAATGCAATGTTGAATGTATCGATCTTGATGTACCGTGCCGACGGCTGCGCTGTGCTGGCCGTGCTGAACTGCAATGTGCCATGCCGCGAATGTTCTCTATATATATAGCGTTGTGGATCGAGTCCTCCCTGGCATCCGAGTCCTGACCGAACTGATCTGGATCTTAAGCTCGGGCTGCCTGAGCAGATGGTAGCTGCCCCAGAGCTAATCGACAGAGGGGACATGCCAGGAGGACGCGCCGCGGAACGTCCAAGGGACGCGCCAAGCGACGTGCCAGGGGACGTGCCATGGGCACGCACCGCAGGACGTGCCGAGGGGACGCGCTACGGAACGTGCCAATGGACGTGCCGCGGGACGTGCCAGGGGGACTCGTCACGGGACGCTCCGCAGAACGTGCCAGGCAACATGCCAGGCTGCAATGCTAAGGGTATCGATCTTGATGTACCGTGCCGAGGGCTGTGCTGTGCCTGGGCGACCTGGACACGTGAAAACATGCGTTTCGCTCAAGACGTTCTCAGCACATCCTCATGCTAGACATCCGCCTGGGCAACCTGGACACGTGCAAACAAGCGTCTCGATCGAGACTTCCTCGACACATCCTCATGCTAGACATCCGCCTGGGCGACCTGGACACGTGAAAACAAGCCTATGGTCCGAGACATCCTCAACAAATCCTCATGCTAGACATCTGTCTAGGCAACCTGGAGGCGTGAAACCAAGCGTCTCGCTCGAATCATCCTCAAGACCTGGGCAAGTTAAAACAAGCATTTCACTTGAGAGATCCTCTGAATTCAGCTCACCAGGAGAGGACAATCCATAACACAAAACAAGCGTTTCGCTCGAGACATCCTCAACAAATTCTGAAAAACAAGCGTTTCCCTCGAGACATCCTCAAACTTTAATTCGCCGGCCCTACGCGACCTCGTTATTTATCGCAAAAGAAACTCGCTGGCCCTACAGCCGTCAGATCCGGGGGCAAACCCCTAAAAGAGAACCCTGGGCCTGCGCCCTTTCCGGGAACAAACGAAATAGTCGAGACATCCTCGAAATTCCTGCGCGCGGGACGCGGCACGCGCGAGACATCCACGGGATTCCTGCGCGTGGGACGCTTTTCCGCGTCGCGGTCGGGGCTCCAGACCTCTTTTTTGTTTCTAGGATTCTGCTAAACATGGCCCGCAACTTCATTTTTACAAAGGAAAACGATGGTCCGCGGACCCCGTTATTTGTCGAGGATCCGAGATGGGGGGTCGACCTTCCTCGAGCGGGCACGCGCGAAACGCATTTTTTCAGGCCGAATTGGACTTTACCTCGTTTTTTATCGAGCGGAAACCTGACCGGACAAGAACGGGAAGCGTCGCTTTAGTCCACCAAGCATGTGGAACATGCTCTGTTGTTGTTATGCCGCGCAGGTATGCCGTGGCGCGCGTGTCGGCGTGCGTGCGGGGTGTGTTTTGCTGTGCTCCTGTATGTTCTGCCGTGCTCCTGTTCTGCCGTGCTTCTGTGTTCTGCCGTGCCTCTGTGTGCTCTGTGTGTTCTGCCGTGTTCCTGTATCTGCCGTGCGGATCGTCGCGGTGGTCGTTTTGGCAGAGCTTCTGGGCGCACACGGCAGAAAAAGATTAGGAACACGGCAGAATAGGCCCCAAGAGCGAAGGAACACGGCAGAATAGACCCCAAGAGCAAATGAGTACGGCAGAATACACCCCAAAAGCTAAGGAGCACGGCAGAAAATGACCAGGAGCACGGCAGAATAGACCTCAAGAGCTAAGGAGCAGGCAGAAAAAAAACACGAGCACGGCAGATTAGGCCCCAAGAGCGAAGGAGCACGGCAGAAAAAGACCAGGAGCACGGCAGAATAGGCCCCAGGAGCTAAGGAGCAGGGCTGGATATGCCTCAAGTGCGAAGGAGTACGGCAGAGAAAGACCAGGAGCACGGCAGGATAGACCCCAAAAGCTAAGGAGCACGGCAGAGAATGACCAGGAGCACGGCAGAATAGGCCCCAAGAGCGAAGGAGCACGGCAGAAAAAAAACAAAAGCACGCCAGAGTAGACCCCGAGAGCTGAAGGAGTGCGGGAAAATAGACCCCAAGAGCGAAGGAGCAAACCAGAAAAAGACGAGGAACACAGCAGAATAGAACCCAAGAGACAAGGAACACGGCAGAATATGCCCCAAGTGCGAAGGAGCACGGCAGAAAAAAAGCAGGAGCACGGCAGACAAAGACCAGGAGCACAGCAGAATAGGCCCCATGAGCGAAGGAGCACGTCGGAAACAAACCAGGAGCATGGCAGAATAGACTCCAAGAGCTGCCGAGCACGGCAGAAAAAGACCAGGAGCACGGCAGAATAGACCCCAAGAGCTAAGGAGCACGGCATAATAGGCCCCAAGAGCGAAAAAGACGCCAGAAAAAGACCAGGAGGACGGCAGAAGATGCCCCAAGAGCTAAGGACGACGGCGAAAAGACCGAAACACAGCAGAAAAGGCCCGAGGAGCCAAGGAGTACGACAGAAAAGACCAGGAGCACGGCAGAATAGGCCCGAAGAACGAAGGAGCAAACCAGAAAAAGACGAGGAGCACGGCAGAATAGAACCCAAGAGACAAGGAGCACGGCAGAAGATGCCCCAAGTGCGAAGAAGCACGGCAGAAAATGACCAGGAGCACGGCAGAATAGACCCCCAGAGCTCAGGGGCACGGCAGAAAAAGACCAGGACCACGGCAGAATAGACCCCAGAGCTAAGGAGCACGGCAGAAAAAGACCAGGAGCACGGCAGAATAGGCCCCATGAGCGAAGGAGCACGGCAGAAAAAAAACAAAGAGCACGGCAGAATAGACCCCAAGAGCTGAGGAGCACGGCAGAAGAGGCCCCAAGAGCGAAGGAGCATGACAGAAAAAAAAAAACAGGAGCACGGCAGAATAGACCCCAAGAGCTGAGGAGCACTAGGGAATAGGCGCCAGGAAAGAAAGAGCATTGCAAAACACGACCAGTGACCAGGAGCACGGCAGAATAGACCGCGAGAGCTAAGGAGCACGGCAAGATAGATGCAAGAATGCAGCATGATACGCCCCAAGGAAGAAGGAATATGCAAGAAAAACACAAGGAGCACGGCAGAATAAACCCCGAAAGCGAAGGAGCACGGCAGAATATGCCCCAAGAGCTAAGGAGCACGGCAGAAAACGACCAGGAGCACGGCATCATAAGCCCCAAGAACAAAGGATTGTGACAGAAACTGGCCAGGAGCATGGCAGAATAGGCTAGAAGAGCGAAGGAGCACGGCACAAAAAAACAAAGAGCATTTCAGAATAGACCCCAAGAACGAAAGAGCACGGCAGAATAGACGTGAAGAACGAATGAGCACTTGTTTCGCTGGCCATGCCCCGCCCGATTGTTTTGAGGATGTATGCAGCGAGAGCGCGATTTTAAACATGAGAGGTATTGAAACCGCCACTCCAAGATATCGTTTTTGTAGGATGTCTCAGGCGAGACGCTAGTTTTTGAACATCTGTCGAATTCGCGAGTTCCCATGTTTAAGGGATGTCTCAAGCGAAACGCTCATGTTTGATGAAATCGATGTTGTGAACATTTCATTTTTGTAAGGATGTCTCAAACGAAATCGCCATTTTGGATCGTCTCGAGGGCGCTCCTGGGGGTCAAATTTGGGCTTGTTTGGGGCCTTTGGAGGCCTTCTTGATGCCTTACAAAACCGTTACAGTCCGATGTTACACACGTTCATTTTTTCAGGATGTCCCTAGCGAAATCGTCATTTTTAGATGACTGGCTCAAACCATCTAGAAGCCTTTTCAGGAGCGATCCCCAGACGATGTTAAAACATCAGTTTTCAAAACGATGTTGTTCGATGTATTATTTGTTTGAAGATGTCCCTAGCGAAATCACTATGTTCAGCAACCTTAAGGGCGCTCTTGGGGCCATGTTGTGGCCTTATGTTGCTTCCTGATGCCCTCCTAAAATCATTACGATGCGATGTCGCACGCATCAATTGTTTGAGGATGTCGCTACCGAAATCGACATTTTTAGAAGGCTGTCTTGGGCCGTCTGGAAGCCTTTTCAGAAGCAAAGTAAAAACTATGTAAGAACAGTTTTCAAGTCAATGCTGGTGTATGTTTTCACTTTTTGATGATGTCCCTAGCGAAATCGCTATTTTCGGAAGTCCCCCCATCGTTCTGACAGCCATCTTGACGTGCTTTTTGGCCTCTCATTTCGTCATCTTCAGGTACTTCGAGAACGATATCAAGACGATGTTGAGGACATCTCATTTTGTTGAGGATGTCCCTAGCGAAATGCAAATTTTCTGCCGTGTTCTTCGTTCTGGTCCGCCGTGCTGCCGCTCGTTTTCTGAGGATGTCCCGAGCGAAATCGCAATTCTTAACATAAGAGTCAGTTAAAGACTTCAGTCGTCATCTCATTTGTTCGAGGATGTCCCGAGCGAAACGCAAATGTTCACAGACGGCGAAATTTCGTTGTCATCAACTTTTCGAGGATGTCTCGAGCGAAACGCTTGTTTTTGTTAAACGCGATGTCGCGAAGATTCCATTTTTGTGAGGATGTCTCACGCGAAATCGCCATCCCGAGAAATCCGCTAAGCCTCTTCCCCGTGCAGCCCGCCACCCCCTATAGTTAAGATATCTCTTACTGCTACGAAGAAGATTCAGCCAAAACGTCCAGCTCGCTTCTCGTTCCTCGAAGACGCTTCCCGCCATCCGCCGGCCTCCTTCGAGTCAAAGTCGGGGGTAAACCTACTAAAAGAGAACCCTGGGCCCACGCCCTTCCCAGGGGGGGGGGGGAATTATTCACTGCGTGGGGATCCCCATATGTGCATCTCCTTGCTGGCGCTCCCTTGGTGGTGGGACTCGGTGAGGACGAATCTGGATTTAAGTGTGACTGAGCTGCCTCTCTTTCTGCTCTCTCTGCTCTCTCTGTCTCTCTCTCTCTCTCTGCCCTCTCTCTGTCTCTGCCTCTCTTTCCCTGCCTCTCTCTCTCTCTGCCTCTCTCTCTGCCTCTGTCTCTCTGCCTCTCTCTCTCTCTGCCTCTCTCTCTGTGCCTCTCTCTCTCTGCCTCTATCTCTGCCTCTCTCTCTCTCTCTCTCTCTCTCTCTCTCTCTCTTCTCTCTATTCTCTCTCTGCTCTCTCCTCTCTCTCTCACTCTCCCTCTCTCTCTCTCTCTCTTCTCTCTCTCTCTTCTCTTCTCTTCTCTTCTCTTCTCTTCTCTCTCTCTTCTCTCTCTCTCTCTCTCTCTCTCTCTCTCTCTCTCTCTCTCTCTCTCTCTCTCTCTCTCTCTCTCTCTCTCTCTCTCTCTCTCTATCTCTCTCTCTCTTCTCTCTCTCTCTCTCTCTCTTTCGCTCTCTCGCTCTCTCTTGCTCTCTCTCGCTCTCTGTCGCTCTCTCTCGCTCTCTCTCTCTCTCTCGCTCTCACTCGCTCTCTCTCGCTCTCTCTCGCTCTCCCTCGCTCTCTCCCGCTCTCTCTCTCTCTGCTCTCTCTCTGCTCTCTCTCTCTCTCTCTCTCTCGTCTCCTCTTCTCTCTCTCTCTCTCTCTCTCTCTCCCTCTCTTTCGCTCTATCGCTCTCTCTTGCTCTCTCTCGCTCTCTGTCGCTCTCTCTCGCTCTCTCTCTCTCTCTCTCCCTCTCTCTCTCGCTCTCACTCGCTCTCTCTCGCTCTCTCTCGCTCTCCCTCGCTCTCTCCCGCTCTCTCTCTCTCTCTCTCTCTCTCTGCTCTCTCTCTCTCTCTCTCTCTCGTCTCTCGCTCTCTCTCTCTCTCTCTCTCTCTCTCTCTCTCTCTCTCTCTCTCTCTCTCTCTCCCCCCCCCCCTCTCTCTCCACTTTCTCTCTCTCTCTCTCTCTCTCTCCTCTCTCTCTCTCTTCTATCTCTATCTCTCTCTCTCTCTCTCTTCTCTCTTCTCTCTCTCTCTTCTCCCTCCTCTCTCGTCTCACTCCGCTCCCCTCTCTCGCTTCCTCACTCTCTCCTCCTCTCTCTTCATCTCTCTGTCTCTCTCTCTTGCTCACTCTCTCACTCTCTCTCTCTCTCTCTCTCTCTCTCTCTCTCTCGTCACGGGCTCGTGAGATCAGCCAGGGTGGCTTCCCCTTGGGGCTCCCAAATGATGCCCCTGGCAGCGTTTTGTGACCATGAGGCTCTCAAGAGATACATGTTGGGGAAGCCAAACGGCAATTCTAGCTGAGGCGCCCCACCAAAATCGGCGCGAACGGGCTCGTGAGATCAGCCAGGGTGGCTCCCCCTTGGGGCTCCCAAATGATGCCCCTGGCAGCGTTTTGCGACCATGAGGCTCCCAAGAGATACATGTTGGGGGCGCCAAACGGCAATTCTAGCTGAGACGTCCCACCAACATCGGCGCGAACGGGCTCGTGAGATCAGCCAGGGTGGCTCCCCCTTGGGGCTCCCAAATGATGCCCCTGGCAGCGTTTTGTGACCATGAGGCTCTCAAGAGATACATGTTGGGGAGGCCAAACGGCAATTCTAGCTGAGGCGTCCCACCAAAATCGGCGCGAACGGGCTCGTGAGATCACCCAGGGTGGCTCCCCCTTGGGGCTCCCAAATGATGCCCCTGGCAGCGTTTTGTGACCATGAGGCTCTCAAGAGAGACATGTTGGGGAGGCCAAACGGAAATTTTAGCTGAGACGTCCCACCAAAATCGGCGCGAACGGGCTCGTGAGATCAGCCAGGGTGGCTCCCCCTTGGGGCTCCCAAATGATGCCCCTGGCAGCGTTTTGTGACCATGAGGCTCTCAAGAGATACATGTTGGGGGCGCCAAAACGGCAATTCTAGCTGAGACGTCCCACCAAAATCGGCGCGAACGGGCTCGTGAGATCAGCCAGGGTGGCTCCCCCTTGGGGCTCCCAAATGATGCCCCTGGCAGCGTTTTGTGATCATGAGAGAGTGTGAGTGTGAGCTTAACTTATATTATCTTATCTTGAAATATTAACCTTATCATTATTGTGCTATCTTATCTTATCTTGTAGTATATTATCTTGTCTTGTCTTATCTGGTGATTATCACTGGGAGGAGGGAGGCGCGAGCGGGAGGAAGAAGGAGGAGGAGGAGTGGGAGGCGTCAGAGTAATAACAAGAACCCCAATCCTTAGGATATGGGGAAAAAACTTGGAATTCCTTTTCTTTTTTCCAAATCCTCGATCTTTAAGGGTTGGAAGCGGGGTTTCGTGAGAAGGCGAAAAACATTGGAAAGAGCACTGGAAATTAACGATTTTACCCTCTTTGGGCTCTCTCGGGACGGCTCTCGCAGTTTTCTTGGACTGTTCTTGGAGCCTCGTCGGGGTCTCTTTGGGGCCTCTCCGGGATCGGGGGTGCGTTAGGGGCCTCTGGGGGGTCCCGGAAGCCTTTCGGAGGTCTCTGGAAGTTTCCTGTTCCCGCTCTTGAACCCATCTTGGGTCTGTTTTGGGGTGGTCTGGAGCTGCGCTGGGCGCCTCTTCTGCAGTCTTGCAGCCTTCTTGGCCCGTCTCGGGGCCGTCCTGAGGATCTCTTGGGTGGTCTTGGGCGCTCTTGGACCGCTGGAAGCTCGAAAACGCGAGAAGCCAAAAACATTGAAAAACCATTGAAGATCTACGACTTTGGCTTCTTCGGGCCGTCCCGTGACACCTATCAGACCTCTCTTTGGTTCACTTGCAGGCCACCTAGGAGCCTCGAGAGGCGTCGGACAGCTGACTTGGGCTGCTTGGGAGCATCTTGGGCCATCCTTTCGGATTCTGGGGGCTCCTGGGAGGCGTCTTGGGCCCTCCTGGAGCGCTGTGGAAGCTCCCCGGAAAGGCTGGGGGAGCGGTACGGGAGCGCCCCCGAAATGTGGCGGGGAGATGTGGGACCTGGCCGGGGGGGCGGCATTTGTTGACACACACACACCTATATATATATATATAATATAAATATATATATATATATATATACATAAATACATATAACACAACATATATATATATACACTAGAACCACGCGCGCGCTACGCGCGCGCTTAGGTTCTAGCTTCGTCCGGGGCAACGGCCAAACAACGGACGAGGAGGTTGAAGGCTGAATGCACTTCGGTTATTCGTCGAGTTTCGTGGTCGCGGTTCGAAGAGCTTTTGGGCGCTCCTCACCCCCAGGCGGCCCGAGGCGGCCGAAAACGACACCTCTTCCTCGTCCTCCTCTTTCCTCCCCCTGCTCTCCTTCTCCTCACCACCTACCCCACCTACGCTTTCCTCCTCCCCCATCGCCCTTCCTTTTCCCCCCTGCCTCCCACCCCCTAACACGCAGACACCCTCCCCTCCTCCTCCTTTCCCTCCTCCCTAATTCCTTCCCTCTCCCTCCTCCTCCGCTCCTCGTCCTTCTCCTCCTACTTTCCCTCCTCCTCCTCCTCCTCCTCCTCCTCCGCCTCCTCTTCCTCCTCCTCCCTCCTCCCCGCACATCTCCTCCTCCTCCTCCCCCTCCCCCTTCTCTCTCCCCTTTCATCATCATCATCATCACAATCACCATTGATCATCACATCCACCATCACCATCACCATCACCATCAACCGTCATCATCTTCCATCATTTCCTCCCTCCTCCTCCTCGGCCCTCCTCCTACCCTCCTCCCCTTTTCCTCCCTCCTCCTCCTCTCCGCCTCCTCCTCGTCCTCCCTCCTCCCCCTCGTCCTCCTCCTCTCACTCCTCCTTCTCCTGCTCCTTCTCCTCCTCCTGTTCAGACTACATGGCTCGCCAAACGGCACTGCGACGCCGCGAACACTCGGGGGAGGCCTTCCTCTTGCTCCTCCTCCTCCTTTTCTCCTCTTCCTCCACATCCCCCTCCCATCCTCCTGCTCCTCCTCCTCCGCCCTTTCCTCCTCGTCCTCGTCCTTCCCCTCCTCCTCCTCCTCCCCCTCCTCCTTCTCCTTCCCCCCTCCCCCTCCTCCCCCCCCCACCCCGCCTTCCCCCTTCTCTTCTCCTCCTCCCTCCCCATCTCATCATCATCATTCATCATCATCATATCCTCATCACCATCATCATCATCATCATCAACAGGCATCATCGTCAATCCATCCCTCTTCCTCCTCCACCCCCCCCGTCCCCACTTCTCTCTCCACCCCCCTCCTCCCCACCCCTCCGTCCTCCTCTTCCTCCTCCTCCTCCTCGTCCATCTCCTCTTCCTCCTTTCCTCTTCCTCCCCCTCCTCCCCCACCGCCTCCGCGTGCAAGAAATCCAACAACATGTCGCGGAAATCAACGAACTGTGTCCCTCCAGGTTTTTCGAGCGTCCTTTTAGGACTTGTCGGGGCCGTCTTAGGGCCCCCCTGGGCGCCCTGGGAACCCCGAAATCATGTTCCGATAGAGGCTTCGGGGAACATGGTTTCGGACGCTGCGGAAGAGGCCCCCCAAGAATCTCTATAGGCAGCTTTGCTTGCCCCCGTTGTGGCTCTGTTGGGTGCCTTTTGGGGCTCTCTTGGGCTGGCTTGTAGCAATCATGGGTCATCTTGGGTCCCTCTTGGGCCGTCTTGGGGCTCTTCGGGGTGGCACTGTGAAGTCGTCGTCGTCGTCGCCGTTCGCCGATCGGCGGCGTCAACTGTTGTCATCGTCGTCCATCGTCGTCGTCGTCGTCGGTCGTCGCCGTCGACGACCGTCGTCGTCATCGTCAATCACCGTCGCCGATCACCGTCGCCGATCGTCGATCGGCCCCGAGCACTCCCGCCCACTCATCCTCCTCTCCTCCTCCTCCTCCTCCTCCTCCTCCTCCTCCTCCTCCTCCTCCTCCTCCTCCTCCTCCTCCTTCCTCCTCCTCCTAATCTGCCTCCTCTTCCTCTTCCTCCTCCTCCTCCTCCTGAAATCATGTTCCCGGAGACGCTTCCGGGGACAGGATTTCGAACGATGCAGAAAAGACTGGGTCCAGGGTGGCTCTGCGCACGCGGACAGCGTCGCCGCCGTCGGCGCGGCCGTCGTCGTCGTCGCCGTCGTTCGTCGATCGGCGACGTCGACTGTTGTCATCGTCTTCTATCGTCGTCGTCGTCGGTCGTCGACCGTCGTCGTCGTCGTCGTCGAATAACCGTCGCCGGTCGTCGTCGCCGATCGTCGATCGCCCTCGAGCCTCCTCCTCTCTCCCCCCTCCTCCCCTCCACTCCTCCTCCCCGCCTCCTCCTCCTTCTCCTCTTCCTTCTCCTCCTCCTCCTCCTTCGCCCTCTCCGTCTCCTCCGCGCGGAAGAAATCCAACAACATCTCGCGCAAATCAACGAACTATGGCCCTCCGGGCCTTTTTGAACGTCCATTTAGGGCCTTTTGGGGCCGTCTTAGGGCCCTCTTGGGCGTCCTGGGAACCAGGAAATCATGTTCCCGGAGAGGCTTCTGGGAACATGATTTCGAACGAGGCCCTCTTGGGCCTCCCTGAGGCCGTGTTGGGAGCCTCCTGGGCCAACTTTGGGGCCTCTTGGGCCGTCTTGGGGGTTCCGTGAGCCTCACAGGACGACCCTTTTGGGCCATCTTGGGCCCTTGATGGGTCTCTTTGGGGCTGTCTTGGGGGCGTCTGGGGCACTGTGAGGACCAAGCAAGCAAGTATGCTGAAAACGTACGTTGTACAACGGGAATGGGCCGATTTTTGCCTCTTGAAGGCCCTCTTCGGCCAGCTTCAAACCATCTCGGGCCCTCTTGAGGCGCTCTTGGACGTTTTGGGGCCCTCTTGGGCCTCGCTGAGGCTGTCGGACAGCGTCGCCGCCGTCGGCGTGGCCGTCGTCGTCGTCGCCGTCGATCATCGATCGGCGGCGTCGACTGTTGTCATCGTCGTCGATCGTCATCGGTCGTCGTCGTGGTCGTCGTCGTCGTGAATCACCGTCGCTGGTCGTCGTCTCCGATCGTCGATCGCCCTCGAGCCTCCTCCTCCTCTCTCCCCCCCTCCTCCCCTCCACTTCTCCTCCCCGCCTCGTCCTTCTTCTTTTCCTTTTCCTCCTCCCCCTCCTCCTCCTCCTCCTCCTCCTTCGCCCTCTCCGTCTCCTCCGCGTGGAAGAAATCCAACAACATTTCGCGAAAATCAGCGAACTGTGGCCCTCTGGGAATTTTTGAATGTCACTTTAAGCCCTTTTGGGGCCGTCCTGGGGCCCTCTTGGGCGTCCTGGGAACTCGGAAATCATGCTCCCGGAGAAAATTCTGGGAACATGATTTCGATCGAGGCCCTCTTGGGCCTCCCTGAGGCCGTCTTGGGGGCCTCCTGGGCCGGCTTTGGGGCCTTTGGGGCCGTCTTGGGCTGTCTTGGGGCTCCTCGGGGGCCACTCTGAGGACGAAGCAAGCGAGTATGCTTAAATTGTACGCTTTACACGAGGAATGGGTAAAGTTTTGCCTCTTGAAGACCCTCTTGGGGCCCTCTTCGGCCATCTTCAAGCCATCTCGGGCCCTCTTGAGGCGCTCTTGGACGTCTTGGGGCCCTCTGGGGCCTCGATGAGGCTGTCTTGTGTGCCTCTTGGGCTGTCACGCGGGCAGCGTCGCCGCCGTCGGCGTGGCCGTCGTCGTCCCCGTCGATCGTCGATCGGCGCCGTCGACTATTGTCATCGTCGTCGATCGTCGTCGTCGTCGGTCGTCGACCGTCGTCGATCGTCGTCGTCGTCGTCATCGTCGTCGTCGTCGTCGCCGTCGTCGTCAATCACCGTCGCCGGTCGTCGTCGCCGATCGTCGATCGCCCTCGAGCCTCCTCCTCTCTCCCCCCCTCCTCGCCTCCACTCCTCCTCCCTGCCTCCTCCTCCTCCTTTTCCTCTTCCTCCTCCTCCTCCTCCTCCTCCTCCTCCTCCTTCGCCCTCTCCGTCTCCTCCGCGTGGAAGAAATTCAACAACATCTCACGCAAATCAACGAACTGTGGCCATCCGGGCCTTTTTGAAGGTCCTTTTAGGGCCCTTTTGGGGCCGTCCTGGGGCCCTCTTGTGCGTCCTAGAAACCCGGAAATCATGTTCCCAGAGATGCTTCTGGGAACATGATTTCGAACGACGCCCTCTTGGGCCTTCCTGAGGCCGTCTTGGGGGCCTCCTGGGCCGGCTTTGGGGCCTCTTGGGCCGTCTTTCGGGGGTTCCGTGAGCCTCACAGGACGACCCGTTTGGGCCGTCGTGGGCCCTCTTGGGTCTCTCTTGGGCTGTCTTGGGGCTCGGGGGCGTCGGGGGCACTGTGAGGACCAAGCAAACGAGTATGCTGAAAATGCATGCTTTACGAATGGGAATGGGCCGGTGTTTGCCTCTTGAAGACCCTCTTGGGGCCCTCTTCGGCAATCTTCAAGCCATCTCGGACGCTGTTGGGGCGCTCTTGAGCGTCTTGGGGCCCTCTTGGGCCTCGCTGAGGCTGTCTTGTGGGTCTCTTGGGCTGTCTTTGGGGCCTCATGGGCCGTCTTGGGCGGGTTCGTGGACCCCATAGGACGCCCGGGGCGGCCATGCCAACCGGTTGGCACCACCCCACCCCCGTCCCCGGGCCCCGTCCGTCTGTCCTACTGCTCCTCTCCAAACCCTCGTTCCCTAACCTCCCGATCATGTTCCCGGACCCCCGGCCCGTCCCTTCCCCCCAGAGCACCGCAGCAGTAGGAAAGCGTTCCGAAATGGTGAGAAATCATGTTCCCGGAAAGCGTTCAAGAATATGAATCGTACTTCGTCCAAGGCGCCTCGGAAGGCGCAGAATACTCCTCCAAGGCGCGGAATCATGTTCCCGGACCGCCTTCCGGGAACATGACGGGGACGACCTCCTGAGGGCCTCCAGTGGGCCTCTTGGGGGCCTCTCGGAGGCCTGTTGGGCTCTCCTGGAGGCGTCTTGGGACGCGCTCAGGGCCATTTTTGGGCATCTTGGGGGCCTCTTGGGGGCCTCCAGGGAGGCTCTTGGGGGCCTCTTGGGGCCTCTTGGGGCCTCGCAGGGCCCTCTTGGGGCCCGCTGGGCTCGCTTAGGCAGTCTTGAAGCCCTGTCAGGGCTCTCCTGGAACCGTCTTGGGCGGCTCCTGGGCCATCTTGGGGCTCTCCTGGGCCGTCTTGGGACGATTTTGGGGGTCTCTTGGGCCGTCTTGGGGCGGTCTTGGGGGCCTCTTCGGCCGTCTTGGAGCGGTTTTGGGAGACTCTTGGACGGTCTTGGAGCGTCGGAACCCTGAAAAAGCGAGAAGGCCCAAAGCCTAGAAAAAAACAATAAAAATCAACGATTTTGGCTTGTCGCGGCTCTCTTGGGAGGCCTCTTGGGATGCCTTCGGGGCCTCATGGAGCTCTCTTGGAACGTCTTCGGGGCTTCCTGGCCATTCCTGAGGCTATCTATACGCGTCTTGGAGCGCTCGCGGGCCGTTTTCGGCGGTCTCGATCTGTTCCTGGCGGTCCCAGGGGCCCTCCGGGACGCTTCGGACGCTCCCGGGGGCGCCCTGCACCCCCCATGGAGATTACAGGCACCGCCCCGGGCCGCCCCCGGGCCCGACTCCGATATGTATATGTACATATACATACATATACATACATACATGCATATACATATATATACATATATATATATATGGAAACATACGTAAGACATGTAGGATTGTGTACACAGGAGAAGGACAAGCTATAGAAACATACGTACGTCGTCCAAGGCGCCTCGGAAGGCGCAGAATACTCCTCCAAGGCGCGGAATCATGTTCCCGGACCGCCTTCCGGGAACATGATGGGGACGACCTCCTGAGGGCCTCCAGTGGGCCTCTTGGGGGCCTCTCGGAGGCCTGTGGGGCTCTCCTGGAAACGTCTTGGGGCGCGCTCAGGGCAATTTTTGGGCATCTTGGGGGCCTCTCGGGGGCCTCCAGGGAGGCTCTTGGGGGCCTCTTTGGGGCCTCTTGGGGCCTCGCGGGGCCCTCTTGGGGCCCGCTGGGCTCGCTTAGGCAGTCTTGAAGCCCTGTCGGGGCTCTCCTGGAACCGTCTTGGGCGGCTCCTGGGCCATCTTGGGGCTCTCCTGGGCCGTCTTGGGACGATTTTGGGGGTCTCTTGGGCCGTCTTGGGGCGGTCTTGGGGGCCTCTTCGGCCGTCTTGGAGCGGTTTTGGGAGACTCTTGGACGGCCTATATATATATATATATATATACACATAACCCAAACCGGGCACTGCCATAACCGAAACTGGGCAGCGTTGATCCTTGCTTTCAGTTCCAGGATGTGCACAGCCAAATACGTGATTGCATATGTATATCCCTCTCTCTCTATCGTTATATGTTTCTCTACCTCTCTCTCTCTCTCTCTCTCCCTCTCTCTCGTAAACACACGTATAAAAATATGAACAGACACATAAACAAACTAAGTAACTAACTAACTAACTAACTAACTAGCAAGCACCAAGAACTAAAATGAGAAAGGCGGGGACGCCAATGCGCACGCGCGTCGCGCGTGAGTGTCCTTGATCAGGCTGGAGGCCACGATAAAGGCGATCTCGTCTGGGGGCTCCAGCTCCTTGATCACCAGGAAGACCATCCGCCTGAAGATTGGGAAGAGGAGGAAGACGACGACGACGATGAGGGGGGACAGACGAGGAGGACCAGTGCAAACCCAATATCATCAACGATGTTGCAATAATCCCTCCCTCCAAGAATCCCTATCAGAGTTCGTTCTCATCGCGGAACGTGCACCATATGGCACAACAAAAAAAACGTCTGAGGGTCCTCGATCGTGCCAAAACACCTCTCCTGAGACTACAACGACGCGAATCAACGTGCCTGTTTCGCCCTGACATGCAAGAACACAAATCCTGGAATCCTTGAAACCGCTACAACCGCGTAAGACGAATGTGAACGGCGCTAAGGCGAGAGGCACATTTGTGTTGAGAACCACCCGCTCTCAATGCTTGAATCTGCTGCAAAGTGTTAAGACAAGACGAATGTGCGCCGCGCCAGGGCAAGAGGTCCACGCGGATCCGAGACATCCGCGCGGACCTCCGAGTTTTTATGTTTATGTCATTCTTCGTTTCCCTGAGGGAGGAGAGGAGCTGTCTACAAGAAGCAGGGATGGAGGAGTCGCAGTCGCCGAAGAAACGTGGGGAAATCCAACCAGCAGCAGCGGCAGCGAGCAAAGGAGGATGTCCAGAGTCCCCCGAGCGCGGGCAGCGCTCGCTTCCGGCACAGCTGCCGCCCCTCGGCAGCTGCGCGCGGGCGCGGCTCAGGGCTGGCCAGGTACATGTCACCGCGTTTCTTGGATACGCTTCGACATCGAACGACGATGTCACAGATCCTGGGCCATTCCTGCATCGAAGGCCGTACGCCGTCGGAACCTCGAGGGCCAACCACGATGTTTGAAGATGTGGTAGGTGGTGCGTGCGAGGTGACAGGATAATAGCGCTAGCGATACCAGCTCGTTTGCGCCTCCCATGGCAACCCTGCAGTACTGACATCGCTGTGTCGGACCTCGACATTGGCGCACGGTACACTAGGCGATCGCGAACGCACAGAGCACAGAAGACGACACACTGTTAGGACAGCTGGCAAGCACGCAGGAAATCTTGCTGCGAGGCCATCTCACGCCAGAGCCCTGCTCGAACGAGGACCGTGGGGTGCTCCCAAACGTAAACCTCCTGGGAGATCCCAAAGGCTAGAGAGCCGCCAGGACGCCGCGCGACACGCGCGACACGCAGAGTTTACCTGTCAGCCCACAGGAGGTTCAATGCACAGCGCCTCGTAAGCCGGGGTAGGGGCGTATTTCAAGCCCTTGATTAAAAGAGCCACAGTCCGAGCTTCGGCTCTGATGGTTGGGTTGCCAGGGTGGCTGTCGGAAAAAAAAAAAAAAAAAAAAAAAAAAAAAAAATAAAAAAATGGAGCGGTCTACAATCTTCCGGGGACGGGGCCAGGGCTGGGGACGGGGGCCGGGGCCAGGGCTCCCAAGCCAAGAGAACCACCAGCGAGCTGAAAGGTCAGGGAACTAGCCCGCCAGCAAGCTCGACAGACGCACCTCCTTCCTCATCATGCTCACTTCTGCCTCCTCGTGGTAAAGCTCACAAATCAGTGAACAGGACGAGGGGTTCAAAGAAGAGTCCCAGATCGGCGGCACAGGCTGAAGGCCTCTACAATCGCTCCTCTGCAGGAGGCGTTCGGTCGTATTCTGAAGACTGCAGCACCCAAAGTCAGGAAGAGAGGGGAGGGAGGAAAGAGGTGACTCGCTGACGGCCAACTGGTGAAACGTTGACCGCAGAAATCAGGAGCTGTGCGAAAGAGACAGTGCAGCACTCTTCTTCGGGGGGCCAGAAACAGAGAGCCGCAGGATTGAAAGGCCGCAGAGTTGGCAGCTAGACCATGCTGAGCAGCTCTAAATGTGACGACAAGTTTGCGGTCCTGCGAAGAGAGATCTACATTACGCATCCTCTGGAGGAGGAAGCTGTACGTGTTCTGGGATTTTTCTGCGAGCATACGGAGGTAGCGAACAGCCAAGACTTCCCAGGCAGGCGTGCATAACTGCCCCACATAGCCTAGATTGCTGAAAGCGTACACGTGGTAACCAGTGATCCCCCTTACGATACCCAAGTGCAGCTCTTCGATACTACTCGTGCGTGCAAGACGTGTCGACATCTGCGAACGCCAACTCTGACGAAACCCGTCCAACCCCAGAATGACACCGAGGTGCTTACTGGAGGTCCAGAATACACTTGTTGCACTTAATTCGGCTCACGAAGTCGCACCTGACGAAGGACTGCTTCAATGGAAAAGGGAGAAAAAGAAGAAGGGAGAGAAGGAGGGCGGAAAGAGAACGAATGATGCGGACTGAAAAGCACGGGGGGGGGAGAGGGAAGGGGCAAAGGAGAACAGGGAGAGCGGAGAGAGGGTGCGAGGGCCAGAGGGGGGGGGGGAATAACTAACTATGGGAGAAGAGCGGAGAAAATGAGTGAGAGGGGGAGGAGGGCGGAGTGGAGGGGGGGAGGGGCGAGGGGGAGGAAGGGAGACAGGCGGAGGAACTAGGAGGACGAAGGACGAAATAACGAGGGGCGCTGGGGCAGCTCCCTCCTCCGCCCGCCCTTCCCGAACTGTCGCCTTTCCCCGTCCTTCCTGCTCTCCCTCCTCCCCCCTTCCCTCCTCGTTCCTCCCCCCCGTCATTCCCCCTCCTTCCCCTATCCACCCCTCCTCCACCACTCCTCCCCTCCAGAGAGCGGGGGGGGGGGAGGAACAGTGAGGTGCAGAAGGAGGGAACGGGATTTGGATGCCCCGCCGACGCCCGCTGCGCCAGAAGCAGTACTATCCTTCCGCAGGCGACGTGGCACCACCCGCTGTGAAAACACACGCGCGGGAAGCAAGCACATCGAGTGCACACGGCATCGCGGAGGAGCACCGATCTGCGCTGAGAACGACTGCGGAAAGGACGGACCGCGCCACAAGCTCAAACACACACACACACACACACACTCACACACACACACACACACACACACACACACACACACACACGCGCACACACACACACACACACGCGCGCACACACTGACACGCACACACACACACACACACACACACACACACACACACACGCGCACACACACTGACACTGACACTGACACTGACACTGATACTGACACTGACACTGACACTGACACACACACACACACTTTAAGCCAGCGGCGCAGAGGGTCCTCAAGCGCGGGCAGCAAATTGAAATGCGAATTGTAATCGAACGTTGCCGAGGGCGCAGCGTACGAAACGTTGCACACTGCAACATGCAGGCGATGGGCGTGTTAGAGCCACAGACTCAAACACAAACACCCACACACACACACACACACTGACTCACTGACCCACTCTCCCACACACGCTTACTTTTTCGCGATCGTGGCATCGCGCGCAGCAACGAGGCGGAGAAAGCCACCCGAACAACCAGAGAACGCGCGCGGCCGGCCCCTCGTAATATCGGGCAGGGATTCGAAGAAGATCGACCATGCCATGCGCGCGCTCGAGCGTGGGCAGCGAGGGTGAAGCAGGCCAGGGTGGCAGAGCAAGCGGGTGCGCAGCGCGGCCAGGCGGCAGCGACGAGAGAACAAGGAGGGAGGACAGCGGAGCAGGCAGACGGACAGCGTGGACTTGAGGCATTAGGCTGCCGAGGACCCCACATACTTACATTATGGCTGGACGCGCCGGCAACGCATAGACCGCACTCCCTGTGCACCCCCTCTGGTGCCGAGAAATTCCCACGCCTGCCGTGCCCTGCGCGCCTGCAACGCATAGAGACCGCACCCCCAGTACACCCCCTCTGGAGTCGCTGGCGGGCCCTGCGCGCCTGGAACGCATAGAGACCGCATCCCCTGCGCACCCTTCTGGTGTCGAGAAAATGCCGCGCCTCCTGCCGGGCCCTGCGCGCCTGCAACGCATAGAGACCGCCCCCCCCCCCCCGCACACCGCCTCTGGTGTCGAGACATTGCCACGCCTGCCGCGCCTTGCACGCCTGCAGCGCATAGAGACCACACATCCTGCGCACACCATCTGGCGTCGAGAATGTGCTACGCCCGCCGTGCCCTGCGCGCTTGCAACGCATAGAAGCCCCACCCCCCGCGCACCCCCTCTGGTGTCGAGAATTCCCACGCCTACCGTGCGCTGCGCGCCTGCAACGTATAGAGACCGCACCCCCTGCGAACCTCCTGGCGTCAAGAAAGTGCCGCGCCTGCCGTGCCCTGCGCGCCTGCAACGCATAGAGACCGCACCCCCAATGCACCCCCTCTGGTGTCGCTGCCGTGCCCTGCGCGCCTGCAACGCATAGAGACCGCACCCCCTGCGCACCCTCTTGGTGTCGAGAAAGTGCCGCGCCTGCCGTGCCCTGCGCGCCTGCAACGCATAGAGACCGCACCCCCAGTACACCCCCTCTGGTGTCGAGAAAATGTCACGCCTGCTGCGCCGTGCGAGCCTGCAACGGATAGAGACCGCACCCCCCGCGCACCCCCTCTGTGATCGAGACAGTGCCACGCCTGCCGCCGTTGTGCTCAGCTGCGTCTCTGTACTGAGCTGAGCTGTGCTTACCCAGCGCACACGTGCATGCAAGCCCACACACCGTGCACGTGGTGTGTTGAGCTGTGATGTGAGCTGTGCCGTGGAGGAGGGCAGTAAGCAGGAAGGAGGGAGGTGTGAGGGAGGAGACGCGGGCGCGACGCGGCAGGGAAGAAAACCAGAACCCCACGGAACATGTGGGGAAAAACAATATACACACACACAGAGATTTTACGGTGTCGCGGCCCTGCGCGCACCGACAGGGCGGAGAAAGTCGTGGAGCAGCAATCGCGCGCGCACGTCTGAAGCGCCCGAGTCCTCAGAGACCGCTTGGGGTCCCGCAGCAGCGAGCCGCCATAAGCCATCCGGGCTAGGATGACGGGGGGCCCGTGGAAGCATGAGGCTACGGTGAGGTGGAGGTGCCATAAGCCATGTGGGACTGGATGGCGGGGGGAGCGAGTAAGCAGCGTGGAGCGACAAGGAAGCCAAGACCGACCTAAAGCCCAATTCCTTATACGTCTTTCCTCGTTAACCCTCCAGACTATCTCGGTTGTCCTCGCTTTCGTTTCTCGTTCTTATCGACGGCCTCCTCCTGCTTGGGATTATGAGGGGGCTTCGAGCTGTTCAGGGCCGGCGTGGGAAGATATTCAATATGAAGTGGACTGGCTTGAAATGCACGAGTCTCTTGTGGATCTTCCTGTTTGGGCTGCTTTGAAGGCCTTGGGGCCCGCTTGGGCCCCTCTTGGGCTATTCTTCGAAGTTGTGGGGCCGTCTCGAGCCTCGGCGCCATGTGAAGCTCTCCCGAAGCCATCCGAAGGAGACGAGCGTGAGATTACTGAATATGGAGAAACCTGAATGGCTTTTGCGTTTGTGGCTCTCTGGGGTCATTTGGGAGGGCCTTTGGGAGTTCCACTGGGGCCTCTTGTGACCCCTGGGGGCCGCCTTGAAAAATCTCGGAGCGTCTTGGACCACTAAGGGACCATCTTGGCGGCCAGCGGGCGTCCTCCTGAACCAGCTCGGAACCTTTTCAGGCCGAAAGAATCACCCAAAGACCCCAAAGCGGATCCCGGAGCCAAGGGGGGGCAAATTGGGTTGCGACGGGGGGAGTTTGGGAAAAGTGGGCCACCCCAGGACCAGCCCAGGTCCCCTCCTCCATGGGCGGTCCCGTCGTCTTCTTCCGTCGTCCGACGTCCGTCGTCCGTCCGCCCGCCATGTTGTTTCTCTATGATAGCTCTGCCGCGGGCATCTTTTCTCGCTTGCTCGGAGTAGAAAGTGCCTGGGATGCAGAGGCCAGCGCTGTACATGAGCTGCTACCTTGGGCTGCAGCTCGCTGGATACTGCCGCGTGAAAGGCGCTGCTACCCTGGGCTGCAGCGCCATGCAACTAAATACCCCAGCATGACTCATCGCACACAGAACTTGAACGAGAGATGGACATGCTTGATTCGCGCAGGATGAATATCTAACCCAAATCCAACATTCCCGGATTCCTTGGGGCCTTCGGAGACTCCACGAAACCATTAAGAAGCCAGATGTCAGGGGATGTGTAGGACCCCCGAGTAGGAGCTCCACTCTGATGAAAAAAACAATTCTTGGAATTTCTTCTTTTTTCCTCAAATCCTCGATCTTTGAGGGTTGGAAGCGGGAAAACGTGAGAAGGCGAAAAACATTAGAAAAAAGCATTGGCAATCAACGATTTTACCCTCTTTGGGCTCTCTCGGGGCGGCTTTCGCAGCTCTCTTGGGCTGTTCTTGGAGCCTCGTCGGGGTCTCTTTGGGGCCTCTCAGGGATCGGGGGGGGGTTGGAGGCCTCTGGGGGTCCTGGAGGCCTCTCGGAGGTCTCTGGAAGCCTCCTGCTCCCGCTCTTGGGCCCATCTTGGACCTGTTCTGGGGTGGTCCTTCGGCAATACTGGAACCTTCTTGGCCCGATTTGGGGCCGTCCTGAGGGTCTCTTGGGTGGTCGTGGGGCGGTCTTGGGAGGCTCTTCGGCGCTCTTGGACGGTTGGAAGCTCGAAAACGCGAAAAGCCAAAAACATTGAAAAACCATTGGAACTCTACGACTTTGGCCTCAGCGGGCCGTCCCGGGACACCTATCAGACACCTATCAGACCTCTCTTGGGGTCTCTTCGAGGCCACCTGGGAGCCTCGAGAGCCGTCGGAAGGCTGACTTGGGCTGATTGGGAGCGTCTTGGGCCATCCTTTCGCATTCTGGGGGCTCCTGGGGGGCGTCTTGGGCCCTCCTGGAGCGCTGTGGAGGCCCCCCCGAAAGGCTGGGGGAGCGGTACTGGGAGCGTCCCCGAGATGTGGCGGGGAGGTGTGGGACCCGGGGCCGGGGGCGGTACTTTTTCATATATATATATATATATATATATATATATATATATATATAATATATATATATATATAAATAATATATATACATACATACATACATACATACATACAATAACAATAATGAATATTTTTGGAAAAATAAAATATCATAAAACACAACAACAACAACAACAACAACAACAACAACAACAACAACAACAACAACGACAACGACAACGACAACGACAACAACAACAACAACAACAACAACCATTTTAAGGCTGTACGCTCTTACTTGCCCGCGAGTCATTCAACACGTATACCCTACACCCTCGAAACCCGCCCTCTTCGTCTTCGATCACACCCCTTTCGGGGGGATTATTTCTCTTTGCTGGGGCCGGCGGGCTTAGACGTACGGGCAAACCGGAACGGGCGGACAATCCTTCGGGGGCGTACATCTCTCTGCCCGCCATTGGAATTGGCGCGGGCCCTGCAAGAGGAGGAGGGGAAGAACGAGGGAGAGTGGGAGGAAGGGGAGGGGGAAGGACGAAGGAAGAGGGAAGATACCACGTTGTGAAGGCGTCCTTGGCGCGTGCGTGGTTCCTGAGCGCCGAAACGCAATTCCAGAATAATTTGTGAGGACGTCGCACGCGAGAGCGCAGACCTGAGTACATTGTGAGGAAATCTCAGGCGGAAGCGGGGGCCCTGACTAAGTTGCGAGGAAGTCTCAAGCGGGAGCGCCGTTCCTGAGCAAATTGCACGGAAGTCTCAGGCGGGAGCGGGGGTCCTCACTAAATTGCGATGAAGTCTCAGGCGGGAGCGCCGTTCCTGAGTCAATTGCGCGGAAATGTCAGGCAGGAGCGGGGGTCCTGAATAAAATTCGAAGAAGTCTCAGGCGGGAGCGCCGTTCCCACGTAAATTGCACGGAAGTCTCAGGCGGGAGCGGGGGTCTTGATTACATTGCGAGGAAGTCTCAGACGGGAGCGCCTTTCCTGAGTAAATTGCGCGGAAGTCTCAGGCGGGAGCGGGGGTCCTGAGTAAAAATCGAGGAAGTCTCAGGCGGGAGCCGTTGTTGTTGTAGCCCGGGGGCAGGGGCACAGTTTGAGCAGGAAGACTTTCCTTGAGAAAAAACCAGGTGCGAGCCCCGGGGGTGGCACTTCAATCGAAAAAAATCAATGTGCACCGGTGGGGGGGGATCAACAATAATTATTCTTCAAGAATGAGAGTTCAACAACAACAACAACAACAACAACAACAACAACAACAACAACAACAACAACAACAACAACAACAACAATAACTAGCACGTGGGGACACTCCGTTCTCACCAGTGCCAGGGTTTTCATAGGAGGCGGGCAATACCCCCACTTTGTGGGGGGCCGGTTCAAGCTCTACCAAATTTCCAAACGACTCTTCGCCACCACCCACACCCAGCTTCCCGCCCTATGACGTGCGGACACTTCACTTCGTGGCATGCGGACGACCGTGGCTACTATTCAGGGCCCCGCGGCCGACGACGACGGCGTGCGCGCGCGAAGAAAAAAACGAATGTGTCCCGCATGGTATTATTTGACAGGGATGATGGCCCTGGCAGGTGCGCAACCGTTGTCGCAGAAGTTCGAAAAAGATGCTCGCAAAAGCCCGTTTGACAGAAATGTTTAAAAAGTGTTGGGTTTCCTACGAATCCGCAAGAGCGCGCGGGATGAGATTTTGACATTTTTTTGTTGAAAAACAATTGGTTGTTTGATGTTTTTTTGTTAAAATCGCTGCGAAAATGACTAAGGTTTTGGAAGGCTTTCGACATGCGCGCGCGACTGTGCCCTACGATACATATTTTAGCAAGGAAACAATCAAGTAGTATGGACATTGAAAGTACCAATAAAAGGTCCTCTTTGCCATATTTAAAAGCCAGGGAAAAACCGATCGAAACCACACAACCGGATCCGGACCAACCCGTTTTGCCTGAGACTTCCTCACGAAAACGATGAAAATGTGGCTGCGGCCTAGGCGCGGCGGGGGGGTCGTGCACCAGGGGTCCCAACAATAATTATTCTTAAGAAGAAATAATGTTCAACAACAACAACAACAACAACAACAACAACAACAACAACAACAACAACAATCATCTTAAGACTGATCGCTCTTATATGCGCGCGCGTCACTCAATATGTAAATCCCAAACCCTCGATACCCACCCTCTTCGTCTTCGGTCATACCCCTTTGGGGTATATCTTTTTTACTCGCCACGTGTAGTTGGCGCAGCCCCTAAAACAGGAAGAGCAGGGGGAAGGAGGAAGGGAGAGCGAGGAGGAAAAGAGTGGGGGGAGGGAGGGAGGAGGGAAGGGGCAAGGGAGGGAGGATGGATGGAGGACGAAAGAGGTTAGCAGGAGGGGAGGGGGGCAAAAGAGGAGGTAAACAAACGGACGAACCAGACAGACGGGTCGAGCGGCGGACTCTGAGGGGCGGGTCGGGCTGGCGGGGCGGGCGGACGCCAACGGACGGGTCGGGCGGCGGACCCTCGCTGGCGGGTCGGGAGCCGTTGTTGTTGTAGTCCGGGGGGCCAACAACACAGTTTGATGCTCAGTTGTGAGGGAGGTCCCAGGCGGGAGCGCCGCTCCCGGAGTAATTTGCGAGGAAGTCTCAGGCGGGAGCGCCTCCGCCTGAGTAAACTGCGAGGAAGTCCCAGGCGGGGGCGGGGGTCCGGAGTAATTAGCGAGGAAGTCTCAGGCGGGAGCGCCTCCGCCTGAGTAAACTGCGAGGAAGTCCCAGGCGGGGGCGGGGGTCCTGAGTAAATTTGGAGGAAGTATCAGGCGGGAGCCGTTGTTGTTGTTGTCCGGGGGTCCAACAACGCAGTTTGATGCCCACGACTTTCCCTGATAAAAAACAGGGTGCGAGCCCCGGAAGGGGCACTTCAATTGAAAAAATACAATGTCCGCCGGAGGGGGGGGATCAACAATAATTATTCTTCAGTAATTAGAGTTCAACAACAACAACAACAACAACAACAACAACAACAACAACAACAACAACAACAACAATCATTTTACCCGAACGCTCAGTGTTCTCCCCAGTGCCAGGGTTTTCATACGACACCAGGCAATACCCCCACTTCGTGGGGGGGCATTACAAGCTCTACCAAATATCCAAACGACTCTTCGCGACCACCCACACCCAGCTTCCCGCCCTATGACGTTGGGACACTTCACTTCGTGGCGTGCGGACGACCGTGGCTACTACACTGGCGTGGGGTACACACCCACAGAACTTGGTCACTTATTCGGGGCGGTGTATGTCCCGCAAATAAAAAACGAATCTGTCCCGCATGGTATTATTTGACAGGGATGATGGCACTGGCAGGTGCGCAACCGTTGTCGCAGAAGTTCGAAAAAGTTGCTCGCAAAAGCCCGTTTGACAGAAATGTTGAAAAAGTGTTGGGTTTCCTACGAATCCGCAAGAGCGCGCGGGATGAGATTTTGACAATTTTTTGTTGAAAAACCATTGGTTGTTTGATGTTTTTATGTTAAAATCGCTGCGAACACTAAGGTTTTGGAAGGATTTCGTCTTGCGCGAGCGAATGTCCACTTTACCTTATTTTTTGCAAGGGATTCTTGAAATTTGATTATATTAGAACAAGAAATGTCATTTTATAGTGTTTTTTGCAAGGGAAAACGGATTACAACAAAACAACCGGATCTTGATGACATCGTATTACCTGAGGCTTCCTCACGAAAATGATAAAAATGTAGCTGCGGCCTAGGCGGCGCAGGGGGGCCGTGCACCAGGGGTCCCAACAATAATTATTCTTTAGAATTAATAATGTTCAACAACAATTACTAGCACGTGGGGACACTCCGTTCTCACCAGTGCCAGGGTTTTCATAGGAGGCGGGCAATACCCCCACTTTGTGGGGGGGCCGGTTCAAGCTCTACCAAATTTCCAAACGACTCTTCGCCACCACCACACCCAGCTTCCCGCCCTATGACGTTCGGACACTTCACTTCGTGGCATGCGGACGACCGTGGCTACTATTCAGGGCCCCGCGGCCGACGACGACGGCGTGCGCGCGCGAAGAAAAAACGAATGTGTCCGCATGGTATTATTTGACAGGGATGATGGCCCTGGCAGGTGCGCAACCGTTGTCGCAGAAGTTCGAAAAAGTTGCTCGCTAAAGCCCGTTTGACAGAAATGTTTAAAAAGTGTTGGGTTTCCTACGAATCCGCAAGAGCGCGCGGGATGAGATTTTGACATTTTTTTGTTGAAAAAACATTGGTTTTTTGATGTTTTTATGTTAAAATCGCTCCGAACACTAAGCTTTTGGAAGGATTTCGTCTTGCGCGCGCGAATGTCCACTTTACCTTATTTTTTGCAAGGGAATCTTGAAGTTTGGTTATGTTAGAACAAGAAATGTCCACTTTAGCTTATTTTTTGCAAGGGAAAACGGGGGACAACAAAACAACCGGATCCGGACACCCACGTTTTGCTTGAGACTTCCTCACGAAAATGATGAAAATGTGGCTGCGGCCTAGGCGCGGCGAGGGGGCCGCGCACCAGGGGCCCCAACAATAATTATTCTTTAGAATAAATAATGTTCAACAACAACAACAACAACAACAACAACAACAACAACAACAACAACAACAACAACAACAATCACTTAACCCGAACGCTCAGTGTTCTCACCAGTGCCAGGGTTTTCATGCGACGCCAGCCAATACCCCCCCTTTGTGGGGGGGCAATGCAAGCTCTACCAAATATCCACACGACTCTTCGCCACCACCCACACCCAGCTTCCCGCCCTATGACGTTCGGACACTTCACTTCGTGGCCTGCGGACGACCGTGGCTACTACACTGGCGTGGAGAACACACCCACAGAAGTTGTTAGGACAGCGCGCGCGGGTGGAAATTTTGAAAAGTCGTGCAGGTGTTTTTCGAGGACCTACGGTGCGATTCGTGTGATTTTGTGATGCGCGGTGCTAAAATTCTTAAGAAGCCCAATGGTTTTTGGAGATTTCGGCGTGCGCGCGCGAAGAAAAAACGAATGTGTCCCGCATGGTATTATTTGACAGGGATGATGGCCCTGGCAGGTGCGCAACCGTTGTCGCAGAAGTTCGAAAAAGTTGTTCGCAAAAGCCCGTTTGACAGAAATGTTTTAAAAGTGTTGGGTTTCCTACGAATCCGCAAGAGCGCGCGGGATGAGATTTTGACATTTTTTGTTGAAAAACCATTTGTTTTTTGATGTTTTTATGTTGAAATCGCTCCGAACACTAAGCTTTTGGAAGGATTTCGTCTTGCGCGCGCGAATGTCCACTTTACCTTATTTTTTGCAAGGGATTCTTGACATTTGATTATATTAGAACAAGAAATGTCATTTTATAGTGTTTTTTGCAAGGGAAAACGGATTACAACAAAACAACCGGATCTTGATGACATCGTATTACCTGAGGCTTCCTCACGAAAATGATGAAAATGTAGCTGCGGCCTAGGCGCGGCGGGGGGGGCGCGCACCAGGGGTCCCAACAATAATTATTCTTTAGAATTAATAATGTTCAACAACAACAACAACAACAACAATAACAATAACAATACTAATAATTTTAAGACTGTTCGCCCTTATATGCTCGAGTGTCCAATAACGCGTATTTCCCAAACCCTCGATACCCGCCCTCTTCGTCTTCGATCGAACCCCTTTTGGGGGGCATACCTTTCTTCCCTGCAGGCCGGGCCCCGGCAAGCGGCGGGGCGGCCGCGGACCGTCGGCCTGGCCAGCGGCAGCGCTGATCGGCGGGGCGGCCGCGGACCGTCGACCCGACCCCAAGAGGGACGGAAACCACGACGACGACGACGACGACGACGACGTCGAAGACGACGGCGACGACGACGACGACGGCGACGACGAGCGAAAGCGAGAGCGAGAGAGAACGACAGCAGGGCCACGAAGGGCACGAAGTAGGCCACTAAGGGCGACAGCGGGGACACGAAGGGAATGCGTATGGGGCCACGAAGAGTGCGAACGAGCGGGGCCACGAAGGGCATGCACATGGGGCCACAACGGGCGCGACTCCTGGGTGCCTGGGTGTCGGGAGCGCGGCGCTTGGGCAAATTGAAGAAAATTCCAACGCAAGGCCATTCTTCAGTAAGTTGCAAGCAAGTCTCCAGCGAGAGCGCGACTCCAGAGCGCCGGGAGAGCAATTCCTTAATAAATTGTAAGGAAGTCCCAGGCGAGAGCGCGATTCCTGAATAAAATGCGAGGAAATCTCGGGCGGGAGCGGGGTGTCTTGGTTAAATTGTGAAGAGATTCTCAGTCGAGAAGACCGTTGTTGTTGTAACCCGGGGGCCAGGTCCCAGTTTGAGCATAAACTTGCCCTGTCAAAAACCGGGTGGCCGCTTCGAGGGGCACACTTTGATGAGAAAAAACAGTATGCACCAGTGTGGGGGATCACATAATGATATCAGAAATGAGAATTCAACAACAACAACAACAACAACACTACCACCACCACCAACAACAACAACAACAACATCAACCACAACCACAACCACAACCACAACCACAAAAACAACCACAACCACAACCACAACGACAACGACAACGACAACAACAACGACAACATCAACAACAATCATAATACTCATGTTAAGCCTGTTCGCTCCTATCTGCTCGCGGGCTATTCAGCACGTATATCCCAGACCCTGGATACCCGCCCTCTTCGTCTTCGATCGTACCCTCTTGGGGGTGTATATATATATAGTACCTGCAACTTGTATTTCGTGCAGCCCCTAAGGCAAGAGAAGAGAGGACGGATGGAAGGAAGGGACAAGGGGGAGGGAGGAGGATGAAGCACGGGAGAAGAATGCGCGTGGCAGAACAAGACGGGCACATCGGGCGGGTAGACCCTGACGGGCGGATCGGGAAGGCTGGCCCAAGCGGCCAGGTCGAGCAGGCGGGTTGCTGAAGCGTGATTACTGCATGAATCGCGAGGAAGTCTGGAGCGATAGCACGATTGCTAAATAAATCGTGAGGAAATCCGGAGCGAGAAAATGATTCCTGAGTGCCGAGGGCGCGGCGTCTGAATAAATTGCGAAGAAGTCCCACGCGAGAGCTCGAATCCCGTAGAAATTCTGAAGAGGTCCCGCGCGAGAGCGCGATTTGAAAAACATTTGAGGGAATATCAGGCGGGAACCACTATTGTTATAAACCCGGGGCCAACGACCCAATTATGAGACCCAAGACCTTCCCTGATAAAAAACAGGGTGCGAGCCCTCGGAAGGGCACTTCGATTGAAAAAAGACATGTGCCCTGGAGGAGGGAGCACTGATAAGTACTCTGTATAAATGCGAATTCAGCTACAACCGCAACAGCAACATCAACAAACAACAACATCAACAACAACAACCACGACGACGGCGACGACGGCCACACCAACAACAACAACAAGAAAAAACAACAACGACGACGACACCAAGAATACCAAAAACAACGACGACGACGATGACGACGACGACGACAACAACAAACAACAACAACAAAAACAACAACAACAACAACAACAGCAGCAGCAACTACAACAACAACAACAACAGCAGCAGCAGCAGCATTAGCAGCAGCAACAACAACACCACCACCACCACCACCAACAACAACAACAACAGCAACAAGAGCAACAACAACAACAACAACAACAATCATTTAAGACTGGGGACACTCCGTTCTCACCAGTGCCAGGGTTTTCATAGGAGGCGGGCAATACCCCCACTTTGTGGGGGGGCCGGGTCAAGCTCTACCAAATTTCCAAACGACTCTTCGCCACCACCCACACCCAGCTTCCCGCCCTATGACGTTCGGACACTTCACTTCGTGGCATGCGGACGACCGGGGCTACTATTCAGGGCCCCGCGGCCGACGACGACGGCGTGCGCGCGCGAAGAAAAAACGAATGTGTCCCGCATGGTATTATTTGACAGGGATGATGGCCCTGGCAGGTGCGCAACCGTTGTCGCAGAAGTTCGAAAAAAGTTGCTCGCAAAAGCCCGTTTGACAGAAATGTTTAAAAAGTGTTGGTTTTCCTACGAATCCGCAAGAGCGCGCGGGATGAGATTTTGACATTTTTTTGTTGAAAAACCTTTGGTTTTTTGATGTTTTTATGTTGAAATCGTTCCGAACACTAAGCTTTTGGAAGGATTTCGTCTTGCGCGCGCGAATGTCCACTTTACCTTATTTTTTGCAAAAGGATTCTTGAAATTTGATTATATTAGAACAAGAAATGTCATTTTATAGTGTTTGTTGCAAGGGAAAGCGGGGGGGAACAAAACAACCGGATCTTGATCACATCGAATTACCTGAGGCTTCCTCACGAAAATGATGAAAATGTAGCTGCGGCCTAGGCGGCGCAGGGGGGGCGCGCACCAGGGGGCCCAACAATAATTATTCTTTAGAATAAATAATGTTCAACAACAACAACACAACAACAACAACAGCAACAGCAACAACAACAACACAACCACAACAGTTTTAAGAATGTTCTCCCTTATATGCTCGAATGTCCAATAACTCGTATTTCCCAAACCCTCGATACCCGCCCTCTTCGTCTTCGATCGAGCCCCTTTTTGGGGGGTATCGCCTTCCTTCCTGCAGGCCCGGGGGCCCCCGGCACGTCGAAGACGCGGCGACGACGACGACGACGGCGACGACGAGCGAAAGCGAGAGCGAGAGAGAACGACAGCAGGGCCACGAAGGGCACGAAGTAGGCCATAAGGGCGACAGCGGGGACACGAAGGGAATGCGTATGGAGCCACGAAGAGCGCGAACGAGCGGGGGCCACGAAGTGCAGATAATGCGGGGCCACAAAAGGCAACTATGTGCCACTGAGGGTAGCAACTGGGCCACGTAGGACAGTGAGGGGGACACAAATGGCGACAGCGGGGCCACGAAGGGCATGCACATGGGGGCACAACGGGCGCGACTCCTGGGTCCCTGGGTGTCGGACGCGCGGCGCTTGGGCCAATTGCACGAAATCCCAACGCAAGGCCATTCTTCAGTAAGTTGCAAGCAGGTCTCCAGCGAGAGCGCGATTCCAGAGCGCCGGGAGAGCGATTCTTGAATAAATTGTAAGGAAGTCCCAAACGAGAGCGCGATTCCTGGATACAAAGACGAGGAAGTCTCGGGCGGGAGCGGGGATCCTGGCTAAATTGTAAGGAAATGGCAAGCGGGAGCCGTTGTTGTTGTAACCCGGGGGCCAGGGGCCCCGTTTGAGCATCAAGACTTTCCCTGTCAAAAAACAGGGTGCGAGCGTCGAGGGGCACACTTTGATTGAGAAAAAACAGGATGCACCGGTGGAAGGGGATCAGCTTTAAGTATTTTCATAAATGAGAACTCAGCAACATTAGCAGCAGCAGCAGCAGCAACACCAACAACAACATCAACAACAACAACAACAACAACAACAACAACAACAACAATAACAACAACAACACCAACAACAACAACAACAGCAACAACAACAAAAACAACATCAACAACAACAACAACAACAACAACAACAACAACAACAACAACAACACCAACACCAACACCAACAACAACAACAACAACAACACCAACAACAACAACAACAACAACAACAACAACAACAACAACAACAACAACAACAACAACAACAACAACAACAACAACTGTAAGACCGATCGCCCTTTCTATGCTCGAGTGTCGAATAACGCGTATTTCCCAGACCCTCGATACCCGCCCTCTTCGTCTTCGATCGAACCCCTTTGGGGGGTTGTACCTTTCTTCCCTGCAGGCCAGGCCCCGGCAAGCGGCGGGACGGCCGCGGACCGTCGGCCTGGCCAGCGGCAGCGCTGATCGGCGGGGCGACCGCGGACCGTCGACCCGACCCCAAGAGGAACGGACAGGGGACCGACCACGACGACGACGACGACGACGACGACGACGACGACGACGACGTCGAAGACGACGGCGACGACGGCGACGACGAGCGAAAGCGAGAGCGAGAGAGAACGACAGCAGGGCCACGAAAGGTACGAAGTAGGCCACGAAGGGCGACAGCGGGGACACGAAGGGAATGCGTATGGAGCCACGAAGAGCGCGAACGAGCGGGGGCCACGAAGTGCAGATAATGCGGGGCCACAGAAGGCAACTGTGGGGCCACTGAAGGACGTAGGACAATGAGGGCGACACAAATGGCGACAGCGGGGCCACGAAGGGCATGCACATGGGGCCACAACGGGCGCGACTCCTGGGTGCCTGGGTGTCGGGAGCGCGGCGCTTCGGCAAATTGCACGAAATTCCAACGCAAGGCTATTTTTCAGTAAGTCGAAACCAAGTCTCCAGCGAGAGCGCGACTCCAGAGCTCCGGGAGAGCGATTCCTAAAAAAATGTGTAAGGAAGTCCCAAGCGAGAGCGCGATTCCTGAATAAAATGCGAGGAAGTCTCGGGCGGGAGCGGGGGTCCTGGTTAAATTGCTAGGAAATCTCAGGCGGGAGCCGTTGTTGTTGTAACCCGGGGGCCAGGGGGCCAGTTTGAGCAGGAAGACTTTCCATGTCAAAAACAGGGTGCGAGCGTCGAGGGGCACACTTTGATTGAGAAAAATCAGTAAGCACCGGTGGGGGAATCAACCATAATTATTCTTCAGAAATGAGAATTCAACAGCCATCATTTTAAGACTGTTCGATTTTCTCTGCTCGAGTGTCCAATCATGCGTTTTTCCCAAACCCTCGATATCCGCCCTCTTTGTCTTCGATCGAACCCCTTTTGGGGGGTGTACCTTTCTTCCCTGCAGGCCAGGTCCCGGCAAGCGGCGGGACGGCCGCGGACCGTCGGCCTGGCCAGCGGCAGCGCTGATCGGCGGGGCGGCCGCGGACCGTCGTCCCGACCCCGACGACGACGACGACGACGACGACGACGACGTCGACGACGACGACGACGACGACGACGGCGGCGACGACGAGCGAAAGCGAGAGCGAGAGAGAACGACAGCAGGGCCACGGAGGACACGAAGTAGGCCACGAAGGGCGACAGCGGGGACACGAAGGGAATGCGTATGGAGCCACGAGGAGCGCGAACGAGCGGGGGTCACGGAGGGCAGATCATGCGGGGCCACAGAAGGCAACGATGGGGTCACTGAGGGTAGCAACTGGGCCACGTGGGACAGTGAGGGAGCCAGAAACGGCGACAGTGGGGCCACGAAGGGCATGCACATGGGGCCACAACGGGTGCGACTCCTGGGTGCCTGGGTGTCGGGAGCGCGGCGCTTTAGCAAATTGCAAGACATTCCAATGCAAGGGCGCTATTCTTCAATAGATTGCAAGCAAGTCTCCAGCGAGAGCGCGACTCCAGAGCGCCGGGAGAGCGATTCCTGAATAAATTGTAAGGGAGTCCCAAGCAAGAGCGCGGTTTCTGAATAAAATACGAGGAAATCTCGGACGGGAGCGGGGGTCCTGGCTAAATTGTGAGGAAGTCTCAGGCGGCAGCCGTTGTTGTTGTAATTAACCAGGGGGCCAGGGGCACAGTTTGAGCATGAAGACTTTCCATGTCGAAAAACAAGGTGCGAGCGTCGAGGGGCACACTTTAATTAAGAAAAACAGTATGCACCTGTGGGGGGATCAACAATAATCTTCATATATGAGAGTTCAAGGACAACAACAACAACAACAACAAAAAAGCAAAACAACAACAACAACAACAACAACAACAACAACAACAACAACAATAACAACAACCACAACAACAACAACAACAACCACAATCATTTTACCCGAACGCTCAGTGTTCTCACCAGTGCCAGGGTTTTCATGCGACGCGAGACAATACCCCCACTTCGTGGGGGGGCAGTTCAAGCTCTACCAAATATCCAAACGACTCTTCGCGACCACCCAAACCCAGCTTCCCGCCCTATGACGTTGGGACACTTCACTTCGTGGCGTGCGGACGACCGTGGCTACTACACTGGCGCGGGGTACACACCCACAGAACTTGGTCACTTATTCGGGGCGCGCGTGTGCCCAGCATCCTGCAATTGCGACATACAATATATGACACAGACAGACAGAGAGAGAGACAGAGAGCAGACAGAGAGAGAGACAGAGAGAGCGGAGTTGGTCACATTTTTGGGGCAAGTTCCTGAGATCGTCGTGTTTTTTGTTGGTCTTGCGCGCGCGAATGTCCACTTTACTTTTTTTTTGCAAGGGAGTATTGAAATTTGATTATGTTAGAACAAGAAAAAGTAGCTCGCGCGAGCTCATGTAACATAAATGTTGAAAAACCATTGGTTTTGTGGGAGTCGGACAGCGCGCGCGGGATGAAATTTGGACATTTTTTTTTTGAAAAACCATTGGGTTTTTGATGTTTTTATGTTGAAATCGCTACGAAACCTAAGGTTCTGGAAGGATTTCGTCTTGCGCGCGCGAATGTCCACTTTACCTTATTTTTTGCAAGGGATTATTGAAATTTGATTATGTTAGAACAAGAAAAAGTAGCTCGCGCGAGCTCATGTAACATAAATGTTGAAAAACCATTGGTTTTGTGGGATTCGGACAGCGCGCGCGGAAGGACATTTTGACAATTTTTTCTTAAAAAACCATTGGGTTTTTGATGTTTTTATGTTAAAATCGTTACGAAACCTAAGGTTTTGGAAGGATTTCGTCTTGCGCGCACGAATGTCCACTTTACCTTATTTTTTGCAAGGGATTCTTGCAATTTGATCAAGTAAGAACAAGAATTTTCATTTTCTATTGTTTTTTGCAGGGGAAAACGAGCGTCAACAAAAAACCGGATCCGGAGCTCATCCACTTTTCTGAAGCTTTCGCGAAAAAATGATGAAAATGTAGCTGCGGCCTAGGCGCGGCGCAGAGGTCGCGCACCAGGGGTCCCAACAATAATAATTCTTTAGAAGGAATAATGTTCAACAACAACAACAACAACAACAACAACAACAACATCAGCAACAACAACAGCAGCAGCAACGACAACAGCAACAGCAACAGCAACAGCAACAACAACAAAAACAACAGCAAAAACAAAAACAGCAGCAACAGCAACAACAACAGCAACAACAATAACAACAATGACAACAACAGCAGCAACAACAACAAAAACAACAACAACAACAACAACAACAACAACAACAACAATCATTTTACCCGAACGCTCAGTGTTCTCACCAGTGCCAGGGTTTTCATGCGACGCGAGACAATACCCCCACTTCGTGGGGGGGCAGTTCAAGCTCTACCAATATACCAACGACTCTTCGCGACCTACCCAACCCCCAGCTTCGCGCCCTATACGTTGGGACACTTCACTGTCGTGGCGTGCGGACGAACCGTGGCTTACTACACTGGCGTGGGGTAACACACCACAGCACTTGGTCACTTATTCGTGGCGCGCGTGTGCCCAGCTCCTGAATTGTGACATACAATACATGACACGAGACAGACAGAGAGAGAGACAGAGAGCAGACAGAGAGAGAGAACAGAGAGAAGCTAGTTGGTCACAATTTT
The DNA here is from genome assembly GCA_963575745.1 of Prorocentrum cordatum. Taxonomy (NCBI): domain Eukaryota; class Dinophyceae; order Prorocentrales; family Prorocentraceae; genus Prorocentrum; species Prorocentrum cordatum. The sequence goes on along the minus strand of CAUYUJ010018094.1, from coordinate 577 downwards.
TTGGGGCAAGTTTCCCCTGAGAATCGTCGTGTTTTTTGTTGTCTTAGCGCGCGCGAATGTCCACTTTCTTTTTTTTTTTGCAGGGAGTATTGAAATTTGAATTAGTTAGAAACAAAAAAAGTAGCTCCGCGCGAGCTCATTGTAAATAAATGTTGAAAAACCATTGGTTTTGTGGGAGTCGGACAGCGCGCGCGGGATGAAATTTGGACATTTTTTTTTGAAAAACCATTGGGTTTTTGATGTTTTTATGTTGACATCGTTACGAAACCTAAGGTTCTGGAAGGATTTCGTCTTGCGCGCGCGAATGTCCACTTTACCTTATTTTTTGCAAGGGATTATTGAAATTTGATTATGTTAGAACAAGAAAAAGTAGCTCGCGCGAGCTCATGTAACATAAATGTTGAAAAACCATTGGTTTAGTGGGATTCGGACAGCGCGCGCGGAAGGACATTTTGACAATTTTTTCTTAAAAAACCATTGGGTTTTTGATGTTTTTATGTTAAAATCGTTACGAAACCTAAGGTTTTGGAAGGATTTCGTCTTGCGCGCACGAATGTCCACTTTACCGTATTTTTTG
>CAUYUJ010018093.1:762724-852007 GCA_963575745.1 Prorocentrum cordatum | reverse complement strand
CTCCCCCTCCCCCTCTCCTCGTCCTCCTCCTCCTCCTCCTCCTCCTCCTCCTCCTCCTCCATCTCCTCCCTCTCGCCGCCGCCCGCCGTTGACGGCTGCGACTGCGTCTGCGGCGTCGGCGGCGAGGGCCGCAGCGGCGGATAAGGACGAGGTGCGAGGGCGGCGAGGCCGAGGGCGGCACGGCCGAGGAGGGCGAGGGCGATGGCTGGAGTGGCGAGGGCGACAAGGACAGCATGCGAGGGCGCGGGCGAGGGCGAGGGCTTTGGGATAAGGACGGGGTGGAAAACGAGGACGAGAACGACGACGACAAGGGGCTGGAGGAGGACAAGGACGAGGACGACAGGAACGAGGACAGCGACGACCCGAAGGGGGAGGACGACGACGACAGCTCAGGAGAGGTAAGGGAGCAGGAGGCATCAGTCGAGGATGGAGGGCGGACGGGGGGGATCTGAGAAGGGGTACGGACGACTGACCGGGGGAGGAGGTCCCGAGGGCGTCCCAGAGCTTCTTTGGCTCTCTTCTCTTGTGGCTTGCCGTGGTCTCCCGAGGCATCCTGCTGGACTCTCTGGGGAATAGTCAGGGGGGACGGGGGATGGAAAAGGGGGAGATCGGGAAGCGGAGTGCGAAGACGGGAGGGGGAAGGAGGGAGGCGAAGGGTGGTCGGAGATGGGAGAGGGGGCTGGGAAGGACACGGGGAAGGGGAGCGCATAGGTATCGCAGCTGAGATAGGGACGGTCTCTCATCGCCCTGTGATTGGGCCAGCGGTATTGCTTAAAGAGGGCATGCAAGCAGAGCAGAGTGGAGGGAAGGGCGAGGTAGAGAGGGAGAAAGAGAGAGAGAGAGAGAGACAGAGGAATAAACAAATAAATAAAGAGTAGAAGGAAAGGGGAGGGCGGGTAGGATAGAGGAGAGAAGGAGATGTAAAGAACGAGTAGAAGGAAAGGGGAGGGTTGGTAGGATAGAGGAGAGAAGGGGATGGGCTGCGGCGACAGTCGGAGCCTTGTGAGCGAAAGATGGCTGATGGTGGCATTGTCTTCCTCCTACTCCTTGCAGTCGGGACGCAGAACAGAAGGGCACGTTGGGCTCGGGAGAAGCTCTGTTCTCTGGGCAGGGGAACCTGTTCGTGGCCGAGGCTCGCCGCATCCAGAACGCCCATTCGTTCCCTACTCAGCGCTCCGTATGGTGGCACGGTGACTGTATGCTCCTACCCAGGCCTCCAGATTCCTGCGTGCCCATCCCTTCACGACGTGTGCCCCCCCGGGAGTGTAGTTACCAGCGGCCGCCTTCGCACTCCCCGTGGGCGAGGCTTCCCGACGCGCGAGGACCCCTCCCGCTCGCCTCCGCGGCCGACCCCTCCTCCCCCCGGCCCCCCGCTGTGTGCCCGCAGCCTCGGCGCGGCCACGCCCGCTGCCCGAACGCGCTGTGCCCTCGCCCCCCCCCCCCTCGCCGCTGGCCAGGGGCTGCCCCTCGGGAGTTCTCGGGCTCGCCCCCCCCCCGCGGGGGCCGTGGCCCTCGCCGCGTTGGGCCCCTCTGCGGCGGCGCCTCGCGGGCCGCCCTCCCCGGCGGGCGCCGCGAGGGCGCGCCCGCCGCGCCTGGAGGTCTCTCGGTCGGCGTCCTCGTCGAACCGCCGGCCCGCGCCTCTCTCGCCCGCGCGCCTGCTCGCCTCCAGCTGTGGCTCGCCTCGCGGCCCGCCGAGGCCCGAGCCTGCCTCTCCGCGGGGGTCGCCCGCCTCGTCCTGCCGCCCCTCCGCGAGGATTCCTTCCCCTCCATCTCCCCCTGCTCCTCCCGCCTCTCCCTCCCCCTCCGCCCTCCGCCTCTCCTCCCCCTCCCCCCCTCCTCCTCCTCCTCCTCCTCCTCCTCCTCCCGCCCTCCCCCTCCTCCCCCTCCGCACCCCTCCTCCTCCTCTCCCCTCCTCTGCTCCCCCTCCCTCCTCCGATTCCTCCTCCCCTCCCTCCTCTCTCCCTCCCATCTCCTTCTCCCACCCTCCCTCCGTCTATCTCGTCTCCCCTCCCCCATCCTCCCTTTTCCTTCTCCTCCCCCTCCCTCTTCATCTTTTATGACACACAACTTCCTTTCGCTCCTTTACTTGACGTGTCGGTACGGCGTGGCGGGCGTTTCGTTCGAGGCATTGCAGCAGCTTGTCTATAAGACCATCCAACGGCCGATAAGGAGGTTGGGCGGATCAGGGACGGGACACCGGTCGGGATTCTGTCCCCATCCATCAAACAACCTCTGCAGACCCTTTTATGTAGCCAGTCATATATACATATGTATAGAATGCAACTCATGTGCACTATATGTATAGACATGTGCATCTATATACATATATAGATGCGTGTGTATATGTATGCTGAGAGGTACATGGCAGTGCATATGTATATGCATATACATATACGTATGCACAAAACCATCGAGGTGTCGATATTATAATCTACACATGCACACGTATAGCCAAATGTATGCATACAGATATCACCATCCGTCCATCGATGCCGCTACCTATCGGTGGATTCCGCCTTATACTTATTTCATTCTCAAAACGATATACCCATCTATCTACGTATCGCCCTCACTATGTACATTCATGAAATGTATGCATCGATCTGTCGATTCCACTGTCAATGATTCAATATGCCATCGGGACAACCTGCGGGACTCCGGGTCAACCATCAGGGCAATGACCACAACAGTCGGGACAGTGTTCGGGGCAACTGTTGGGACAACCGTCGGGACAACCATTTGACAGCCACATGGCAACCATGGGACAACCGCGGGCCCAATCCGCCAACCGGACGGGAGTAGATTTGCTTGTTTTGTGTTCGCCTTAGCAGCGGCGGGATCATTTCTCCCGCCCACGCACACAGCTTCGCTCTTCCAGCACGCACGGCACGAATACAACACCGAAACCGGTTTCCCATTTTGGGGGGGGTGTCGTTTGAGTTCGATCTCACTCCCAAACCTCTGACCTATCAAGCTCACTGTCGATTGGTCGATCTCACTAACCACTCACCTGTTTATCGCAATGCCAGCCTATCTGTCAACCTCACTGACACACTCGGCACCGCGCAAGTCGTAACGCACTTTTGTCACACAACTCTCCAGGCGCCGAAGGCGCCGAGCACAGTTTTATACAAGTGCTGCTGCCACAACTTCCATGCGGCGTCGAAGGCGACCGGCGACGAGTGCCTTTTTTGTTGACCTACGGTTAACAATTGGAGGCGCCGAGGATGCCGAGCGCATCTGGACAACCATAACCATAGGGGCAACCATCGGGACAACCATCGGGAAAACCATAGGTCCAACCATTGGGACAACCACCTGGACAACCATCGGAACAACCATCGGGACAACCATCGTGACAACAACCATCGGGACAACCATCGGGACAACCATCGCGACAACCATCGCGACAGCCATCGGGACAGCCATCGGGAAAACCATCAAGACAACCATCGAGACAACTATCGGGACAATCCTCGGGACACCCATGGGGACAACCATCGAGACAACCATCTGGACAGACATCGAGACAACGGAGACAAACCTCGGGACAATCATAGGGACAACCATCTGGACAACTATCGGGACATCCATCGGGGTAACCGTCGGAACAACCATCGGGACAACCATCGGGACAACCATCTGGCCATCCATCGGGACAATCGCGGGACACCCGCTGGATGATTCTGGGACATCATTGGGACCAAAATTGCCACATATGTCGTGAGGTTCACTTACGACGCAACGACACCAGGACCACTGCTTTTGCCGGCTCACGCAGCTTAGTCTCGCCCTCACGCACGGCACGAACACGAAACCAAGACCGAATTTCCTGTGTGTGTGCATGTGGTTGTGTGTTGTGTGTTGTGTGTTGTGTGTTGTGTGTTGAGTGTGTGTTATGTGTGGTGTATTGTGTGTGTTGTGTGTTGTGTGTTGCGTGTGTTGTGTGTTGTGTGTTGTGTGTGTTGAGTGTTTCGTGTGTGTTGTGTGTGTTGTGTATGTGTTGTGTGTGGTGTGTGTGTGTTGTGTGTTGTGTGTGTTGTGTGTTGTGTGTGTTGAGTGTTTCGTGTGTGTTGTGTGTTGTGTATGTGTTGTGAGTGTGTTGTGTGTGTGTGTTGTGTGTTGTGTGTGTGTTGTGTGTGTGTGTTGTGTGTGTGTGTTGTGAGTGTGTGTGTGTGTGTGTGTGACGTGTTGTGCTGTGCTGTGCTGTGCTGTGCTGTGCTGTGCTGTGCGCTGAATGTGAGTGTGTATGTGTGTGTGTGCGTGTGCGTGTGTGTGTGTGTATGTGTGGGGGGGGGGGGGAGGGGGGGGCTCCGTTTCTCCTCGCACCCCCCCAGCCTTTGATGACCCTGGGAAGGGCGAGCTGTTTTTCGAATGCGATACGTCCTGGCGCGGCGTACATGTGTCGCAAACGTTATCGACAGCTGCTGGGACGGAGGCCCAATGGTTTCGCCGCAGTGTGGCGCTCGATTTTGCGCAGTGCACATATGTTTCCAGAAGTTACATGGGTTGAGGGCGAATATGTTTTGTTTCACCGTGGTCTCGGTGTAGCGCTGCACAAATCCGTTTTAGAGACGCCCTTGCGGCTGGAATGCTCGAAGTTGTGTCGCTTGCTTAGGGCCTCTTCAATAACTAGGTCCAGACTTGATAATGTTTCATCGAGTGCGCTAACAGAGCGTGGCCTTTTAATATCGGGCCCGGGCTTGATAATTCTTGATAACGTATGCAATTCTTTTCGACATGAACATACACATGAACGGAGTGTGGTTGCCTCTTCCAAATTGGCACTCGGTGGACGTTCCCCAATCAGTGCTTACACTGAATGGGTCCTAGTGGTGGTTGCAAGATTTGGCGAAAGTTCCCTGCCGATTTCGGTGGGCGCCCAGGTTCCCGGGTTCGGGCTCCCAGGTTCCCGTTTGTTGATTGCGGGACGATTTCGGTGGGCGGTGGGGTTCCCGGGTTTCCGGATTCCTGGGTTCTTAGTCGATTTCTTTATCGATCGGTTTTTCTATCGATCGCATTACCCACGTCTCTATCGATCTCACTGTCGATCTCAGTATCGATCTCACAACCGATCTCCTCATCGATCTCACGAGCGATCGCCCGAGCGATCGTACGATTGATCTCACTATCGATCTCACTGAATCGACTTCACTATCATTTTTAATATCGACCTTACTATCGTCCTCACTATGGATCGCAATACTGGTACCACTATCGTTCGCACAATCGATCTGGTCGCTTTGACACTCCGGCGCCTGCCAACGTTTCAAGCCATCCACTGATTGGGGCATTTCCTCTGGTGTAATGTCCTTGATGTTGCATCGTCCTACGCCTTCGCGTTTCCCATAGCTTGCAGGATACGGGGCACTGTCTTTCCCTGGCGGGGCTCTCGCCTCGGCGGCGGGCCGGCGCGGAGCTCGGCTTTCAAGGGGGCCCCGTCTTCCGCGAGGGACTGGTTGCAGGGACGCTTGCGGATGGGATTTGGGACGGGAAGGTACGTTGCAGGATCGCGGGCGCATCGTGCACTTCCCTTGTAGGGGGCCACATGCGAACCCCTACCCTTACCCCCCTCAGGAATCGCTGGAGGCAAGGGTGGGTGTTCGCATGTGGCCCCATACCCTGGTCCCTCCTCTTCCTCCTTTTCCTACTGGAAGCAAGGAGGAGTGGCCCCCCCTCCCCGTCACCCTCTCCAGCTCCTCACCCTCACTCCTCTCCCTCCCTCCCGCTCGCCCGCTCCCTCTTCCCCCTCCTCGCCGTCCTCCTCTTCCCCGTCCTCGCCGTCCTCCCTGGGGCAACAGGCCCCAGGCTACTTCCACGCGCAAGCAGCATTGGCTTGGTTGAGGGCCCGACCCTCAGCAGCTGCGTGTAGCGCAGGGTGTGGCCCTCTCCTCATACTTGCACTACGCCTGGCAGGATGTGTGAAGTTCGGGCCCCTATAGGAGGAGGAGGAGGAGGAGGAGGAGGAGGAGGAGAGGAGGAGGAGGGGGAGGAGGAGGAGGAGGAGCAGGAGGAGGAGGATGAGGAGGAGGAGGGGAGGAGGAGGAGGAGGCGGGGGGGGGGGGAGGATAATGATGATGAGCTGATGATGCATGATGATGATGAGGAGGAGGAGGAGGAGGCGGGGGGATGATGATGATGATGATGATGATGATGATGATGATGATGATGATGATGATGATGATGATGATGGTGGTGGTGGTGGTGGTGGTGGTGGTGGTGGGTGGTGTGATGATGATGATGATGAGGATGAGGATGAGGATGAGGATGAGGATGATGATGATGATATGATGATGATGATGATGATGATGATGATGATGATGATGATGATGATGATGATGATGATGATGATGATGATGATGATGATGATGATGATGATGATGATGATGATGATGATGATGATGATGATGATGATGATGACTGATGATGATGATGATGATGATGATGATGATGATGATGATGATGATGATGATGATGATGATGATGATGATGATGAGAAGGAGGAGGAGGAGGAGGAGGAGGAGGAGGATGAGGAGGAGGAGGAGGAGGAGGAGGAGGTGTAGCCCCCGATGCGGGCGCGAGACGTCTGGAGTGCGCACTGGGACTAGCAGGGGGCAGCATGCCCGCGCGCCCACTGCGCCGCGTGCCAGGAGGGCTTCCCATGGGGGCACGAGTGCCGAAGTAGGCGCGGGACGGCATGCGAACACGCCCACGAGGACCTTCGTGAGGCTCCTGGTGGGGGCACAGAAGATTTGGGGTGTGTACCGAACTGCGCGCGGAACGGCATGTGAACACCCCCACCTGAGGCTGGAGGTTGAGGTCCGTATGGGGGCAAGAAGCGTTTTAGGGATGTGCCAACACGGAGAGGATGGGGGGCAGGAGGAGAGAGGGAGGGAGAGAGGGAGAAAGGGATAGGGATAGGAACAGAGAGCGAGAGATACAGAGACAAAGAGAGAGAGAGAAGGAGAAAGAACATAGAGAGAGAGAGAGAGAGAGAAACAAACAAACAGCAAAGGGGGGAACAGGAGTTGAGGCGATGGTAGGGGCGCGGCGCTTCGGATTGAGAGCATGGGCCGCACAGCACAGCAGGACTGTGGAACGAGCCAGAGAAGGAATAGGCGGAGGAGGATAAAGGAGGGGGGGAGACGGATGGCTGAGGGTGAGGACGAGGACGACGGCGAAAAAAGGAAGGTGATAGCAGTGCCGTCGATGCTTCCTCCTGGGCGCCCTCCTCCAGGAGGATGAATATTCCGTTGATCCTTCCCCTGGGTGCGTTCCCCATCAATTAGCTCCTCACTCCCTCCGCACTCCCTCAGCCTCCTGCTCCCCCCCCAGGAGGATGACAATCCAGAGCCTCCTGCTCCCCCCCTCATGCTCCTGCTTCCCCCCTCATCCTCCTGCTCCCTCTCCCAGTTTCCGCTGACTCGCCCTGCCAGAGCGGCCTGCGGAGTATGATTATGTTGGCGCTCCTTTGCGTGTCCGGCTGTGCGTGTAAGCTCGTGTCTCATGCCAGCCACCAGGTGGCCGCCTTACGCATATGGCTTCTCGCCTCTCTCCGTCCTGCCCACCTTCTTCCTTTTCGGCCTGGTCTAGCATAGTGAAGTCGCCCTCTCATCAATAGGGAAGATGGTAATTTTCATCACCAGGCCTTCCCCCAAACAAATCTGCCCGTCGATCCTCACTCTGCACAAACTCCCCCTTGCCGCATCACGCCAAACCTCATCTCCATCCTCCTCCTGCCCCCTTCCTCCTCCCCACCCTCCCGCGGCCCCCTCCGTCCTAAGTCTCCCCGCTCCCTGAGATCCAACGTTGCGACAAACTTACAACCAAGTGAAAAGCCACAGCCGGAGCTCTCTCCTGCGGCATTTTCGAGCCAGAACGATCCTTGAGGGCCCCCGAGGGCCTGGCAAACCAGGCAAACACGCCCGCGGTGCGAAAACACTGCGGCGCCCAGATCTCAGGGGTCCCCCCCCCGCCGACCGCCATGGCCGCCCCACACCAAGCCTCACTCCCATCCTCCTCCTGCCCCCTCCCCCCCTCCCTCCCTCCCTCCAACCCTCCCTCGTCCCCCCCCTCCTCCCCCATCAGGTGCAGGGGTTGGAGTTACCACCACAATGCGCGTACCTACTCAGAGTGGTTCCCGACCAGCTATGCCGCCACTTGGAGGCTGGTGAACGGCTCGGACCATCCTTATTTTTTCGGCGGCGGGCGCGGGGGGGAAATGAGAAGGGGCGGGACTTCCGAGGCTTCTGAGAAGTTTCCGGACTTCTGAGAGGGCTTCTGAGAAGTTCAGTCTGTGTTCGAAATAGGCTAAGGAGACCTCTCAGAAGTCCCCCGGACTTCTAAGAAGTCCCGCGGCCTTCTGAGAAGGCCTTCTCCTTCTCATTTCCCCCCTGGGCTCGTCGCCTATTTTTGGACCCAGACCTCAGCCTCTCCTGGCAAAGAGACCTGGACTTGGGAATGCATCCGCGTCCCGGGCCGACCCACTCCGTCATCGTCGGCGGCGGCGCCTTCGCCCGAGCTTCAGAAGGAATCGAGCGGGGAGGCAAAGGTCGAGCCCATTGCCAAGTGTTCCAAGTCCTCTCACGTGTGAGGCTGTACGCACTGAGGTACGGATGACTGGGTTATGGAATCGAGGTGGAGGGATTCCAGTCCGCAGTCCTCTCTTTAAGACTTGCCGAGCTTGTGCTCTGCGCGCCTTTGTCTAGAGGTGCGCGCCCCGTTGCACGGCACACTGGAGACCTCTTTGGTCGTATGTACGAGTGTTTTTTTGCGTGCCTCCTCCTCTGGATTCAATCTCGAAGCACGACTCTGCAGCGATCTGCCGCGAAGCCCAACAAAGAGAATGGGAAGGCTAACGCGTGACATAGTAATGTGTTGTGTTGTCGCTCGTGGTCTTTTTTTCCTCGCCTCTTGGCGTTTGGTATTTGGTGGGGGATCATGGTTGGGGAAAGTCTCGTGCACAGGCTGCGCATTGAAGAAGCGCTGATCCTGGTGGCTCCGCATTCGGTTTTAATTCCAGAGGCACATGCCAAGTCGCACAGCGATCGGAGACGTACATCCTCGCCTGTACGTCGCTCCTCCCGCTTGCCTCCTCCGGAAATTCAGTTCGAAACCAGACAGAATGGGAATGTCAGCGCGCGACATTCTTATCTTTAGTGCTGCGGCTCATGCACGTTTTCCCTGCAGGACGTCCCTAGCCGAATCTCTTCCTCGCCTCCCCTACCTAGGTGCTCATGGCCTTGCGGCCTTACATCTCCCCTGAAGAGGTCTCTTAGATTCCTTTGTCCTCCTAGGCATGGCCTCTGCGCGGTCGCGCCTCTCCAGGCGTCCGCGAGCCATGCATGTTGGCGCTACCGCGCACGTATTTACCTTCTGGCTGCAGGGATATGCTCGAGGCGCATGCCCAGTCGCACTGCGATTGGATACCTCCATCCTCGCATGTCCTTTATTTTCCTCTGCTTCCCCCCATCCCAGAATGGAAGACATTGGTTTTGCAAAGCCAAACCTGCCTCGGGAAGTGTCTGGGAGATTGCGTCCCCCCAGGCATGGCCTCTGCATGGGCCCACCTCCCCAGGATCCCATGCGCCAGTTCTTCCTTCGCACATTGGCCCAAGCAGCTCTTTCACGAGTCAGCCGACTGCCTAACCAGGATAATGTGATGGTAGGCTACGGCTCAAACGGAGGCGCGACGGTTTAAACCGCCGACCATTTTCCCATTTTCCCCTTTCCTCATTACTCAGTCTCCCCTCCTCACGGTTCTTGCTGGCCACAGGGCCCTTTCTCTGGTGCTTGTTCAGGCACATTTCGACGCAGCCTAGCTGCTTAGCGGGACAAAGCCTGACACCACGGGTCACCCGCCTATTTGCCAGAATATGGCCCCACTGTGGCCTCTGATTGCAGGCGCGCGCGCGCGTCTCAGCGCTAGCTGCCGCCTCTGGCTGTTGGCGATAGTCTTAAGATCGCCGTGGCCCCTGTCCTTCTTCTTTTCATCACCTCTTCCTTCACTGTTCTCGAGGCAGCCACCGCTTGCTGCAGGGCATTTCACATTGGCTTGCGCAAGCGAGGACGCCGGCGTGCAGCTTTGATCTGGTTGCTGGAGGTGCGTGCCACCCTTGCCCGCTGTGTTAGCGACATGACGACATATTGTGGAGATCCATGCCAAGAAACACCTTGCTTGCCAGCAGGGTACCCTGGGTTTCTTGGGTTTCGATGGTTTGCTGCTGATGGCGTGACGTTCCCACAACAACAAATCCATGGACGTCCTGGGGTCTCAGGGTTGGGTTTCTTCTGGAAGGTTTCTTGTGGACTGGCCTCCACTGTACAGTCGATGTAGCGCCAGGCTGGGTCTCGACTTCCTCCGAGTCATCCTCCCCCCCTCCCGAACCCCCGCCGCTCCCTTGTCGACCGCCATGGCCGCCCCGCCCCCTGGCGCCGCGCACGGCGCCACGCCCGGCCGCGCGGCGCAGCACCCGCGCCAGCTGCTGCTGCAGGCCGGGCGGGGCCAGGACTCCACCTCCTCCTCCTCCTCCTCCTCCTCCTCCTCCCTCTCCTCCTCCTCCTCCTCCTACCTCCTCCCGCCTACGACCTCCTCCTCCTCCTCCTCCTCCTCCTCCTCCGCCTCCTCCTTCTCCTCCGCCTCCTCCGCCTCCGCCTCCGCCTCCGCCTCCTCCTCGGACCATGATGAGGATGGATATGTGCCCCGGTCTCTTAAGCGCTCTGGAAATTGTCGGGCGTATCGCAATGGGGGGGGCGATGGATGTAAGGCTAAGGGGATCGTGCGATTCGAGCTCGCTGGAACTCGGAGTTGCCAGCGCTTGTGGACGAGCCCGTCCTGGATTTTGACGGTGCAGTTTTCGTTGGACGTTTGCAGGGAGAGTTCGCGTCAAATTTCAGATTGGGTTGTCATTTTTCTGATGGCCCCTTCGGAGAGAGAGAGAGAGAGAGACAAAGCTGAGTGCAAAGCACATGAGCACAAATGCCGTGGCCTTACAATGCGTCGCAATACCGCTTCACGGTTGCGCGCCAGGCTGCGGCAGAAATTACGCTATCTTGCCAGAGCAGCGGCAGGGCCTCCTCACCCCCCGCGGCCCGGACAGCGTGCGCAAAAACAGTTTCGATCCAAGTTTCCCGGGGGCGCCCCCGTTTTCGCTTGAAGTTATGTGCTATAAGTTGGCATGACAAAGGGCGTAGGACCAGGCACCTGACCCGGTCATCAGCTGGCTTCCGGGCAATATGCCCCATGAGCAGCAGCTGACGATTCAGCAAAGTATTGCTCAGTGGGGCAGCGCCTGCTTGCTCCAACACACTTGAATTTGTTACGCGGCTAGTGTACGAGTGAGGTATGCGAAGTATCTGCCTCAAGCATCTCACGTGGAATGCGTCGAGCTTCTTCGTCCCCGCCTGGTTCAGGAAGGCCGTGTGCAGACAATACAACAGTTTACTGAGAATGCAAGCGTTGAACACCTCCAGCTTCCTTGACTGCGTCAGCGTGGAATGGCCCCACACTCGCTTCAACTTGTCGAATTCCGCCCGCGCGGCACCAAGTCGGCGGGAGAGTTCAGGGCCGATCTTCCCGTCGCTCGACATCAAGCTGCCCATATATTGAATGCTCTCTTTCTGCGGCACCCAGGAACCGTCTGGCCTCGAAATATGCGCATTACAGCCAACGGCTAGAACTTCCAGCTTGCGCCAATTGAACTATAGCCCGTACTGCGATCCGGCTTTCTCGATGCTGCGCATGTATGCCGTCGCTGTATCGGACTCGCCAGACACAAGCAGTGCATGTGTCGTCGGCGTAGACCAACTCATGCACCGCCTGGGAGGGGTCCAGCAGTGGCCCGGCCTCCTCCTTCGCGTCTCGCAACAACACGGTCATCACGATTGCGAATAGGAATGGCGACAGCGGGCATCCCTGGCTGATGCCGAATTCCTGCGCCCTCGGCGCCGAGGTCGAGCCGGCATCCCGTACACAGAAACTTCGCTCCCGGTAGATCGCCCGCACCACCTCCACGAATTTCGCGGGCACGCCAAATCTAACAAGAGCTAGTGCTAGAGACTCCGGGGAGACGCTGTCGAAGGCTTTCGCCCAGTCGAGAGCCAGCAGGACGACCTGCCCGCCCTTCTCGGCCCAAGTTCTTTCAAGAATTCGCCGTACCAGAAAAATTGCGTCCGCTGTTCCGTGCTTGGACTTGAAGCCGAACTGAGTTCGCCAAATTCGGCTCTCGGCCCCGCCCGCTTTCAGCCGGCCAAGCAAAACTGCAGCGAAAATTCGGTAGCCCACGGCCGTCAAGGAGATGGGCCTGTAGTTTTCACACTGGGCCACGTCTCCCTTCGTGAATATTGTTGCGACCAGCGCCTCGTGCCACTCTGCTGGAACTGTTGCGTCGCTCCAGCACTTATTGCACAGCTCGACAGCCCATCTGCAGGCAGGCGTCCCAGCTCGGCAGATTGTCTTCCAAAACTCTGGCGGGATATCGTCTTTGCCAGAGGCCTTGCCTTGCTTCATACGTGCAGCAGCGCCAGCGACTTCGTCTTCGGTGATTGGGCCACATGGCACGGCAAGCTCGTCGCCAAGGGGGTCCCCGTCCGGCGCTGCGCTTGTCGGCCGCACTGCCCATTGGACTTTGCAAAGGTACTCTGCCATTGTGTCGGCACGTTGGTCGGAGTCAACAAGACGACCTTTCATGTCGGCTAATCGGCCTTGCTGGGCTTGCGTTCCTTTTCTCAGGGTGCGTATCGGCGCCCAGTCTCCAGAGGCGAGTTGGCTCTCTAAACAATCCGAACGGTCCGCCCGGACGGAATCTCTGACAGCTCGGTGCAAGCGCCGCTCTTCCTGCGTGTTCCCGCGCGCTCTCGCTGAGTCTCTCTGGTCTATGAACTGGAGTGTCTTGTCAGAGATCCATGGTCGCCGCGGTCTCCTCGTTAGAGTCGGGAGAACGTCTTGGGCAGCACAACGAAAGGCATCTGTCATGCTCGACGCGAGCTGCTGGACGCTCGCGCCCCCGTGCTCGCACCCGCTTGAGCTCATGTGGTTACAGAAAGCATCGGAGAATGTGCCCGCCACCATTTCGTCCCGAAGCGCGCCAAGCTGTCGTCGAGGCTCGCGGGGGCCGCTGTCTTCGCGCGGGACGTCCACGTCCAGGGATGCAGCCACGAGAAAATGATGCGACGCGATCGCCCTGTGTTTGACGCTTTGCACACACTTCAAGCACCCGAGCCACTACGATCGCCAAGTCCAGCTGTCCGTAGTTCTGATGGATTGGGGGGTCCGCCGGCGAGTGTCCTATATCATAGTAAGTAATCTGGCGCTCCAGAGGCTCGTCGAAAACTGTGTTGCCGACAGTGAGTTTACGAGAGGTGCAAAGTTCGAGCAGGAGCGTTCTGTTTGATTCCGGGTTGTGCTGCGCTTGCGGGTTCCCGAAAATGAACGGCCCCAGCACGTCCTCTTCTCCGGGGAAGCGCCTGTGCATTCTGGCATTAAAATCAGCAAATAGCAGCACCGGTCCGTGGGCGGAGTGGCTGCCGAGGAAGCTGGCCAAGTCGGAGAAGAAAGCCTGCCAGTCGACGAATGACTTTCCATTGTGCGGGGCGTAGGCGCTGCAGATGACGATTTTGCCCCCGCGGGCCCGCAGTTTGAGGGGCGCCATTCTCGAAGAGGCCTGTCTGAAACCAATAACGCTGCGACGTGCCAGCGGAGAGATCAGGAATCCAACTCCTGCCGTTGCTTCCGGTTCGTCTTCTGCCGTGCCAGACAGGATAAGGAGGAAGCCCCCGTCTGTGATCTCATACTCGGATTTGCCCTTGCGCGTTTCCTGAATGCAGAGAATGCTGATGTCCTCCTGCTGCATGTGCCGCTGGAGCTCTACAACCTTTGTCTCTGTAAGCCCTTCCACATTTCAAGTCCCAACTTTGAACTCCCGGCCAGAGACGGCAAGCCGGCCGCCTCGAAGAAGTTCTGCTTCATACGACCTTGTTGTGCAATCGGTAGATATGGTACCAAAATTTGAGCTTGCAGTGTGTGGAACTACAGGTGCTCTGGGTGAAACTGTGGGGGAAACTGTGCTCATGTGCTGTGTTTCCTAGTGCCCTTTGGCACCGCCCTTCTGCCCCTTCGAGCCCTTCATGCCCTGACCAGCTCGGGACAGCATGTCCGTGTTCTTCTGTATGAGGTCTTGCACGGCTTTGTTGTTGTGCAGCTCCTCCCAAGTCTTCCAGTCGCCGTGCCACTCGTATCGCACGGCGTTGTCGTCGACGTGGACAGTCACCGCCTTCTCGCCGCCAACTGTGAGCAGGTACGGAGCTTCATCGGAGATCTTCACGTGGTAGTTGATCCGCCATTCGTTTTTGAACAACCGCCCCTTCGGGCCAATCCGAATCCCCCGAAAACGAGTTTCACGTCTCCCCGAAATTGGGGGGGGGGCTCACGGTGCAGGAAAGGGGCCATACAGAGGCCCTTTGGGGCCCCGAAGGTGCGCGAAAGGGGCGATCACCACGCCTGAGCGGTATCGTCAGCTGTGCTATGGAGCACGAGATTGGGGTTTATGGTTCGCTGCGTTCTGGAACGCTTAGCTTAGATCGCTCCAGGGCGCTCTCGGAGCGCTCTCGAGGCGCTCCAGACAGCTTACAACGCCTGAACGGTCGTCAGCTGTGCTATGGAGCACGAGGTTGGGGTGTATGGTTCGCTGCGTTCTGGAACGCTTAGCTTAGATCGCTCCATCGGCATCACCCTAACATACTTATACTATATGTGCTTCGCCACCCCGGAGGCGACGCGCGCACCGAGACATCTTATAGTATATGCGTCGTGGGGGGCGCTTTCTGGCCACACCGCTCGGGAAGCGATATACTACAAGATGGGTATACTATATGTTCGGGTCGGACGCGCGCCTCCAAGGAGGACATATAGTACTAGTATGTCTTTGTGCTTCCCACTCCAGGGCGCTCTCGGAGCGCTCTCGGGGCGCTCCGGGCAGGCCTCGGCGCCCGATGCATCCTCCAGAACCGCCGGATCTCAGAGATCACCACCGTGTCCGGGTCTGGCTTTCCAGATCTGGGAGGCTTGCTTTCTCTTTTATAACACTTGCTCCCCATGAATCAGAGCCCCTAATCGTCAGGGGTAACTCGGGTCAGGGCTAACTCGGGTTCGTTTTTCGGGAATCCGAACCCGACTTACCCCGGACCCGAGTTACCCCGGATAACTCGGGCGTCCAGAACCCCAAAATCATCAGGGATAACTCGGGTCAGGGTTAACTCGGGTTCGTTTTCCGGGAACCCAAACCCGAGTTACCCCGGACCCGAGTTACCCCGGATAACTCGGGCGTCCAAATGAAGTCCCGACCCTTTCTTCAGCTTGGGTCTTTCAAGCCAGGTCGTTTATCGACAGCCCTGGGACCCGGCGATGGCCTCCGAATGGCGAAGAGGGCCAACAGCTTCCTGTCGTGATTTGGTAGCGAAGCTGCGCTGAGCAGCATATCTTATGAGAGGCAAGTTGCACTCTCCAGTAAAATTGTGGTCCTCCCTGATGATAGCTTGTTGCGAACGCTCACCTGGGATCCACAGTCAGCCGAGCCTCGGCGCTGGGACCTCTGCCCGAAGCGCGGGAGGACGACGCGGCAATGGGCTGCTTGCGTCCGCAACCCATGCGATGTGCATTGGCGCGTGTGTTCTCTTAATTGCCTTTCCTCGTCCTCCCTCCCTCAGCGAATGTTCCACCCATCACGTTTTAGTCTGTCAATGCGACGCATTGGCGCCAGCCGAGAAGGAGTCGGAGGAGAAGGAGGAGTCGGAGGAGGAGGAGGATGCGGAGAAGGAGGAGGAGGAGGAGGAGGAGGAGGGGAGGGGGGTGAAGGGGGAGGGGGAGGGGGAGAGGGAGACGAGGAGGGGAGGAGGAGGAGGAGGAGGAGGAAGAGGAGGAGGGAGGAGGAGGAGGACGAGGAGGCTGAGGCGGAGGAGTAGGAGTAGGAGTAGGTGGAGGTGGAGGTGGAGGAGGAGGAGGAGGACGAGGTGGAGGCAGAGGGGGAGGTGGAGGGAGGGAGGGAAGAGGAGGAGGAGGAGGAGGAGGAGGAAGAGGAGGAGTAGAAGCCGAGTAAAAGGTCATCCCGAGGCTGGAAAGCTCTTTCATGAAAACCGCCGAGCACTTCCAAAAACCTCGAACCTCGAGCTTACCCCCTCCCTAACGCTGCCCTTCGAGTTGTTTCGTCCACGACGCGAGCGTGTCCGACCTGGCTGCGTCTCGGCAGGCGTGCCAGCCTACGCCGTGGCCGGCGCCCGGAGCTCTCCGGGGGCGCATGGTGCCCAGAATTCCGAGGCGAACCCGGCCATGGCGGCGAGCAGGCCCCCAGAGGCTCACGGGGGCAGAAGAGTTGCCAAAACTCCGTCCTCGATCATCGTCGCTGCCGTCGGCCGCTGTCGCGGCCGTCAGCCCCTGCCTGTGCCTCCCAGACGGGGTCCGAGCGGGCGGGGTGGGAGGATCGCACCGCATCTCCGATGGGCCCGATGTGGAGCCCGACGGCTCGCGCCGATGCACCGCCGATGCATCGGTGATGCGGCGCGATGCTCCGACCTCAACTGCTCGGACGACCACGTTTGGTGCAGGAGGAGGAGGGGGAGGAGGAGGAGGAGGAGGAGGAGGAGGAGGAGGAGGAGGAGGAGGAGGAGGAGGAGGAGGAGGAGCAGGAGGAGGACGAGGAGCACGAGGAGGACGATTAGGATGAGGAGGAAGAGGAGGAGGCTGCAAAACAAGGAGGAGGAGGAGGAGGAGGAGGAGGAGGAGGAGGACGATGAGCATGAGGAGCTCGAGGAGGACGATTTGGGAGGCCTCAGTGGTCACCTGGTCCGACATGGCGTCGCCTCCGCAGGTGCAGCGAGCGGCCCCTGGCGCGCTGCGGCCCGGCGGTGCGGCCGGCTTCCGCTGCTGTTGGCCGCCGTGCGCGGGCGAGCCGCTGGACGACGCCACGGCCCCGCGCCGCGCGCCGTCCGTCGGCCACGCGCAGAGCCTGGCATCGCTCGGGCGTGTTTTTTTTTGTTTCTCCGCGAGGGCCTTCGGGGAGCCTCCTCGGCCATCGAGCAACAGGAAACAGCGCGCGGAGCCGAAACATGCACGGGGGAGGGACGTCCGAGCGATGGCAAGAGAGGGAGGGGCGACCAGGCCGAGCCCGGCGTAGCGAGCCATCCCCTTTTGGTGGCTGTTGCAGTGGGGCCGGAGGGAGGCCTGGAGGGGGAGGGGTTGGGGGTGGACAGAACCCCCCACAGCGACACGTCGATCAGTGCATTGTCCGTTCTCGGTCCTCGAGAGGGCGCCGCGGCCGTTATTGTCCAGGTCTGCGCCCGCCAGGTTTGGGCCTCAGGTCGTTTTCACTAAACCACGTTTTGCTAAAGGGAGGTCTGTCCATCCCCGAAGGGGGACGACACGGAAGGTGTTCGTCACGGCAGGGGTCGGTGAGGCCACGGCCGAAGGGGAGGTTGGCGGGAGGGGGGACGGCTTCTTAGAAGCACCCCCTTTTCTTTAGAAGGCGCGGGTGCCCCTTCTAAGAAGTTGGTGGTTTCTTCTCGGATGTTGTTCCTGGTTCGCTTCTGAGAAGCGGGTGGGTTGCTTCTGAGAAGTTGCCCCATGGTTCTAAGACGCCGTCGGGGTGCTTCTACGTAGCGGCGCGTCCCTTGCTTCTCAGAAGAGCGGCCGGCGCCGTCTAAGAGGCAGCCTCCTTCTGAGAAGCTCTCCCCCCTCCCACGCGCCGCCGAGTCCGTCTTGAGGAAGCCTCGGCGGCGAAGTCCGAACCCTGCACTCGCCGATCAACGCTTTCGGCAGCTCGACGGGTGGCGGGGGCAGGGTTCGGAACTCGTGAAACATGTGGCTAGATCCGAACCCTATCCCCACTCTCTATCGGTTCAGGACAATCGATGTGGTTGGTCGGGGTGGGTTCGGATGTCGCCACCTAAGAAGCATAAGCTTTGAAAGCTCCGCGCGGATTTCTTGGATCGGCACTGCGCCCCCCTCCCTGGCGCGCGGAACGTCCAGGGGGCGGCGCCGGAGGCGCCGCCAGGGAGGCCCAGGAAATCCGCGCGGAGCTACGGCAGGTTCTGTCCACGCCGTTTCTCTTCCTACAGTCAGTCGGCCGTTCGGGGCTGGGGCATCCTCGCGGCGGGGAGAAATGCCGGCGGGAGTCTTCCAGACCTCCGACGATAATGATGTTTCAATCCTGGAGGTTTCCCTGGAGTTTGGCCTCCGCCTCCCGTTTTTGTTGGGCCCCTGGGCAACCAGCAGTCGAACAGCCTACAGCCGTGCGGGGACCGCACCGTGTGGTGAGCGGGTTGGAATTCGGGTTGGGCGCACGGTCTGAGGTCTTGGGGCTCGTTCTGCGAGGCTCACTGACCCCCCGTTGTTGGCAATCTGTGTCGCAGGGAGGAGGGGGGGGGGGGGGGGAGGAGGGAGGAGGGAGGGGAGGAGGGAGGAGGGAGGAGGGAAGGAGGAGGAGGGAGGAGGAGGAGGGGGGGAGGAGGAGGAGGAGGGAGGAGGAGGAGGAGGAGGAGGAGGAGGGAGGAGGGAGGAGGGAGGAGGGGAGGAGGGAGGAGGGAGGAGGGAAGAGGGAGGAGGTGGGCCCAAGGACCTCGTCCCCGTGCGGCGACGGGCCGTGCCAGGTCAGGTCTCTCCTGGGCTGTTTTGAAGCCCGCGGTCGTACGCCGCAGGGTTCTGGGGCCCCCGACCCAGAGACGGCCCCGCTCGGCCCAGAGGACCACCACCCACCAAACCACCCCAACCCAACCCGAAAGCATAGATTTGCCCTCGATTTCTATAGTGGGGGGGGGGTCCGGGAACATCGAAAAAACACACATGGAGACCATACCCCCCCCCAAACCCGAAATTCGGGTCTTCGGGTTGGGTTGGGGTGGTCTGGTAGGCAGTCAGAGGACCTGGGGCACCCACGGGGGCGCGCAGACCGTCGCGCTTCCCGCCTCGCGGGGTCTGGGTTCGTGCGGGGGCCGCCCTTCTCCAGGGGGGGCGGCGCGAGGGCGCGAGGGCGCAGGGAGGGGCGCGCATTTTGGGGCGCGGTGCGCCAAGTTGGGCGGCCCAGGTGGCGACGCGGGGGACGCCGCGGGGACGGGGGACGACGCCAGGGGTGTGTGGGTACCATGGCGGGGGCCATGATCTCTCCCCAGACTTCATGGCGCCGCTTCTTGTATTTCAATACCTCCCTGACCCCCCCCCCCCTGGGCAGCACACATGCCGCTGGCCATGATTTGCGCCCCCCTCTTGGCCGCCCTAGGAGGTTTCAGGAGGCCCCAGGAGGCCCCAGGCTCATGCGCAGAGACGCGCTCGTACTACTGAGACTCATTCACACTCCAATTCATTCGCAGTTAGATTCATGACCAGACCGTCACACCTCAAGCCCGCTTATATTCGAACATTCTTGCGCCTAGACGCTCACGGCGGACAGCTCCATGGGGAGCTCCACGCAGTGAATAATTATCATCGTCCTGGTTTCGTCTCAGAACGATCGATTTTCCACGGGCCAATGCGTTGAGCAGATCAGTGCGTCGAGTCTCTGCGGATCGTCGGAGGGTAAGCACTGTGTCAATGGCACGCCGGTCGGAAGACCCGAGCGCCGCGATACGTTTCAAGAAGCAGCAGCTAGTTGGACCAAAAAACGAAACATTAAATCATGCGAGCAGTCTGGTAAGTGGCGCGCGTACCGTTGATGGCATGTCTTTCTTTCTACAGACGCCCCCCCCGCGCCCTGATCCCAAGAATCGGATGTATGATTGTTGTTGGATGCGCGGCCCCCTGGAGGCCCAACCCTTGTCCCCAGGGCTGGCCTCGAATGTGTTTTTGGGCGGCTCCGGGGCCCAGCGAGGGCGCCCCACGAGGCGGGAAGCATCACGAAACCCACACACACGCAACCCAACGAGTGTAATTTGACAGTATACGCTGGAGGCCTGTGGCACCCAGGCATCCGACGGCGCGAGTCGACCCCTGCGCGGCCCGGGGCCGGATCCGTTCTTGCTGGCCCCGGGGCCCGACAGCGGGCCCAGGAGGGCCGACGTCGAGGACGAGCGCCAGGGTCCGAAGCAGCAGTCCTTCGGACGCTTGGGGCAGCCTCTTCAGCCCGTACCCCCCCTCTCCTCCTCCTCCTCCTCCTCCTCCTCCTCCTCCTCCTCCTCCTCCTCCTCCTCCTCCTCCTCCTCCTCCTCGATCCTCCTCCTCCTCCTCCTCCTCCCTCCTCCTCCCTCCTCCTCCTCCTCCTCAACGGAGTGCTCCGAGCAGATGGGGTCGCAGGACCGCGCTGCATCGCCGATGCATCGGCGACGCATCGACGACGCCGGGGTCGGGAACATCGGGCACTGGAGTGCGCTGCATCGTCGACGCGTCGGCGATGCAGCGCGATCCTCCGACCCCGTCTGCTCGGAGACACCACCTGGGCGGCTTGGGCCTCCTGGCAGGCCTTCCGCGCCGAGGCCTCGGGGGCCCACCAGCACGGAGCGCTCTGGGCTCCTCCTGCCTCAGGGGCAGCGACGGGGGGGGGGGGGAAGGGCACAGGGGGGGGGACTCATCGTCCTCCAATCGTCCACTCACCGCCGATAGGGGCCGGATAGCCCACCCTTGCCCAGTAACGGGCGGATTCACCATCGGGGACCCTTCGCCGAAGCATCGGCGATGCATCACCCATTCCAGATCGATGTTTCTCCTTCCCTGTGCAAGCCCCCCCCCCCTATCGGGTCGGGCGAAAGGGGGGGGGGGTTACGAAATCTGCTGCATGCAGCTGGTTTCGGCCCCGCCGCGGGGCCCATTCCTCGATACATGGGCGCCTCCCGGCGCCGGGAGGCGCCGGGAAAATCAGCCACGTGAGCTGATTCTCAAACCCCCCTTTGCTATCCCCCCCTTTCGCCCGACCCGACCCTAGCGGTGCCCCTCGCAGCCCAGTCTGCTCGGAGACCACACCTCCTGGGCATGGCCTGGGCCCCCCCACGGCAGGGCTTCGGCTCCGAGGCCTCCAGGTGGGCCCTCCGGCGCAGGGCGCCGCTCAGCGCGCGGCCCCAGGCATCCGCCATCGCGGTCGTTGAGGTCGGACTTCGAACAAGTCATATCGCTCGAAGGATAAGAAAAACACGAAGATCGCTCGAAGATCGCTCGAAGATCGCTCGAAGAACAAGTCACATCGCTCGAAGATCGCTCGAAGAATAATAACAAAAAACGGACAAGTTGAGCAGCGTGAGTGTGAGCTTTCGGAGCTGGCCGCAGATTTCCTGGATCTGCTCAAGTCGGCGCTGCCGGCGCCGCCCCTGGCGCGCCCCACGCGCCAGGAAGGGGATCAGCGCCGATGCAAGACATCCACGAGGGGCTCCATCATATTATGATCATGCTGTTGTTGTTGTTGTTGTTGTTGTCGTTGTTGTTGTTGATGTTGATGTTGTTGTTGTTGTTGTTGTTGTTGTTGTTGTTGTTGTTGTTGTTGTTGTCGTTGTCGTTGTCGTTGTCGTTGTCGTTGTCGTTGTCGTTTTCGTTGTCGTCGTCCTTGTCCTTGTCGTTGTCGTTGATGATGTTGTTGTTGTTGTTGTTGTTGTTGTGGTTGTTGTGATTGTGATTGTGATTGGTGTTGTTGTTGTTGTTGTTGTTGTTGTTGTTGTGATTGTTGTTGTTGTTGATAAATTCTCACTCCTGAAGAATAATTTTGATTGATCCCCCCACCACCGGTGCATACTGTTTTTTCTCAATCAAAGTGTGCCCCTCGACGCTCGCACCCTGTTTTTTGAAAGGGAAAGTCTTCCTGCTCAAACTGGGCCCCTGGCCCCCCGGTTACAACAATAACGGCTCCCGCCTGAGACTTCCTTACAATTTAGCCATGCAGGACCCCCGCTCCCGCCCGAGACTTCCTCGCATCTTATTCAGGATTCGCGCTCTCGCTTTGGACTTCCTCACAATTTATTCAGGAATCGCTCTCCCAGCGCTCTGGAGTCGCGCTCTCGCTGGAGAGCTACTTGCAACTTACTGAAGAATGGCCTTCCGTTGGAAATTCCTGCAATTTGCCCAAGCGCCGCGCTCCCGACACCCAGGCACCCAAGAGTCGCGCCCGTTGTGGCCCCATGTGCATGCCCTTCGTGGCCCCGCTGTCGCCATTTGTGTCCCCCTCACTGTCCGACGTGGCCCAGTTGCTACCCTCAGTGGCCCCATAGTTGCCTTCTGTGGCCCCGCATTATCTGCACTTCGTGGCCCCCGCTCGTTCGCGCTCTTCGTGGCCCCATACGCATTCCCTTCGTGTCCCCGCTGTCGCCCTTCGTGGCCGACTTCGTGCCCTTCGTGGCCCTGCTGTCGTTCTCTCTCGCTCTCGCTTTCGCTCGTCGTCGCCGTCGTCGTCGTCGTCGCCGTCGTCTTCGACGACGTCGTCGTCGTCGTCTTCGTGGTCGGTTCCCTGTCCGTCCCTCTTGGGGTCGGGTCGACGGTCCGCGGCCGCCCCGCCGATCAGCGCTGCCGCTGGCCAGGCCGACGGTCCGCGGCCGCCCCGCCGCTTGCCGGGGCCCGGCCCGCAGGGAAGAAAGGTATCCCCCCCAAGAGGGGTTCGAGCGAAGACGATGAGGGCGGGTATCGAGGGTTTGGGAAATACGCGTTATTGGACGCTCGAGCATGTAAGGGCGAACAGTCTTGAAAATATTGCTGTTGTTGTTGTTGAACATTATTTATTCTAAAGAATAATTATTGTTGGGCCCCCTGGTGCGCGCCCCCCCTGCGCCGCCTAGGCCGCAGCTACATTTTCATCATTTTCGTGAGGAAGCCTCAGAAAAGAGGGTGTGTACAGGATCCGGTTGTTTTGTTGTAATCCGCTTTCCCTTGCAAAAAACAATAGAAAATGACATTTCTTGTTCTAATATAATCAAATTTCAAGAATCCCTTGCAAAAAATAAGGTAAAGTGGACATTCGCGCGCGCAAGACGAAATCCTTCCAAAACCTTAGTGTTCGCAGCGATTTTAACATAAAAACATCAAAAAACCAATGGTTTTTCAACAAAAAATTGTCAAAATCTCATCCCGCGCGCTCTTGCGGATTCGTAGGAAACCCAACACTTTTTAAACATTTCTGTCAAACGGGCTTTTGCGAGCAACTTTTTCGAACTTCTGCGACAACGGTTGCGCACCTGCCAGGGCCATCATCCCTGTCAAATAATACCATGCGGGACACATTCGTTTTTTCTTCGCGCGCGCACGCCGTCGTCGTCGGCCGCGGGGCCCTGAATAGTAGCCACGGTCGTCCGCATGCCACGAAGTGAAGTGTCCGAACGTCATAGGGCGGGAAGCTGGGTGTGGGTGGTGGCGAAGAGTCGTTTGGAAATTTGGTAGAGCTTGAACCGGCCCCCCCACAAAGTGGGGGTATTGCCCGCCTCCTATGAAAACCCTGGCACTGGTGAGAACGGAGTGTCCCCACGTGCTAGTAATTGTTGTTGTTGTTGTTGTTGTTGTTGTTGGTGTTGGTGGTGGTGGTGGTGGTGGTGGTGGTGTTGTTGTTGTTGCTGTTGCTGTTGCTGTTGCTGTTGCTGTTGCTGTTGCTGTTGCTGTTGCTGTTGATGTTGCTGTTGCTGTTGGTGTTGGTGTTGTTGTTGTTGCTGCTGTTGTTGCTGTTGCTGTTGCTGTTGTTGTTTTTCTTCTTCTTCTTCTTCTTTCTCTTTCCCGAGGCGTTTCTGTTCACGGCCCCTGGGCACAGTGAGGGCCCCCGGAGGCCGAAGACGTCCAGAAGCCCTCCGTCGTGACTCTGGCTCCACGACGCGGGCACGTCTGGGACCATGCCGTCGGAGTCCCGGGGGCGGCAGAGATGCCCAGCGCCGCTGTGAAGACACTGGCGCTGCTCAGCCGGACGCGGGAGGCGAGAGTGTGGTGGAGGTCCGCAGAGCTGTGGATGCACCTCGTCGAAGCCCTAATTCAGTCGGGCCTGTCCCTCGACAGGAGGAGCATGCAAACAGACTCCCAAGATGGTCTGGGGACGATGTATTGATCCTTTTTTGGCTGCTGTTGAGTCTGTTTGGGCTACTCGTCACTTTTCGTCCACGGTCCGCCTGTAGGGGCACATGCCCGACCTGATCGAAGCCCCTCCGCCTGCAGCAGCAACACAGAGCGCCCGACGCCGATCAGGAGCGAAAGAAGGACGTACACGTACATGAATCCACGCTGGTTTCGAGAGATCGCATTGCGCGAATGTTCGTGTCACGCGGCTGGTCTCGCGTTTCAAGGGACCGTGTTCATGTACAAAGCTGGGCGCGTACGTCCTTTGTGGGCTCCCTAGCCGAGGCCGCGCTGGTGCACCTGGTGTCGAGCCACCGCGGCCAGCTGCGGCGCGCCGTGCCCAGCCTGCTCGCGCAGCCCGGGCTGCTGCCGCCCGCGGCGGCCGCGGCGCTGCGGGCGCCGCCGGAGGTCCGAGGCGGGAGGTTAGAGTCCAGGCCGTTCACAGTCGGGGGTGGACAGAACCCCCAATAGTGACACGTCGATTAGTGAATTGTCCGTTTTCGGTTCTCGAGAGGGCGCCGCGGCCGTTATTTTCCAGGCTTGCGCCCGCCAGGTTGGGGCCCGAGGTCGTTTTCACTAAACCACGTTTTACTAAAGGGAGGTCTGTCCATCCCCGACACAGGGGAACACCAAGGGACACAAGCAGAGAAGAACTCGGAGGTCCGCGCGGATTCCTCGGATCGGCGCTGGGGCCCCCCGGCGGCGCCTCCGGCGCCGCCCCTGGCGCGCTCCGCGCGCCATGGAGGTGGGTCCAACGCCGATCCGAGGAATTCGCGCGGCCCTTCGAGGTTTTACGCTACTGTCCCTTTTTTGTTTCCCTAGCTCAAGGATGGGGTCCTGAAGGACGGGGTCCTAAGGACGAGGTGCCTCAAGCAATGTAGGTCCACCCTTGGATCCCGTCCCGACCTCAGGACCCCATCCACGAGGACCCGATCTTTGAACAGCCGAGACACATTGGGCGCTGCGTAATGGGGGGGTCATAAATGGGGGGGCGGCGTGTGTGGTCCGAAAAGGTACCCAAACGGTACCTAAACGAGCCCCCTGGGGCTCCGGAGGGGCCCGAAAGGGGCACGAAAGGGGACCTTTTCTGACCCCCCCATTTGTGACCCCCCCATTAAGCCACGCCCAAACACAGTGTTTGTGAGGGTCTCATCGTGGCCGGGGTTATCGGGCCCGCCCGCCCCCCACCGCCGATGACCTGACCTCCTGGAGGGGGTCGGAGCAGGTGGTGTCGGAGGATCTGCGGCTCGATGTGGAGCCCGATCTCGCCATGCCGACGTCGCCGATGCATCGGCGACACATCGGCGGTTCGTGGAGGCATTTGTAGACACCGTCGAGGAGGCATTTAGAGACACTGCGATACATCGTCTAGTCGGACCCCCTCGAGCAGGCATTCATAAACACAGCGTTCGTGAGGGTAACCCAGGTGGTCGGGCTCGCCCGCCCCCACCCATCCGACAATTTGACCCTGTCCGTGGCGCAGGTCCGCATGGGGTTAAGCGGTGCTGGTGCGCGCGGCAGGCTCCTCCTCCTCCTCCTCCTCCTCCTCCTCCTCCTCCTCCTCCTCCTCCTCCTCTCCCAACGGATAGCCCAGGGCATCGCCGAAGCATACAGAAAACGGTGTCTTACAGTGGAGATCCATGCTAAGAAACAGCCTGTTTGCCTGCAGGGGTCCCTGGGTTTCTCGGGTTTCGATGGTTGTGCGATGGAGAGCGTGACGTTCCCACACCAAAAATCCATTGACGTTCTGGGGTCTCAAGGGTTTCTTGTGGAAGGTTTCTTGTGGACTGGCCTCCACTGCATCGCCGAAAAATGCAAAAACGATGTCTCATCGCGTTGTGGGTAAAGAATCACGGATATCTTGGACGTTTTCGACCTCCAGGGGCCCTCGTCTGCCCCTCGGACCGTTGAACATCAGCTCGAGATGGAACACGGGTTCCGGAAGATGGGTCGGCACCTCTGGGGGCCGGCTTTGTGAGAAGCAATTTGTGTTCAGATTTCGACCAAGCAGATTTTTCAATCTTGGAGTTTTCTTTCGCTTTTGGTCTCCAGGGTGCGTTATCGGGCCTGGGACTATCAGAAACGGAGCCAGGGCGAAAATTCACTCCAGGGGGAGCGGTCGGGACCTGGGGCCGGATCGGACAGAACAATCAGATCGGCGCATGTTTGCTACCGGCCACGGCTGGATTCGCCTCGAAGTTCTGGTCAGAAGGCACCCTGGGAGCGGTCTGGGGAGTAGAGGTGCGGTATCGGTATCTTTTGGTGTCCCAGTTCGTCCATGGCCACCGCTTGGGAAATCGATGTGCGACCACGTGCGAACCCTACCCCTGCGGGTCGAATGGACGCCGTGGTATCGAACACTTCCGTTGGGGTTCATTTGGTTGCACACATTTTTCGAGTATTGAACGCCAGCCAGCGTTTTAGCAATCTGACATGCAGGGTTAGGGTCTACATATGGTTGCCTGATCGATATTCGGGGATCTCACCAGGCGGTGGATATGGATATGGATATGTATACTCAGACCTTCGAGAAGGAGCAACATATGCAATATCCGAGGCCTCTTGGGGTCCCAGGACATCGATTCTCCGCATCTTTTTATACATCCTCACCCCCACTGGGTCATAGTACCTCAGCCACACCACCCTCCCACCCCAGTTGGGGATAATTAGGCCCCGCGAAACCCAGAGGGAACAGCTTATATACATATATATATATATATATGTATATGTATATGTATATGTCTATATGTCTATATGTCTATATGTCTATATGTATGTATGCATGTATGTATGTATGTATGTATGTATGTATGTATGTATGTATGTATGTATGTATATATGTATGTATGTATGTATATATATATATATATATATATATATATATATATATATATCGGTCAGTGGGACCAAGGCTATGCCGGTGGATACCTAGAGGACCGACGCCGTGGCCCCAGCCCCCTGGCACAGGATGCTCGTCCTGAACCGTTTTCTCACGGTCCGGGGGTCGGGCGAGGGCCCCCATAGAGGCCAGAGCCAGCAGCAGCCACAAAAACGGGCCGCTGGGATTCTGTTCACGACGCGAGGGGGTCGGGCGATGGTCAGGAGGGAAAGAAACACACAGACACAATTAATCTTCGAGTCCCAGGAAAATATGGGAAAATATGGGAATTGGGCGGGAAGACAAAAAAAAACAGAAAATATAGGGAAATATGGGGAATCATTTTATTTGTGTGTATTTATTTGTGTGTCCCAGGGCCCCTTCAGATGGGGATCGTCAACAATCGATGTTCAGGTCAGGATGCATCTCTCCTGGGAGGTGAAAGTCAGCATCTGCGCTGGCAGATCCGTGGCCGAACACCGGCATCATGCTTTTCAGTCCAGTTTAATCCGGCCTGACTCGGCTTAATCCAGTATGATTCGGCTTAGCCCGGCTCAATCTTGCATTAATCTAGGCACACTCGGCTCAATGGCCCCGTAATCGGGTTTACCTTGAATCGGTAGTTGGGAAGATACAAATTACCAGCGGCGGGCTTTCTTCAATCCACAAGTTGTGAAGGCCTAGCGGCCGGTGCCGCCGACCCTGAAAGACTTCGACGACGACCAGGAGGGGGAGGGGGAGGAGAAGGAGGAGGAGGAGGAGGAGGAGAAGGAGGCGAAGATAAGGAGGAGGAGGAAGAGGAGGAGGAGGAGGAGGAGAAGGATGAGGAAAAGGACTCCCCCCTGGGCCCCCCCCTGGGGAGGAGGACGCGTTGGAGACGGGAGGAAAGGGGGAGGAGGACCCCCAGGGACGGATGCGCATCTGACTCCCCTCCCCCCCCGGGGACTCCTCCCCACCTGGGGAGGAAGACTCGAGGAAGACGCGTGGGAGAGGAGGACCCCCAGAGGCGATGCGAATCTGACCCCCCCCCACCCCTTCTGGGACCCCCCCGCCCCCCCGCCGGTGAGGGGACACAGGGAAGGGGCCTCTCTTTGACGTAATGAGGACGTGGACGAAATTCCCTCAAGCTGCGAACCCGTTCCCCGAACGAGGAAGGGTGCTCTCTCTCTCTCTCTCTCTCTCTCTCCCCGACGGGAGAGGAGGATGGGAAGGAGGGGGCGAAAAGAGCTTTCCCGTCGACGGGACCGGACCGACACCCCACACACGCCGACAGGGTCGGCGGATTTTTTGAGTGTCGGGGGCCTTTTCGGGGTTGTGTGGTGTATACATGTTCAGCTTCCTCGGGAAACAACGAAACATGTGTACACCAGGACTCCGTCTACAAAAGGGGCCCGCCGTCAATGCAAAAGTGTCAGTGCGGGGTCAGTAAAAAAAAGCGTCGGTGTGTAGAATTCGGTGCCCTACCAAACCTTTCTTTCGAAGACCTCCCAGGAGATGCCTCCCGACCCAGGTCTCCCATTGGAATGCGACGACCCACCACCGCCCCCAGTCCCGACGCACATCCCCGAGCCGGCGATCCAGGGGGTCGGGACTGGGGACATGGAGCGCGTTTTCTCCACCCTTGGACCCCGAAACACCATCCCCACACCTCAGTCCCGACCGCCTGGATCGCGGGCTCGGGGACGGGGTCGGGACCGGGGTGGGGGTGGGATCTCGCCCTTTCATCCCAGGCGGCAGCTGTGGGCGAGCCGCCCGCCCCGCAGGAGGGCCCGCTGGCCGCGGCGCCCGCGGCCGCGGCCGCCCCGCCGCCGCGCGAGCGGCAGGGCGAGCGCCCAGGGGCCTCGGAGTGCGCGGCGGGCGCGGGGGCCGAGGCGTTTGGGCCGCTGCGTCCCCCCCCCGCTTTGTCGGGAACCAGAACATATACACTACCAGTGGCGGGCTGTTTTTCTGCCCAGGGATGTCTTGGAGGATCGGGGAAGACGTCGGGGTGGTTTGGTGCAGACTTTGTTGTCGCCGCTTCGCCAGGGGAACAACGAGGAAGGTATGCGCCATGATGCCCCGTATACACCAGGATCCCCTGCCCCTTGCTGAGAGTTTCAGTACAAGGCCAGAAAAGAAGCGTAGGTGTGAAGAGTTCGGTTCCCTACCGTGTGAGACAGACGCTGGACATCTCGGTCGAGAGCAGATGTGATGCGTTAGCGAGAGTGAGGGGGAGGTTGTAAAGCATCCCCCCTTCCCTCTCGCGACGCCGTTTTGGCCGGGGCCCCTTCCCTTGTCCTCAGGGCCTCCTCTCTCTGCAAGCCAAGCACGACGGGAGGCTCCTGGCAGCATTCGCCCCCTCCGGGGCCCTGGCCGGGCCCGAAAATGGCCCCGGGCCCCAGGATGATGAGCGGGTCCCGAGGCGCCGAAGGAGCCGTCCCCGGCACCCTGACGCCCGCCCCCCCTCTCACCAGGCGCGTTCAGCTTTTTCGCAGAGTGCCTACTCGCAGACGTCCGAAGAGTACATGTTTGCCCCGACGCAATGGATGGTGAATGCCCCGCAGCGGATCCAGACCATTTGCGAGCAGTTGCTTTGCGAGTGGTGGAACGCGCTTGTCTGCCCTCCTTTGCGGGGCAACGCTTCACGGGATGGCTCGAGGCATCGACGTTCGAGGTTTCGCCCGCATTCCTTGCTGCTCGGCGTGGTTTCTCTTCCGTGTCGGGGTGCGCTCCCCCGACTGGCCGCCCCGGAGAGACGAGGCATGACCCGAAAAACGGGGGCATTGTCAGGGGGGGATGTTCGAAGAAGCAGAAGAATAATCATACTAAACAACGAATGATAAGAGAACTAATGATACGAAGAAGGGACAACACCGTGAACAACGTTTGGCGCTCCGCGCGGATTTCTTGGATCCGCGCTGCGCCCCCCCAGCGGTCCCTCCGTCGCCGCCCTTGGCGCGCTCCGCGCGCCAGGAAGGGAGGTCCAGCGCGGATCCAAGAAATCCGCGCGGAGCGCCAAAAGGTAACGTTCATGCTTCTTGTTTCTAGGTATGGTCCGGAGGGAACGCCTCGAACCCCAATCGCCGACGGATCGCGCAGAAGGGCCCAAGAGCGTACCCCGCCCAGGAGCGTGCGGTTTCGCTGTCGAGGGCCTCTCGCAGGGCTGCCGGCGATGTGGCTGTTGACTGGTTCGGGTCGGTGCTTCCCCCCCTGAGAGCCAGCCCCCTCGGTCGTCCCCCCCCCCCCCTCCCCCCGACATCGTCGTCGTGTTCGTCCCGCGCCTCCTCCCTCGTTGCAGGCTTTTCCCCCTCCCTCGTCCTCCCTCCCTCCCTCCCCCCTCTCCCCTCCTCTTCCTCTGCCGCGGGGCTCTGGGCGTGTGTAAAAAAAAAGTGTTCGTCCCGCGCCTCGCGAGGTGCGAGGCGCCACCTCGCGCCGTTGCGAGGTGCCCGTCCCTCCGGGGAGGGGCGCTCCTCCCACCCGGGCAGCGGGGCGCGGCCGCCTTGCGTGCAACGGCGGGGCTGCCAAGGGCACCCTCGCGTCGCGAGTTAAATCGCGACGGGAGGTCTGCGGCAGTGCTCGGCCTCCTGGCGGGCCAGGCCCCAGAACCGGCCCTGCAAACGACTCGGGATGATCAACGGCACCGTAACGGGTACTTTACTAACGGGTACTTTGAATTTTTGCCGAAAGTTGCCCTTTTAGGGCCTTTCTCTTGCATTGCAGCTTTGCCCACATCGGGAAGGGTTGGCTTCGCTGGGTCACTGGCCAAAGTGCCCGTTAGTGGAGTCCCCGTTTGAGGGGCGCTGGGATGAGAAGCTGGTCTCCCAGGATGGGGTCTCGCCGACGCCGCCGACGGTGACGACGACGAGGACGACGACGACGACGACAACGAGGAGGAGGAGGAGGGGGAGGAGGAGGACGAGGAGGAGGAGGAGGACGAGGACGAGGACGAGGAGGACGGACGACGGACGGCGACGACGACGACGACGACGAACCACCCCACACCCACAGCGGGAGGGCGGGGGGGTACACGGGCACCCTCCACCGCGCCGCGTCCACAGGGCCACGACCACAGGCGGGATGAACGATCCCACTCGCGAGGCCTTCGCGAGGCTCACGAGCGCACCCATCCAGCGGGAGGGGTGGGTTCAATCCTGGATGCGCTGGGGTGGGGGCAAAGGGGGGGGAACCTTGGATCATATATGAGGAACGTGGCGTGGAGTATATAAGCCTGTCTGGACCGCCAGGCGGCGTGATCCTTAACGCACAGCGTTCCACTCCGGGCTGATCCATGGAACACAGGATACCTTCTCCGAGTGCCAAGAAGGGGGCGTGCACCCTGGAGGAACCATCCCTCCCCGCCCAGGCTTTCAGAATGGGGCGCGCAGGCCCGGCCGTCGGGCCAACGCTTCACCCGCCCTCGCGCTTCGCCGAGAGCGCCGATCGTGCCTCCTTGCCCGCAGCAAATCTGCTGTGTCTGACCCTGTCCTGTCCCCTCTTCTAGGTCCTGCTCGCTCCTCCCCCATCGGGGCCTCGCCGCGAGGGCGGGGGAGCCCCCTCCCCGGGAGGGAGGGAAACGGTGCCAGCGGCACGCTGCCCTTGGGAGCCCGTCCGCGTGTTGTTCTGTCGATTTTTTCCTGTATGCCCTCAGCAGCAGCACCCCGATGTGCATCCCACGGCGGCGTGTCGTTGATATTGACTCTGCTGCCCCCCCCCCCGCCTTCTTGTCTTTCCGGTCCGCGTCCTGCTGCTGGTCCGGGGGTCCCTGTGCCTTCGCACTCTCTCTGCTCCGTGCTTGCCCGTGTCGTTCTCGCCCGCTTCGCGTCGCCCAGGGGCTTGGTTCGCCGCTTGGGTCTCTGACCCCCGTCTAGTGGTGCGTTGGGTTCGGCGTTCGGCGCCCCTGGCGCATGGAGGCCGCGCGGCGCCAACCAGCCCAGATGTGTGCTGCGCGGCTCCCAGCTCGAATGTTGTTGTGCTCGGATATGTTCGCCAGCGTGGGCCCCAAGCAGTGCGTTGCTGCACTGTGGAGGTGTGAGCTATCCCGCGAGAGCTACATGGTAGAGGTGTATAAAGTTGTGAGATGCGTGGCGTGGGCCAATGGGCCATGGGGTCGCAAGCTGTGCGGTGTAAGCTATGCCGCGTAGGCGTCGTCGTCGTCGTCGCCGTCGCCACCGTCGTCGTCGACGTCGTCGTCGTCGACGGTCGTCGTCGAGGTCGCCGCCTCCGCCGCTACCGCCGCCGCCACCGTCATCGAAATCGCCGTCGCCGTCGTCGTCGTCGTCATCGTCGTCGGCGTCAGACGTCGTCGTCGTCGTCGGCGACAACGTTGAACCGGAAGTGAATAGCTGCATGGCGCAGGCCATGTCGTGCAAGCCGTGCGGTGTGAGCGATGCGCGGCGCCCGCGGAGGCGGCACGGGAGGAGGCGCGGCACCACCTCGGGGGGCGCCCAACGGGGCGCCCCTCGCGGCGGCACACGGCCCCGCAAAACGTTGGCGACAGCCGCTTCGGAGTACGCCGCCCAGGCGCGGGGCGCCCGCGAGGTGCCCACGAGGCGGCACGGGCCCGCGACTTAGGCTCCTCCCTCCTCCCTCCTCCTTCCCTCTTCCCTCCTCCCTCCTCCTTCCCTCCTCCCTCCTCCCTCCTCCCTCCTACCCGGCCACTCATACATCGGGGGTGCGTTGGATTCGGCGATCGACGCCCCTGGCGCATGGAGGCCGCGCGGCGCCAACCAGCCCAGATGTGTGTGGCGCGGCTCCCAACTCGCATGTCGTTGTGCTCGGATGTGTTCGCCAGCGTGGACCCCACGCAGTGCGTTGTTGCACTGTGGAGGTGTGAGCTATCCCGCGAGAGCTACATGGTAAAAGGTGTACATGTCGTGAGATGCGTGGTGTGGGCCAATGGGCCATGGGGTCGCAAGCTGTGCGGTGTAAGCTATGCCGCGTAGGCGTCGTCGTCGCCGTCGCCACCGTCGTCGTCGACGTCGTCGTCGTCGACGGTCGTCGTCGAGGTCGCCGCCTCCACCGCTACCGCCGCCGCCACCGTCATCGAAATCGTCGTCGCCGTCGTCGTCGTCGTTATCGTCGTCGGCGTCAGACGTCGTCGTCGTCGTCGGCGACAACGCTGAACTGGAAGTGATGGCTGCATGGCGCAGGCCACGTCGTGCAAGCCATGCGGTGTGAGCGATGCGTGACGCCCGCAGGGCGGCGCGGGAGGAGGCGCGGCACCACCTCGAGGCGCCCAATGGGGCGCCCCGCGAGGCGGCACACGGCCCCGCAAAACGTGGCGACAGCCGCTCGGAGTACACCGCCCAGGCGCGGGGCGCCCGTGAGTGTGCCCACGAGGCGGCACGGGCCCGCGACTTAGGCTCCTCCCTCCTCCCTCCTCCTTCCCTCTTCCCTCCTCCCTCCTCCTTCCATCTTCCCTCCGCATTCTAGCTGGGAGGTCTCGCCCGTTGGGGCGCGAGCGGGCCTGCAACGCCCCCGCCCCACCTGGCCGACCCCCCATCGCCAGCGGTCTCCCTCGGAGGCCAGAGTGCCGATCCCGGCTCGGGAGCCGACGGGACTGCACGGGAAGAATGAGGAGATGCTGGTGCGATGCGCCTCTGTTGGAGGCGCACGTCCGACTCGAGCATCTGGTGTAGCATCTTGTAGTGCACAGTTGCCCGAGCGGTATGGCCAGGAAGCGCCCGCCACGGGGCTTATGCCATAGGATTTCCGAGCGTGCGCAGCGACCTTGCGTAGCCAACGCCAACATCGTCTGAGGGTGCTGCCGACTGCAGGCAGGATGAGGAGAGCGAGCGGGATCGGGACCATGATCCGGTGGAAGAGGTGGGGGGGAGCAGAAGGGCGGGAGCGAAGACGAGCACGGGGAGGCAGAAGCCCACCAGGATCAGGATCGCGAGAAAGCGAGGAGGTACAGAAGACGTAGGAGGAGGAGGAGGAGCAGACGCACGAGGACGAGGACCTCCCTCCTCCCTCCTCCCTCCTACCTGGCCACTCATACATCGGGGGTGGACAGAACCCCCAACAGTGACACGTGGATTAGTGAATTGTCCGTTGTCGGTTCTCGAGAGGGCGCCGGGGCCGTTTATGTTCCAGGCCTGCGCCCGCCAGGTTTGGGCCTCAGGTCGTTTTCACTAAACCACGTTTTACGAAAGGGAGGTCTGTCCATCCCCGAATACAGCGAAGAAGAGTAAAACTTTCGAGTGCAAGCGTTGTTTGGGGAACGAGCTCGTCTCGAGGAAGAGCTGCACATGCATGAACGTGCGACGCCCCTGGTGTGCTCCGCTGGGCCCTCTCCCTGGCGCGTGGAGCGCGCCAGGGGCGTCGCTGGAGGCGCCGCCAGGAGGCTCCAGCGCTCATCCAAGAAATTCGCGCGGGGCTCCAAAGGTTTATGTGCATGACGTTTTTGTTTCTCGATCTCCCCCGCCTCCACAGGAGGTCGCTCTTAACTGCTTTGACGTGTTCTCCTTCCGCCTTGGTTCCCTCTTTCGCCGCTTTTTCCTCCTCCGTGACTGGGGAACCAACTCGGGCGGGGCTAGGACGAGGCTGAATCCGTTCCAGAGCGTTCTGGAACGCTCTCAGAGCGTCCCGGGACGCTCTGAGAAGGCCGCGGCGCCCGAGACATCCTCCAGAGCCGCTGGATCTCAGAGATTCTCGATTTTATCCTCACCTGATGTTACCCTCGGCCTGGTTTCGTATCATGCCTATCCCCTTCGTTTTTGGACCATCACTCGTCTCTCCAGCGGCCGTTCGGGACGATCTGGGCACCCCTGGAACGCCCTCGGCGAGGCTCAGCTGCTGGAGGGCATCCCGAGGCTGGACAGCCGCCGAGAACGGACGCCAACTCAAACCCGGCCTCGCCTCGCCCACTCGGTCCCCCCCGCTCGCTGCACGGGGCCGCCCCCGCGCCGCAGGCGGCCCGCCGCGCCGCGGCGGCCGGCGCGGCGGACGACGCGCCCGAGCTGCGGCGGGCCCGGCTGCGCTCGGGTGACGTGGACGCCCTGCTCTCGCAGGCCGCCGCGGCCGTTCCGCCTCAGAGGAGGAAGAGGCACCCCTGATCGACAAAGCATGAAGTACCCTGTGACGTACCCAGACAGCTTTCTGGACGCCCGAAATGGGTACCGAAAGAATGGGTACTATGCCCAACAGCAGTTCCTGTTCATTTTGAACAGGACTCGCTGTCCACGCCGCCGCGGCCTGTGTCCATTCGAGACAGAAGGCCGCCTGCCCAACAGCGGCCGCTGTTGATTTGGAACAACATTTGTTGTTGGGCATTGTACCCATTCTTTCGGTACCCATTTCGGGTGTCCAAAAGTTTGCATCAAGTGACAGGAGGGATTGACCGAAATTTGCCCGGACAATGACAGTGCAGGCGCCGTTACAAGCTGTGCAAGCTACATGGGGTACGCTCACGTGGTACGTGGCTGCATGGGATACGCTCACAGTAGAGAGCTGCCGGCAGACAAGATGCATGACGATAGTTGTTAGAGGGGACGTGGACGCCCTGCTCTCGCAGGCCGCCGCGGCCCCTTCATCTCAGAGGAGGGAGTGGTATACATAACAAACGAAAAGCATCTTAGCAGTTTTTATATTACAAAGACATGAGAAATGTGTACCCATAGCGCTACCTCTCCCTCGCTTTCCCCCTTTTGGGGCCTCTTGGGTGGCCCTCGTCACCACCGCTGGATTTGCCTCGAGATTCTGGTCAGAACGCGCCCCAGGAGAGGTCCGAGGAGTAGCGTTATCAGTACCTTTTGTTTTCCCCATCGTCGAGGGAGTGCACTCATGAACTCGCAGAGGAGGAGAATGACCGCGTGAGGGGGCCTAGCGATCATGCGTTGTCCCTCGGTGCGTGGCAAAACCGGCTTTCCGTGCGGCGGATTTTGCATGACGTGTTGTTGTTGTTGCGTTGTCGTCGTCCTGGCCCGCGACCAACCCCGCGACCTGCCCGCGACCGCCTCGCGCCCGCCCCCCCTTTTCCGCAATTGCAAGGTGCTGCGCATTGGTATTGCTATCCTCCTACGCTTGCCTCGTTTTCGTCTTTGGGCCTCATTGGAGCCCCTCATCGCCACGGTTGAATGCGCCTCGAAATTCTAGTCAGAACGCACTCCGTGAGAAGTCCAGGGAGTAGCGATCGTTTAGGTTCTTTGCTCGCAGCCGTTTGGATAGAGGCGAGTGGATTGGAGACCAGTCCCGTTCCCATTTGTATCAATATGTGTGTTTTCCCTTCGATGTTCAGCCTCTGGGGCTCTTTCTTGGGCCCCAGGACCAGCAAACATGGATACGGGGCGAAAGCCCCGCCCCAGAGAAAGGGTCGAGATGTCGGATGCGTCGTTTCCGTCGAGGAGCGCAAGCATGGGTGGAGGCTGGAGCAACCGGCACGCTCAGCAGGCGCGCGAATGTTCAGCGAGCTCGTCGAGGTCACACGTGGGCACGTGGCCTGCGAGTTGGCGCGAACGGGTGCCTTCGAACGTGCGGCGGAGGGGCGCCCCCAGAAAATCGGGGGAAGGTCTCTAGCTGGGTATATAGAAGGCCCCCTCCCAAAACTATCGAACCTATGAGCAGGGTGAACGCTTCGATTCGCCCCTCCCCCCAGACCCAACGAGGCGGGTGGATTAGCGTTTGGTTCTGGGTCCATACGAAAGCCGGCGTGCGCCGTCGCCGATGCAGGCGGGGCCGTTTTCGTGCTTCCTTCGGGGGGCAGCCTCTCCCCTCGCTCCCTCGCGCCAGGTCCACGGATCCATGATCCATACTAGTTCGGGGGCGGCCAAGAGGGGGTGTTGACTAGGGGGGGTGGATGTCATGTCGGGGGCCATGATATTTCCCCAGATTTCATGGCGCCTCTTCTTATTCCATTACGTCCCTGGATCCCCCCCGTGGGCCGCGCACATGCCGCCGGCCAGGATTTGCGTCCCCCCCTCTTGGACGCCCCCCCTCTTGGCCGCGCCGGTGGCCTCCACCGGGGAAGGATGTTCCCGATCTCGGCGATGGAAGTAATATCTGGGCTTCCTAACTCCTAGGATTACCACCAGCACCAAACTCCTAGGGCCATCTTCT
Organism: Prorocentrum cordatum; assembly: GCA_963575745.1. Taxonomy (NCBI): domain Eukaryota; class Dinophyceae; order Prorocentrales; family Prorocentraceae; genus Prorocentrum; species Prorocentrum cordatum. The sequence continues at coordinate 815,111 of CAUYUJ010018093.1, read as the reverse complement.
TCCAGTGCAGGCATCCCGCTGTTCTTGGTATTGGCGCCTAACTCCAAGCCTCCAAAGGAAAGGGGGGTACGACATCTGTTGCGTGCAGCCAGTCTCGACCCCGTCGACGTGCGCCTTCCGTCGGTGCAATGGGCGCCTCCCAGCGCCTTGGAGCCTCCGCTCAGGGTGAAGTAGATGCGTAAGCTGATTTGCTAGACCACCACCTTCACTCAGGGGAACGCTAGGGCGTATAGGCACATGGAGCATGCATCGGGCCCCACTCGGCCAGCGGATCGCATTGCCGATGACTCCCACTGGCTGAGGCGGGGGCATCCAGTTCCACTTAGCGGCCTGGCGTTCTTTGGACATGCGGGGTGACACTCCTTCCCGCATTCACCACTCTCCTCGTCTTGCGGCGGGGCGTGTGATAATGCCCGGCGCAGCTTCGTCGCTTCTGGGCTGGGGCACATGGCGTTGCTTCCCCTCGCCTTGAGTTTGCTGCGGCAGTCTCCTTGCCATCGCTTCCCCTCGCCATCGCGCGCTGCCGTTGCGCTGCTGGCAACGCTCGCTCTTTCCGTCCACCTACCCCTCGGGGTACGGCTTTGGCGAGGCGTTGCGGGTTTGGGTTGTCCTTCAGGAGAGCGGGCGCACATCCTTGGGGAGGGTTCGCCATCCCTTGCGTGGCGCAGGCTGGCGCGGCTCCCCTGCCGCTTCGGGGGGCCTCCGTGTCGCCCGCTTTGCAGGGCCAGTGGCCAGCATGCTACATGCCGAGCCCGCGTTGGAAGGTCGCGCCCATGGGGCCTCATCCACGGAGTCTCACCCGAAGGGCCATCCATAGGGTCCCGTCGCGTAGATGTCACCCCAGCTATTGCGCCCCGACAGTTGCACCCCTGACAGAGTGTCGTTTAAGTTGAACCGCGTGGAGGGCAAACTCCATACAGGGCGCTTCGTAAGGTGCGCCCCGTACTTCGCACCCCATGTATTCTCCTTTCTATAAAACAGAATAGACTTTACTTCCCCCCCGGCGTTATTACTCCCCCTTTCGGGTATGCAACTCATTCACGATTCTGACCACATATCCATCCTAAATATGAAATCACAAAGCCCAAGCCAACGGGGTTCCCCCCCCTGAGGGTCCATTGTAAAAAACCACTATGCGGTGACATTTGTTGTTCTAACATAGCACTTTTTCGCGAATCCCTTGCAAACAATTGGACGAAGTGCACACGCGCGCGCCGTCGCGCGCGTATGCCGAAATCCTTCAAAAACCTTCGGCGATGGAAGGATTTCGCAATCGAGTTCCCAAAAAACAATACAAACGCACAGGGTTTTGCAACACTGATTTGCTAAAAAAGCTTACGCGCGAGCCCTTGTGAAATCTTAAGAAAACCATAAGTTTCTCAAGATTTTCACAAAATGCTATCAAACGGGCTTCGCGCGCGCGCATGTCGAAATCTGTCGAACGCCCTTGCGCGTGAGCCGTCGCGAGAATCCTCTGCAAAAAAATAGACGAAGTGCAGACGCGCGCGTCGTCGCGCGCGTATGCCAAGGTCCTTCAAAACCCATCGGTTTCGGAAGGATTTCAAAATCGTGTGTCCAAAAAACCTACAAAAAACAAGATTTCGTCGTTATCATCATCATCGTCTTCCCTCCTCCCTCGTCGTTATCATCATCAGCGTCGCCGTCCTTCCTCCTTCTTCGTCGTTCGCGTCGTCTCCGTCCTCCCTCCTCCCTCGTCGTTGTCGTCGTTGTCGTCGTTGTCGCCGTCGTCGTCCTCCCTCCTCCCTCGTCGTCGTCTTCGTTGGCGACGTCGTCGTCGTCTTCATCGTCGGCGTCGGTGTCGTCGTCGTCTTCGTCGTCGTCGATGTCGGCGTCGTCGTCGTCGCTGCCGTCGTCGTCGTCGTCGTCGTCGGCGTCGTCGTTGTCGTCGTCGTCGTCGGTGTCGTTGTTGTCGTCGTCGTCGGTGTTGTCATCGTCGTTGTCGTTGTCATCGTCGTCGTCGTCTGCGTCGGTGTCGTCGTCGTCGTCGTCGGTGTCGTCGTCGTCGTCGTTGTTGTCGTTGTCGGCGTCGTCGAAGTCGTTGGAGACGTCGTTGGTGTCGTTTTAGTCGTTGTCGGCGTCGTCGTCGTCGTTGTCGCTGTCGTCGTCGGCGTCGCTGTTGTTGCCAAGTGCCATTCGGTACCCACCGTCACGGTCTTAAGAGATTTTGCAAACCAAGGTGCGGGTGGGTGGGTGGGATGTTTGCGCGAGCAGTGGAGTGGGCAAGTCACTGCGAACAGAAATTCATTCTCCTCCTTTCTAAAAAGAGAATAGACTCTACCCCCCCCCCGGACTTAACGTTTTGCCTTGGGATAATATAGTTTCATATATATATATACATTCTGCACATTCGTCCATCCTAAATATGAAATCATACCATCCCAGGCAGGCCGGTTTCCCCCCCCCCCCTGAGGGTCCCTTGTAACAAAACACTATGCGGTGACATTTTTTGTTCTAACAGAGCACTTTTTCACGAATCCCTTGCAAACAATGAAACGAAGTGCACACGCGCGCGTCGTCGCGCGCGCATGCCGAAATCCTTCAAAAACCTTCGGTGCTGGAAGGATGTCGCAATCGAGTTCCCAATAAACATTCAAAAACACATGGTTTCGCAACACTGATTTGCTGAAAAAGCTTCCGCGCGAGCTCTTGCGAAATCTTAAGAACACCATTGGTTTTTCAAGATTTTCACAACATGCTACCAAACGGGCGTCGCGCGCGCGCATGTCGAAATCTGTCGAACGCCCTTGCGCGTGTGCCGTCGCGAGAATCCTCTGCAAAAAAATGGGACGAAGTGCAGACGCGCGCGTCGTCGCGCGCGTACGCCGAAATCCTTCAAAACCCATCGGTTTCGGAAGGATTTCGAAATCGCGCATCCAAAGAACCTAAAAAATCCAAGGTTTCGCAACACGGATTCTCATTCAACAAAAGCGTGCGCGCGTGCTCTTGCGTCGTCGTCGTCGTCGTCGCCGTCCTCCCTCCTCCCGCGTCGTTGTCGTCGTCGTCGTCGCCTACGTCAACCTCTGTCTTTCCTCGTGTTCGTCGTCGTCGTCCTCTTTGGCGTCGTGGTCGTTTCCGTCGTCGTTGCGGCCGTGGTCGTCCTTCCTCCTCCTCCCTCGTCGTCGTCGTCGTCCGTCGTCGGCGTCTCGTCGTCGTCCCTCCTATTTCGTCGCCGTCGTCGTCGTCGTCGTTGTCGTCGTCGTCTTCCCTCCTCCCTCGTCGTTGCCGTCGTCGGCGTCGCCGTCCTTCCTCCTTCTTCGTCGTTCGCGTCGTCGCCGTCCTTCCCTCCTCCCTCGTCGTTGTCGTCGTTGTCGCCGTTGTCGCCGTCGTCGTCCTCCCTCCTCCCTCGTCGTCGTCTTCGTTGGCGTCGTCGTCGACGTCTTCGTCGTCGTCGTCGGCGTGGGCGTCGTCGTCGTCTTCGTCATCGTTGTCGGCGTCGTCGTCGTTGCCGTCGTCGTCGTCGTCGTCGTCGTCGTCGTCGGCGTCGGCGTCGTTGACGTCGTCGTCGTCGTCGGCGTCGTCGTTGTCGTCGTCGTCGGCGTCGTCATCGTCGTCGTCGTTGTCATCGTCGTCGTCGTCGGCGGCGTCGTCGTCGGTGTTGTCGTCGTCGTCGTCGTCGTCGTTGTCGGCGTCGTCGAAGTCGTTGGAGACGTCGTCGGTGTCGTCGTAGTCGTTGTCGGCGGCGTTGTCGTCGTCGTTGTCGCTGTCGTCGTCGGCGTCGCTGTCGTTGGCAAGTGCCATTTGGTACCCACCGTCACGGTGTTAAAAGATTTTGCGAACCAAGTTGCGGGTGGGTGGGTGGGATGTTTGCGCGAGCAGTGGAGTGGTCAAGCGCGGTGCAGGGCAGTCAATTGCAACCCATACGTTCTCCTTTCTAAGAAGAGAATAGACTCTACCCCCCCCGGAGTTATCGCCCCCCTTTCGGGTATGTAAATCATTTACGATTCTGACCACATGTCCATCCTAAATATGAAATCACAATGTCCCAGGCCAACCGGTATCCCCCCCTGAGTTTCCCGTGTAAAAAAAGCTCTATGCGTTGACATTTGTTGTTCTAATATAACACTGTTTCATGGATCCCTTGCAACAAATATAACGAAGTGCACGCGCGCGCGCCGTCGCGCGCGTATGCCGAAATTCTTCAAAAACCTTCGGTGCCGGAAGGATTTCGCAATCGAGTTTCCAGAGACATGCAAAAACACAGGGTTTGGTATCACTGATTTGCTAAAAAAGCTTCCGCGCGAGCTCTTGCGAAATCTTAAGAACACCATTGGTTTTTCAAGATTTTCACAACATGCTACCAAACGGGCGTCGCGCGCGCATGTCGAAATCTGTCGAACGCCCTTGCGCGTGTGCCGTCGCGAGAATCCTCTGCAAAAAAATGGGACGAAGTGCAGACGCGCGCGTCGTCGCGCGCGTACGCCGAAATCCTTCAAAACCCATCGGTTTCGGAAGGATTTCGAAATCGCGCGTCCAAAAAACCTACAAAACCCCGAGGTTTCGCAACACGGATTTTCAACACAAGCGTGCGCGCGCGCTCTTGCGGCGTCGTCGTCGTCGTCGTCGCCGTCCTCCCTCCTCCCGCGTCGTTGTCGTCGTCGTCTACGTCGTCCTGTGTCTTTCCTCTTGTTCGTCGTCGTCGTCCTCTTTGGCGTCGTGGTCGTTTCCGTCGTCGTTGTCGCCGTGGTCGTCCTTCCTCCTCCTCCCTCGTCGTCGTCGTCGTCGTCCGTCGTCAGCGTCTCGTCGTCGTCCCTCCTATTTCGTCGCCGTCGTCTCGTTGTCTTTCCTCCTCCCTCGTCGTTGCCGTCTTCGGCGTCGCCGTCCTTCATTCTTCTTCGTCGTTCGCGTCGTCGCCGTCCTACCTCCTCGTTGTCGTCGTTGTCGTCGTTGTTGTCGTTGTCGCCGTCGTCGTCCTCCCTCCTCCCTCGTCGTCGTCTTCGTTGGCGACGTCGTCGTCGTCTTCGTCGTCGGCGTCGGCGTCGGCGTCGTCGTCTTCGTCGTCGTCGACGTCGGCGTCGTCGTCGCCGCCGTCGTCGTCGTCGTCGTCGTCGGCCGTCTTGCTTCTCCGGCCTTCTTGGGGCGCTCTTGAGACGCCCCCGAGGGCTCCAAGACGACCCCGGAGCGATATCTGTGCTCGGTCCCGCATGGGTTTTGCAAACCAAGTTACGGGTGGGTGGGTGGGATGATTGCGCGAGCAGTGGAGTTGACAATTTCAAGTTCGGCAAGTGATTGGCTGCACCCCATAAGTTGCACCTCGTGTCTCTGTGTTCGCATTCAACCTGTGTCGTTGGATCTTCGTTTTGTAGAGACAGCACCCGCGTCCACTCCTTCCTTTCTTCCTCCCGCTGCCCCCTCATCCCTCCTCTCATCCCTGCCGCTGCCCTCCGCATGCCCATTTCGGCACACCCCTCACGCGCTTCGTGGCCACATAGGGAGCTCCACCGAAGGACCCAATGGCAGGATGAACGTGGCGCCGCCTCACCCGTTTCGGCGCACCCCTCACGCGCACGTTCCGTGGGCTCATAAGGAGTTCCGCTGAGGATGCCAGTTGCAGGGGTCGCACGGCGCCGCCCCGCCGATTTCGGCACTCCGCTCACACGTTTCGCGGTCCCGTGGGGATCTCCATTTAGGTCGCCAGTGCCAGGGTTCGCATGGCGCCGCCCCGCCCATTCCGGCTCACCCCCCAAACGTCTCGTGGCCCCCTCGGGATCTCCACTTAGGACGCCAGTGGCAGGGTTCGCATGACGCCGCCCCGCCCAGTTCGGCACGCCAAACAAACGCTTCTTGGCCCCACGGGGACGTCCCCGCCTGCGTCCCACCTGCCCTGCGGCACCCCCATTTACAGATGGCAGGACCCTTCGCCAGGATAATTGTTGGGTAGGGACTCGCGATGTCATCATCCCATACTGTCTGTGATACGAGAGTAGGAGACATGGGTATAGGAATCGTTGCGCTGTCGTGAGACAGAAATCGAATGTACGTGACATATATGGTACATGCCACTTCTTCCGAATACGTGCGTCGCATCTGTTGGGGAAGGCGTTAGATGCATGCGTCCACAGGTTGTACCACGACTGACCCTACTGCCCACGTGCTAGATGTCGGGCTCATGCAAACACGCCTCGCCCAGGAGGTGATTAGGCACATGGGCACGGCCATGCTGATACATACGCAGTCGGGCCGCAGATAACACTGAGACTTTGAATATTCGTGCGCAGGCAGTTGGGCTCAGACATACTGAGCCACGAAAAGGTGGGCAAGGGTCTGTGGTTAGCGCCAGCAGGAACCTGGCCCACAGTGCATATTCACCGTACCTTTACAAAATGGCCACGCGCTCGGCTGCGGGCTTCTGCCTTCTCCGTGGCCTCTCCTCCACTGCCTTCGCCCTAGGGCTGAGGCAGCAGTCCGTCACGAAGACCGTCCTGTACGAGTGCGGCGGCCGGCCCACTCCGTTCTCCGAGTTCGTGCAGCAGTTTGGCCGCACGTACGAGGCCGGCAGCGACGAGTACGCGATGCGCGAGGCCGCGTACTGGAGCCGCGCGGAGGCCGGCATGCAGCACAACTGCGATGATGAGAAGCTGTGGAAGGCCGGCGTCAACCACCTCTCGGACTGGACCGACACGGAGCTCCGCGTGCTGCTCGGGCACAGGGGCGGCGCCAGGCGGTCCCGGAGCGCCGGCGTGGTCGACAGGGCTGTGCTCGCATCTGTGTGGGACCATGTCGCCGGCCAAGGCGTCACTGCGCCGAGCATGTTTCCAAGGGAGTTCGAGTGGTCCAATCTGACGTCAATCCAGGAGACGTGGGACCAGGGGAAGCCAGCTGCCTGCGGCACGCCCCGCCCTCGCGACAGCGCAGCAGCGCAGCAGGACGGGGGTTGAGTTTGCCACCCGCTCAAGCTCAACCCCCCGGCTGCACGGGTGCAGGTCTTGAACGCCTCCTTGTACGCAGCCTCGTTCTGCTCTGTTGGCGTCTTTCCTGCTTCTCCCCCATACCTTAGGCGATGCTTAAGAAAACTTAAGTTTTGGTCCAGAGTCTCGATCATTCTTAACGTTTCAATGTAAATCCCAAGATTTTGATAGAAGTTCTTGGTTTTTATTCAATTTCTGAGACTATGAATTTCTTAACCCATGGTTTCTTAAGCATTTCGCATGGTGCACTCCTCTCTCTCTTCTCTATTCCAGGTGTATTGGAAGCTTCTTGGGGTGACATGTGAGGCCTCGCGGGGGCCTGTTTGGGGCCCGCTCGGGGTCCGTCGGGGTTCTTGAGGCCTCCTTGGGCGCGATGGTTGCTTCTGTCGAGCTCTCCCAAGGAGGCTCGGTTCAACCACCGTGAGGACGTCTGGGAGGGTATGGTCTCGGGGCGGCAATGGAGCCAGCCCTCTTGGGCCGTCCTGGAGGGCTCTTTGGCAGTATTGGGGCCGTCAGACGGCTCTCTTGGGGCAGCGGTGGTTGTCCTGATCTCTTGGGGATTTTTGAAGCTGTCCCGCGGAGTTCTGAGGCCGAACAGACGTGCAAGTTCTCCCATTAGGGCCGCGCTGGAGAGAGGCTTCTTGTCAAGCAGTGGCGAAGCGTCCCAGCTCGCCTATAGGCCTACCAAACAATGTTCTGAGAACCTTTTGTGGTCTCCACGAAAACATGCTTAGAACTGTTCTGACTGGGACTGTCTTGTTTTAACACATTGGATTTCTGTTCTAAGAGCATTGCTTTTGTTATTCGAGCATTTTGGGGTTCTAATAGAATTTCGTGGTAGGCCTACAGGAATGCCAGGACGGTCTGTCTCTGCTCAATCTTAGGGCCTCGGAGCCATGCTGGTCACTGTGAGCCTGAGCGGGCTCGTAAGCCATCTTTCGATTCACGTGCGGCGTCGTGCAGCCGTTATGTGGCGGTCGTTGGATCGAAAAATTGCGTGGAGAGCAAAACCAGTGAGGGCGATCCAGACTCCACGCGCGCCGAGGGGGTGCCGGCCATCGAAAACTGCAGTCCCCCGTCCGGACAACGAGCAAGCATTCTGACCCGCCACTGCCGTGTGGGCACGGTGTCGGATTGCGGCAGCTGTTGGGCCGTGGCCGCGACGTCGGTCATGCGCGCCCATGCGGAACTCAAGGTCGGTACGATCGAAATGAGTGCGGAAAGAGTGGGGACGAAGATTGACAGCAAGTCTTGTCAGTTCTGAAACGGGGCTCGCTGTCGGTGCCGCCACGGGCTTTGTCCATGCGAGGCAGAAGGCCGCCTGCACAGCAGCGGCGGCTGTCGGTGTTGGACGACGTTTGTTGTCGGGCCTCGTTCTACCTTTTTCCCGTACCCATCTCGGGCGTGCCGCCGAGGGGTTGCCCCGGCAGTTCTCCGCGAGCCAGGTCATCGCTTGCACGCCAAACCCGAACGCGTGCGGCGGCACTGGCGGCTGCCAGGGCGCCACCGCGGAGCTGGCCTACGAGTACGTGCTGCGCGCGGGCGTCGCCGCCGGCGACGCGGCGTTCTTTGCCATGGGCGGCGCGCAGACGAGGTGCCCCGGTCAGGCGCAGGTCGCCACCGAGAAGGCCACCGACGGCATCGTGGAGGCCGACGGCGACGACGACGACGACGACGGCGACGACGACGACGACGACGATGGTGGCGACGACGACGACGACGACGACGACGACGACGACAACGACGACGACGACGACGACGACGACCGACGACCGACGGCATCCTGGAGGCCGACGGCCGCGAGGTGCACATGCTGCCCGGCGCCGGCGTCGGCCAGGGGGGCCTGCGCGGCCGCGAGGTCTCTGCAGGCTTAACGTCGGGAGCGGAAAAGAGAGGGGTGATGACTAGGGGGGGTGGATATCATGGCGCGGGCCATGATATTTCCCCAGATCTCATGGCGCCTCTTCTTGTTTCCTTACGTCCCTGGCCCCCCCGCTGGGCCGCGCACATGCCGCCGGCCATGATTTGCACCCCCCCCCTCTTGGACACCCCCCTCTTGGCCGCTCCCGATTAACGTCGGGCGTGTCCCTGTGCAGGGGGATGTCTCGGAGGTTGATAGACCTCCTGCCCTGACGCGTCGATGTGTGAATTGGCCGTTTTCGGTTCGCGAGAGGGCGTCGCGGCTGTCATTTTTGCGGGTCCAGGTCCGTCGGTTTCGGTCCTAGGCCGTTTTCACTGAAGGGTGGTTCACTAGAGGGAGGTTTGTCCACCGCCGCCGAATATTCAAGAATAGTCAACAAATCGTCTGGGGACGTTGTTTCGACCAGTGCTTTTTTTCATGGCATTCTCTGATTCGTTTGCATTGTTCGCCCCCCATCCGCCTGCAGGAGGACATGCCCGACCAAACTCCAGCCCACCAGATGGGGTTTGAGCAGGTGGTACCAAAGGACCGCGCCGCATCGCAGATGCATCGGCGATGCGGCTGGACGTGGAGCCCGAGCTCCGCCGCGCCGGCGGCGGCGATGCATCGCCGACGCATCGCCGCTGCATCGCCGGCGCGTCGGCGATGCATCGATGCGGCGGCGATGCGGAGCGATCCTCCGACCCCATCTTCTGAGCCTGGCATCGCTCGGACGTGTGCACTTTTTCATCGGCGAGAGCCATTGAGGACCATCCTGGACCATCGAGCAAAAAAAAAAACACGCACGAAACCGAAAACACACAGGGAATGGACGTCCGAACGATGGCCAGCTTGGGAGGCCTCTGAGGTCGGCATGGCTGGCTGGACGAAGCTGCCAGAGAACAAGGAGGAACTCAGCAGGGGAGAACACCCACACAGACACAGACAAGTAGTCGTCGACCCCCAGGAGAGGACGGGAAACTGTGGGAAGTGGGGGGAAGACGAAAACCCCGAGAATATGGGAAGATCTGGAAAATCTTGGGATCTGTGTGTATTTGTTTGTGTGTCCTCGGGCCCCTTCAGGAGCCCATCGTCCGCGCCCTTGTGGAGCAGGGCCCCCTGTACGTGGCCGTCGCGGCCGGCAGCGGGTGGTTCTCCTACGCCGAGGGCGTCCTGACCCCCGGCGGGTGCCTTGAGCTCCGAATCGCCAGGGCTGGAAGGGCCATAGGGGAGCGAACAAACGTAAAAACTCAGAGGTCCGCGCGGAGTTCTCAGATCCGCGCTGGACCCCCATGGTGGCGCCTCTGGCGCCACCCCTGGCGCGCTCCGCGCGCCGTGGAGGAGGGTCCAGCGCCGATCCGAGAGATCCACGCGGACCTCCGACTTGTTGTGTTGATGTCATTCTTCGCTCCCCTGCTCCAGGGCTGGGGGGGGGGTCAGGGGGGGTACTGATTCGTACCTCTTTCGGGCCCATACCGGAGTGTCCTTGGACTGGAGTTCACCCAGATAAATTCGGGCGCCCAGGCACTCCCGAATCATAGTGGCTGGGGGGCGGCCAGGGGTGACTCCTCGTTTGTGCGTCGCGGGGCCAAGCCGGAGTTATTCTGGATATAACTCGGGCGTCCCAGGTGCGACGCCCGCAACGTCGTCAACCACGCGGTCGTGCTCTACGGCTTTGGGGTCAAGCCGCACACGCGCATCGGCGACGTGAAGTATTGGCAGTCGAAGAATCGAAGAAGAAAAAGCGCCGTAAACATAATTTATTGTTCGCTCCGCGCGGAGCGCCAACAGTTTATGAGTATGGTTTTTTTTGTTCTTCTGAAGAGAAAACGGTGCAGATACAAGATGTCGGGGCTCTGCGCGGATTCCTCGGATCGGCGTTGGGCCCCCCTGGCTTCGCCTCGTGCGCCGCCCTTGGGCCAGGGAGGCGGGTTCAGCGCCGACCGAAGAGACAGCGCGGATCTCCGAAATGTTATGTGTGTGCCGGTATATCTTCTCCTAGGCAGATCAAGAACTCCTGGGGCCGCGGCTGGGGAGAGGGCGGTTCCATCCGCCTGCAGAGGCAGGACGATGAGGAGAGCTTCTGCGGCTGGGACAACTCGCCCCAGGAGGGCTCCGGTTGCAGGGACGGCCCCAGCAAGGTGTGGGTGTGCGGCACGTGCGGGATCCTCTATGATGCCGTCGTCCCCAGCTTCGTCAGTTGAGATGGAGTCGACGGGGGACTTCTCGTTTTTTGAGGTCACGTTCCATAGTGTCTGGCGCGAGACGAGCTGCAGGAGAGGGGAGTGGGGGGAGTTCCCCCCGGCTGTCTGGGCCGCTCCCCCCCCCCCCCCCTTGTGCCGTGCATGCCCCATATCGGATGGCTGGGGGCCATGCGCACACCCAGTAGGGCGCGGACTCAAGATAGGGCGACGATAACTATACATATCCACTGCTCCTGGCCAGGCCCATCCTGGGCCCAGGAGCTGTGTATATGCCTCCCTGGCCAGGCCAGGAGGGCGTATACACCGCTCCTGGGCCCAGGATTGGCCTGGCCAGGAGCAGTGGATATGCATAGATCTCGTCGCCCTATCAATATAGCGCACCTACCCAATAATTGTTGAACTCGAGTCGCCCGGCTCGCGTGAATTGTACGGTGCGCCCATTGCGCTTGATTATTCGAGTCCCATGCGCCCTATCACTCGAGTTGAATTTGATTGTTTCCAATCCTGCACTGATTGCGTGCAGAGTTGGCCTTCCGTTTGGAAGAGCCTCTGTGGGCGTGGACGTTCTATGCCATTGAGACGATTCAAAAAAAGGCATTCGTAAATTCGCCAGGTGTACGTAGACAGCATGTAATTCACGCATACGTTCCAGTCAATTTCTGACAGCAGGTCCGCGATAGCGGCCACATGATGCAGCCATTGGTCCATGGCTGCAGGAAACGCCCGCAGCCGTCCGCGGTCGTGGTCACACTTATTACCCCAAAGGAGCCGCACAATTTTCGGACGAGCAGCAGTAACAACCAGTCGGGGGAGGAGGGGGAACGGTAAGGGGGAGGTGGATGGGGTGGGGGAGGTGAGGCGAGGCGGGGCGAGGGGAGTTGATAAAAGTCGGAGGAAGGGGGGGCTCGAGTATGGAGTACACGGTACGGGGAGAAGAAGGTGGACGAGGAGGAGAGAGTGGAGTGAGGTGGAGATTTTGAAAGGACAGGAGGAGGACGAGGAGGAGGAGGAGGAGGTGTAGGACGAGGAGGAGGAGGAGCGTGTTTCTAAACCCTCTGGGCCGTAACGCGCGTTATGCCCTCCCTTCCCCCCCCCGTAACGTAACGCTCTCCCCCTGTAGTGCGCCTCCGGCACTGCCACTGTGATGCTCGCAGGATGTTGTGGTGCTTGGAGGCTACTTTACCGTTCGTCGTCGTGTCCGAGAGCCTCGCATCGGCTGCAGACGGTTCCAGAGGCCTCCAGAGATCTCCTGAGGCTTCGGGAGACCTCTGAAGACCTTCAGAGGCGGCCGTTGTCGTCGTCGTCGTCGTAGTTCCCCTGCTCGTCCTCATCTCCGTCGTCGTCGTCGTTGTTGCCGGCGTCGGCGTCGGCGTCGTCGTCGTTGTCGTCGCTTTAGTCGTCATCATCATCGCCCTCGTTCTCGTCTTTGTCGTCGTCGTCCTCCTCGTCGTCGTCCGCGTCGTCGTCGTCGTCGTGGCCGCGGGCGTCGATGGGCCTGGAGAGGCAAAAGAGGGGGGTGATCTAGCGCAGCTGCAGAGAGGGAGGCAAAAGAGGCCTCCTACTAGCCTGGCGCAAGGGCACGGCCCGGTCAATCGGGCATCGGAAGGCCTCTGGCCTTCCGAAGACAGAGACGGCTTCTCAGAAGGCCACAGGGCGTCTTAGAAGCCCCGCCGCTTGCTGCGAATGCCTGCCCCCTCCCACTTCCCCCTGGGCTCGCCGCCGAGAAATTGCCGGATTGTAATCGACATTCTAGGTGGCGGCATCGGGGCCTGCATTCTCTTCCAAGGCCAACAACAAAACGGCACATGCCTAAATTTCTGAAGCTCCGCGCGGATATCTCGGATCTGCAATGAAGCCCCCCGGCGGCACCGCGAGCGCCGCCCTTGGCGCGCTCCGCGCGCTGGGCAGAGGGTTCCAGCGCAGATCTAAGAAGCCTGCGCGGAGCTCCGACAGTTTATGAGTTAGGCACACACAAACACACACGCCGGACCCACGATACGCGGCCAGTGCAGCACGACCTTCCGGCGCGGACCGCGGACCTGCACCGCGAGCAGGTTGTTGCGGTTGGGTGTGCCAGATGGTCGCGCAGTTTGGTTGTGGCAAGAAATTTCATTGTCCCAGCGCCTGTTCCTCCATCGGATGCTGGATTATTTGCTTTTGGCCACCGCTTCACACACGCCTCTGCATATCTGAGCCCGCCCAGTTTCGAACGCTGCAGAGTTCTTCCGCAAGGTACAGAAGACTTGCATTCTTGTGAAGTTACCGACCCCTGCGGCAGCCAGAGGAGGGCCGTACTTGCACATCACTTAGCACTCAAATGCATCCTCCGTTTTTCGCCGTCGGACTAGGTATCCTCTCTCGAGTCCGCCAGGACCTCGGAACTCCCCGAGTAGCTTGTGGGAGCTCCTGGAAACACGCAGGAAAGCGCAGCGCGGGGATACATACCTGCAATGAACATTTGGGCACGGGAATGCTCTCTGAGGGCTCAGATCCACCAGCGTTGGCACCTGAAGGCCACCTTCGCGCTCGCTCCCTGGACCTTCCTGTTTCCAGTCCAGTCTTACCCTTCTTTCTTACTTACTTCACGTTGCCGTCCTATCGCGTGAGCCTTTCACAATTCGCGAGATGACATCCCCCCGCTTCGGCGCAGCACCACCTCGGCCGAGAGTGTCCCCATGCGTCTCTGTCCTGCCTGCCCGGTCCCACCCCTGCACGCTCTTCTCATGGTCCCTCTCTTGGCCCACCATATTTGAGGAAGACGACAGCGAGGATGGGGATGAGGAGAGGAGCGACGATGACGAGGAGCAGGAGAAAGGTTGAACACCCCGCCCCCACCAGCAACGGAGGAGGGAAGGGAATGCTTTGAGGAGCGGGACGGCGGCGAGGAGGACGATGGGCAGGCGGAGGGCGACGAGAAGGACGAGGGCCAGGAGGACGAGGATGAGAAGGAGGAGGCGACAGGCGGGTTAAGCTCTTGGCTCCTCGCGATGATCAACGCCATGCTCGCTGTCTCGGATAAGTTCAGAGGGTGGCATGCGCACGGGCCGGTTGCGACACGCGAGGAGGAGGAGGAGGAGGACGAGGAGGAGGAGGAGGAGGAGGAGGAGGAGGAGGAGAGGAGGAGGGGGTTTGAGGAGGAAGACGGCAGGGACGAGGAGGACAGTATCATTACCCTTCTTGCCCTCCTCGTCATCTTCGTCATTCTTCGGCGTCCTCGCCCTCTTCGCCCTCGGCGGGGCTCCCTCCCCCAAGTGCGCCGCGGCGCTGGGCGGTTTCGCGCGGCGCCGCCCGGCCGGCGCGGCCTCGCGACGCGTCGCCGGCGCTGCGCTTGCAAGGTGGCCAGCCAGCTCGGCGAGCAGGCCACGCCAGCGGGCATCGAGGCTGTGCGGGCCCTGGCAGGCGCCCCGCCGGCCGGCGCTTGCACCACCGCGCCGCATCGTCCGCCGCCGCTGCCGTCGTCGTCGCTGCTGTCAGCGGCGTCGTCTTAGTCCTCCTCTCCCCTCATGCTCCTTCGCCCTTTCCCTGATCCTCCCTCCGCCATCTGCGAGAGCAGCGGGATGCTTCATCCGGTTTTCGACGACGACCTCCTGCTCGGCCTTCCCGTGGGATGCGGAGGGGGGCGACAGCAGGACTGGGATGTGAAGGCGGATTTGGGGAGCATCCTGGTGCCTTACGTAGAAGTGGCAGGGCGAACATGCATAAGACACTTGCTGATGAAACTGGTCGTGTTTGGTGGAGGACTTGGGCCTTTTTCAAGGTTATTCCTTGGAGGCTCCGCGGCTGCCTGGGGCCGTCTTGGCGTGTTGGGCACTCGCGGGGGCCGTCTTGTGCCATCTCGGAGCCTACCTGGGACTATCTGGGGCCATTTTGGGGCCATCTTGAAACCCAAAACAGACCCTCTGACATCTCCAGGGGAGGGCGGCCAGACCCGAGGATGTGGATACGGTGATATGACCCTTGGCTGGCCCGAATCTTGATTTAATGTTTACATCATCAGAACCCTCTTAGCAATCGACCACAATCAAACACACAATTGTTTGTCTTTGTTTGCTGGTCTCCGAAAAGCCTTGCCGATGGGCTCTTTGGGCGCCGTTTTTGGCGGCCTAATGAGGTCTGGGCGAGTTTGAAGCATCTTGGGCATCCTGGGATTAGTGGAGCCGCCGTGGGCTGGTCTTGGAGCATATGCTGCAGTCGGAAGCTCCAGTTGTCCCTCCTCAGCGCCGCAAAGATCACCAGAGAGGACAACCATCGGGTGGAGTTCGAAAAGGCGCGTGGGGAGAGGGGCTCTTTGAAAACTGCTGAAGCCGTACCACACAGCCGACAGGCACTCGAGGCAGCCGCAGCGTGCCGAGGGCATAGGGCATGGTGGCGGATTTAGGCGCATGGGTTTCTTAGCTCCGCGCGCTGCGCGGTGACTTCCATCGGCCGTTCAAGAAGCTGCTGCGTTCAGGGTGCTCCGGGTTCCCCCACGCGTGCATCCAGCGCGCGGGCTCTCAGGGCCAGGCTTCCTGCGAGAGTTCCTTGCGGCCACGTCCGCACCGCACTTGGCACGACCTTGTTCCCAAGCCTTCTGATGTTCCACCAGAAAGCACCAAGAAATACTTTCGAGCACCAAGAACGTGTCGAAGCTGGAGGGTTCTCACGTGTCAGGCCCTGGGAGGCGCTACTCGTTCGACATCACTTTGATCCTTTCCGGTGTGCTCGAGATCGCTTCCGAGCTGTGGCCCCCGAGTGCGACAGGAACGACATAGCCCAAGCCGTGCTTGCACTTCGGGGCCTCTCGGCTGCGCTTCAGGGGACCGCCCCCCTGCTCGCAGCCGTGGGCCCTGCGGGTGCGGGTGCCCCCGAGGAAGGGTTGGTGCCCTGTGGCGCACGGTGGCTCTCGTGCCCTGCGGCTGGTGCCCCTGTGGCCGGTGCCCCACGGTCGGAGTTCTGTGGCTGGTGCCCCCCCCGTCGAAGCTGCACGGCTGGCGTCGAACAAGAAGCGGCACGAAGACAAGATCTCGGACCTCCGAAAGTTGAGGTTTGTCGGAGGAGGAGCAGGTACCCACATCTCCACCCTTCGCCCGCCCTCATGCTCTTGGGTCTCCTGGGAGGCTTTCGACGCCACCGCTGGATTCGCCTCGAAACCTTGGCCAGGACGCACCCCGGAAGGGGTCCTGGAAGTAGGGGTATCGGTACCTTCTGGGTTCTTTGGCTCATGTTCTCTGTTTTCTGTTGGGGCTCGTTCTAGCTGGTGCCCCAGGGTTGGTTGGTGCCTCCCGGGCAGACGCGGCTCTCTGCGCCCAGGAGGGCGAGGGATTCTGGGGTGGCGGTCTGGGGCCTGTGCCACGGCGGTACGTTGCGGTCTCACCTCGGCGCCGTGTGCACTTGTTTCAAACATGGCGTTCTCGCTTCGGCGCCGCGCACATGGTTTTCAAACATGGCGTTCTCGCCCGGCGCCGAGCGGTTTTTTGGCAGCATCCTGATAGCGATTGGAGCCTCGCTGGGATTGCAGAGGAGGTCGGCAGGACCTGCGCGCGGCGTCCTCCGTTTCCAAGGACTCCTTGAAACACATTCCTTAAGAGAGATTTTTTCGGAAGGATTCCTTAGTACACATTCCTTAGTAAAAGATCAGTAATACAGATTCCTTCGCAAATGCCTGTTAATACTCTTCCGTAGCAGTGATTTAATGCAGAGTATTGAATAAAGATTCCTTAATCAAGGTTCACTATTTGAAATTATTTTTGGAATGTTACATTAATGACGATCTCCTTGCGACTGATTTTGTCTTACAAATTCCTTACTACGGGTTCCTTACGAAGGATTCCTGCATACATATTCCTTGAAACGGATTTCTTCGTACATGTTTTTTTATAGGGATTCCGTATCAATGATGCGCCAGTGGGGATTCTTGAGTGAGGATTTGTTAGTAAGGATTTCTTTCGTCAGGGGCCCTTTTTTTGATACATATTCATTAGTAAGAAGGGTTCATCGGTAAAGGCTCTTGATATACATACCTGATCAAGGGTTGCATAATTCACATTCCGTACAGGACCATCGTAAGGATTCCATGGTATGCATTCGTTGGCACAGTTTCCTTGCCACGGATTCCTGAATGAGTAGTTTTTGGTAAGCTATCTTCGTAAGGAAGCCTTACCAAGTATTCCTGAATGAGGGTTCCTTAATACATATTCCTTGGTAAAGCATCCTTGAGGAATATTCCTTGGTATATGCCGTAATGGCAATGCTGTGGGCGAACGATTCCCTAGTACAGTCCTTACCAAGCATTATGCTGCACATATGCGTTCGTGAATATGCCTTACTAGAGACTCCTTATACATATTCCTGCCTAGAGAGTCCTTCGTAAATATTCCGTGCTAAGAGCTCCTCGGTAAAGATTCCGCTCGAAGAATTCTTGTCACGATTACTGATAATTGATGCCGCAATAAAAGACATTACGAATGACTTCTTTGACTAGTTTCCTTACCAAGGGTTCCTTAGTAACGATTTGTGGGACGGATTTCTCCGTGAAGGCTCCTCACCAAGGATTTATTCGAAATGATTGTTGACACAATCTATTTGTTTTTTGTAATAAAAAGAGAAACACATTTGTAAAGGTTCCTTAGTAAGTCTTCCTCAGTCAGGAGTCCTCCGTGATGGTTCTTCAACCAGGGTTCCTTAGTAATGGTTCCCTCGTAAGAATTATTGAATGTCAAGCATTACCTGACGATGCGAGGCAATGGCAAGAGTTTCCTACCAATGCCAGGCAATAGGCAAGCGCAGGACCACACATTGCCAAGCACCACCAAACATGACCAGCCAATGTCGAGCAATGCCAAGCACGACCATTCTTTGCCAGGCACGACCAAGCAATGCCAAGCATCACCAACCAATGCCAGGCACGATTGCTCAATGCCGCACACGACCAAGCAATGTCAATCAATGCTAAGGTCGACCATTCAATGCCACGCGCAACCGCGCAATACTGAGCAATGCCAAGCAGGAGTAACCAATGCGAAGCAAAGCCGAGCACGACCATTCAATGCCAAACACAACCCAGCAACGCCAAGCACAACCAACCAAGGCCAAGCAGGAACACTCGATGGCAAGCAGTTCCAAGCAAGACCAACCAATGCCAAGCAATGCATTGCCCACTAGCATTGGAGCATCTCATTAGCAGTGGAGCATCCCCAAAATATACGAGCATCGTACCGGGGGTCTTCCACAGGAGCCACCAGTCTGAAACAGACGCCGTCATGGCCACCACAAGAGCGCAGCCGTCCACTAACGAAACAAAGCGCAAGGGACAGGCAAAGAGGGGAGGTGGCCGGGGGGGAGGGGGCAGAGGGGCGGGGGTAGTTGGGGAGTGTTTCTTGTGTGGGGGGGGCAAGCAAAACAAACTTAAACAAAGAAATGCCACGGAGGGAGTCTGGCCGATTTGTTTTGTTTTTCTGCTCCCCCCCCCCCAAGGCGGCGCCGCGGGCGGTAAGGGGGGCGTTCTGGCCTCTCGCCCTTTCTCTCCCCTCCCCCCTACCGCACCGCTCCCGCGCCTTGTTCTCTCCCTCTCTCTCTCTCACTCTCTCTCTCTCTCTCTCTGGCTCTCTGTCTTTCTCTCTCTCTCTCTCTCTTTCTTTCTGTCTCTCTCTCTCTCTCTCTATCCGACCCTCCCTCCCTCCCCCCCTCTCTCTCCCGCTCTCTCCCTCGATCTACCAGGCCCTCCTTTTCACCCCCACCCTCACTGCTCTCCGCGCTTTCGGCCCCCCAGACCGCCACCCCAGAATCCCCCGCACTCGCGCCCAGAGGGGCGTCCGCGCCCTGGCTCCTGGGCCGCCTTTCCCTGCAGGCACCCAGGACGCGCTCGGGTGGGTCCTCGACGTGGCGGGGGAATCGTTGACTGAGGTCCGCCTCGTCGCGGCTCACCGGGAAATCTGACCATGGTCGGGATGGTGCTTGCGGCGCTTCGCGGCCGCAGGGTCTGCTTGCAGCCTCCTCCACCCGTCCTTGCATCTGGTCGACGCTCCTGCGCAACCACGGTCGCCTATTCGACGAGATGGGCGCGTGCCCCCGTTTACGGGCCCGACTGGCTGTCCGCGATCAGCGCGGTCGTGGGTGCCGTCCGCCGCCGGCGCCCTCACGCTCGGGGGTGTCCGAGGCGTTGGCCCGGGCGAGGACGCCATCCAGCGTTACCAGGCTTCAGCATCCGCCTGCCTAGTGGACGTGCTTTCGGCACAGCGGGCTTGATCCTGCGCCTCCGCCAGTCAGGATTCGGAGGGAGCTGATGATGATGCTGATGCTGATGATGCTGATGCTGATGCTGATGCTGCTGCTGATGATGATTGTGATGTTGATGTTTGATGATAGTGATGATGTTGGGCGATGATGATGCTGGTAATGGTGCTGATGCTGTTGATTATGATGATGCTGATGCTGATGATGATGATGCTCATTATCATCATCATCATCACCACCATCATCATCAGCGTCATCATCATCACCACCATAATCATCATTATCATCTCCATCATCACCATCATCATTACCATCATCATCATCATCATCACCATCATCATCATCATCACCATCATCATCAGCATCATCACCACCATCATCATCATCATGATCATCATCACCATCATCACCACCATTATCATCATCATCATCACCATCATCATCATCATCACCACCATCAGCAGCAGCACCCCTGGATGAGTGGTGGGCTGCCTGCGCTGCCGTGGTCTGGGTCCCCCTCCCCGGGGACGGGGCCCTGCCGCGCCGGGACGCCAGGCCGTGCCCCCCTCTGTTCGGCTGGGCCTCCCTCGCACTGGGGGGCCAGCTGCCCTCCGCTCCGTGGTGGAGGCGTCGGCGAGGCGTCTCGCGCGTGGGGGAACGCTCAGTACCCCGACGCGCGGGATGGCTGCGGCAGTGGTCGTCGCGGATATGTGCGGCCTTCCGGTCCGAAGTGGAGGAGTCGGCGAGGCGTCTCGCGCGCGGGGGGACGCTCAGTACTCCGAGGCGCGGGATATCTGCGGCAGTGGTCGTCGCGGATACCTGCTGCGGCAGAGAGTGTTGGCCATTGGGCGGGCTTTGAAAAGTACGTAGCACCCCGCAGGTGCGGATAAGCGTGCTGGTGGCGGCGGGGACGTCGGCAGCCTGCGAGACCCTGAAGAAGCCCGCCGCAGGCGCCCAATTTTTCACAATTTGGGCCCGCCGCGGGCGCCGATCATCTAGTTCAAGCAATGGGGGTGGGTCGCTGGGTGCGTCGCCGGGTGGGTCGTGGGTGGGTCGCGGGTCCGGTCGCGGGCCCGGTCGCGGGTGGGTTGTTGTCTCCGGCGGGTCGCGGGCGGGTCGCGGGCGGGTTGCGGGTGGGTCGCGGGCCCCGTCGCGGGTGGGTTGATGGTGGGTCTCGGGCGGGTCGCGGGTGGGTCGCGGGCGGGTCGCGAGCGGGTTGCGGGTGAGTCGCAGGCGGGTCGCGGGCCAGGTCGTTGGGGGGACGACGATTACAACAATAATTGTAATATTGTTCGTTCTTATCTGCTCGCGTGCCTTTCATTCAACACGTCAGAGTGAGGGGGCTGAACCGAACGGTCATTCACTGTCCCTGGGTGCGTGGCTGAAATGGACTTCCGCGCTGCGGAGTATTGTTGTTGTTATTGTTGTTGTTGCTGTTGTTATTGCTGTTGCTGTTCCTGTTGTTGTTGTTGTTGGTGCTGTTGTTGTTGTTATTGTTGTTGTTGTTTGTGGTTGGTGTTGTTGGTGTTGGTGTTGGTGTTGTTGTTGTTGTTGTTGTTGTTGTTGTTGTTGTTGTTGTTGTTGTGTTTGGTGTTGTTGTGGTTGTTGATGTTGCTGTTGATGTTGTTGTTGTTGTTGTTTTTGTTGTTGTTGTTGCTGTTGCTGTTGTTGTTGTTGTTGTTTGTGGTTGTTGTTGTTGTTGTTGTGCTTGATGTGGTTGTTTGTTTGTTTGTTTGTTTGTTTGTTTGTTTGTTTTTGTTGTTGTTGAATTCTCATTTCTGAATAATTATTGTTGACCCCCCCGGTGCATACTGTTTCTTCTCAATCAAAATTGCCCCTCGACGCTCGCACCCTGTTTTTTAACAGGGGAAGTCTTGATGCTCAAACTGCGCCCCTGGCCCCCGGGTTACAACAACAACGGCTCCCGCCTGAGACTTCCTTACAATTTAGCCCGGACCTCCGCTCCCGCCCGAGGCTTCCTCGCATTTTATTCAGGAATCGCGCTCTCGCTTGGGACCTCCTTACAATTTATTCAGGAATCGCTCTCCCGGCGCTCTGGAGTCGCGCTCTTGCTGGAGATTTGCTCGCAACTTACTGAAGAATGGCCTTGCGTTGGAATTTCCTGCAACTTGCCCAAGCGCCGCGCTCCCAACACCCAGGCGCCCAGGAGTAGCGCCCGTTGTGGCCCCATGTGCATGCCCTTCGTGGCCTCGCTGTCGCCATTTGTGTCCCCCTCACTGTCCTACGTGGCCCAGTTGCTACCCTCAGTGGCCCCATAGTTGCCTTCTGTGGCCCCGCATTATCTGCACTTCGTGGCCCCCGCTCGTTCGCGCTCTTCGTGGCCCCATACGCATTCCCTTCGTGTCCCCGCTGTCGCCCTTCGTGGCCTACTTCGTGCCCTTCGTGGCCCTGCTGTCGTTTTCTCTCGCTCTCGCTTTCGCTCGTCGTCGCCGTCGTCGTCGTCGTCGCCGTCGTCTTCGACGTCGTCGTCGTCGTCGTCGTCGTGGTCGGTCCCCTGTCCGTCCCTCTTGGGGTCGGGTCGACGGTCCGCGGCCGCCCCGCCGATCAGCGCTGCCGCTGGCCAGGCCGACGGTCCGCGGCCGCCCCGCCGCTTGCCGGGGCCCGGCCTGCAGGGAAGAAAGGTATACACCCCAAAAGGGGTTCGATCGAAGACGAATAGGACGGGTATCGAGGGTTTGGGAAATACGCGTTATTGGACACTCGAGCATGTAAGGGCGAACAGTCTCAAACTTTTTTGTTGTTGCTGATATGGTGTTGTTGGTGTTGTTGTTTGTTGTTTGTTGTTGTTGTTGTGTTGTTGCTGTTATTGTTGTTGGTGTTGGTGTTGGGGTTGGTGTTGTTATTGTTGTTGTTGCTGTTTTTGGCGTTGGTGTTGGTGTTGTTGGTGTTGTTGTATGTGGTGTTGGTGTTGTTGGTGGTGGTGTGTTTGTTGTTGTTGGTGGTGTGTTTGTTGTTGTTGATATTGTTGTTGGTGTTGTTGCTGGTGTTGATGTTGTTGTTGATGGTGTTGTTGTTGGTGTTGTTCATGGTGTTGTTGCTGTTGTTGTTGTTGTTATTGTTACTGGTGTTGTTGTTGTTGCTGTTGCTGTTGCTGTTGTTGTTGTTGTTGTTGGTGGTGGTGGTGTTGTTGTTGTTGTGGGTGTTGTGGGTGTTGTGGGTGGTGTTGTTGTTGTTGTTGGTGTTGTTGTTGTTGTTGTTGTTGTTGTTGTTGTTGTTGTTGTTGTTGTTGTTGTTGTTTGTTGTTGTGTGTTGTTGTGTGTTGTTGTCGTCGTCCCGCCCGCGACCCGCCCTGCGACCCGCCCCGCGACCCACCTGTGACCCACCCGCGACCCACCCGCGACCCACCCCGCAACCCGCCCGCGACCCAACCCGAGACCCCCCGGCGACCCACCCGCGACCCACCGGCGACCCACCCGCGACCCACCCGCGACCCACCCCGCGACCCACCCGCGAGCCACCCGCGACCCACCCGCGACCCACCCGCGACCCACCCCGCGACCCACCCAAAATTTGCGGCGCCTGCGACGGGATTCTTTTGCATTCGTATCAGGCGGAGAACTTGCGACCCACCCGCGACCCAAACCGCGCTCGCGACCCACCAGCGACCCACCGCGACACCCGCGACCCACCCCGCGACCCACCCAAAATTATCGACGCCTGCGGCGGGCTTCTGTTGCATTCGTTCGAGGTAGAGCACCTGCGACCCACCCGCGACCCAAACCGCGTTCAGTGTACAAGTCAAAATGTTCGGCGCCTGCGGCGGGCTGTTTTTGAATTCCTTCCAGGTGGAGGTGGA
The DNA here is from genome assembly GCA_963575745.1 of Prorocentrum cordatum. Classification (NCBI taxonomy): domain Eukaryota; class Dinophyceae; order Prorocentrales; family Prorocentraceae; genus Prorocentrum; species Prorocentrum cordatum. Next base: position 792,053 of record CAUYUJ010018093.1, on the reverse strand, counting down.
GAGCCCGCGACCCACCCGCGACCCAAACTACGTTCACTGAACAAGCCAAAACTTCGGCGCCTGCGGCGGGCTGTTTTTGCATTCGTTCCGGGTGGCCCACCAGCGATCCCCCCCGCGCTGAACTTGTCAGAGCACGCAAATCACGAGGAAGAGGAGGATGAGGAGGAGCAGGAGGAGGAGGAGGAGGAGGAGGAGGAGGAGGAGGAGCAGGAGGGCGCCATCGACGGGGAAAGTGAAGGCCACGAGGTCCGCCGGCTCGACGCCTGCGTCGCCCGCGCCCGCCCCCTTCACTCTTATCCGCAACTGCGGGGTGCTACGTATATCCCAAGTTTCGTTTTCGATCGTCTCCCCTTGGGGGTATACCTTTCACCTGCAACGTATTTCGTGCAGCCACTAAGCAGCGGAAGCGGGGACGGATGGAAGTCAGGGGCAATGGGGGAGGGATGAGCATGGAACGCGAGAAAGACTAGCAGGAGGAGGGCTGCGAGCAGAAAACACGTGGTATAACCAGACGGGCAGATCGGGCGGGTTGACCCTAACAGACGGGTCGGGAGGGCGGGCCCAGGTGGCCAGGTCGAGCAGGCGGGTTGCTGAAGCGTGCGTCTTGCATCGATCGCGAGGAAGTTTCGAGCGACAGCGCGATCCCCAAATATATCGTGAGGCGATCCACAGCGAGAGCGTGATTCCTGAGTGTCGAGGGCGCGGCGTTTGCATTACATTGCGAGGAAGTCCCACGCGAGAGCGCGATTTGGAAATCAATTGTGAGGGATCATCCTGCGGAAGCCATCGTTGCTGTAAGCCTGGGGCCAACAAAACAATTTCGTAACACATCGTCACATCGTTTTTCCACGTACAGGGTGCGAACCACTGGACAAACATGTTATTTGAACTAAACAACGGTTACCGGGGAGGGGGGATCAACAACAATTGTTCTTTGGAAGCGAGATTTCACCAACCAACCAACCAATCAACCAAACAACCAACCAACCAGCCAGCCAACCAGCCAACGAACCAACCAACCAACAACACCAACACCATCAACGACAACAACACCAACAGTAAACATGTTCATAATTATTGTTCCTACTTTGTCGCGTGGCATTCCACACGGGTATCCCAGCCCTCGATACCCGCTATCTTTGTCTGCGATCGTACCCCCTTGGGGGAGAACCTTCTTTCAACCACGCGCCCAGGGACAATGAATGTGACCGCTCGGCCTCCTCATTCTGATTCTGTGAAGTCCGCTTGTAAGCGGGTCTCGTGCCACTGAACATCGAACGCGCGCTGCACTGTTTCACCGATGCCATTTGATGATATTCCTGCAACGGGTTTCTAGTATAGAAGAATGCGTTGGAAGTTGCGGGCGCCCGTGCGTGACTCGCTGACCTTTTCCCGCCAAGACGGCGGTGCAGCCCGCGAGTAGGAGTGCGCAGTGTAAGTTTGGCCACGTTGCTAAAGGCATGTTGGCGTTTTGGTGTGTCTCTCTGTTCACGCACCTTCGTGTGCAAGGCTTGTTCGTTCGTGGTCCTCCGAGAGGGCATTCTTCCGGGCGGTGAAGGTCTTCTGTTCGGTTCCGTTCCCGATGCGCGGGCGGTCTCCTTGAGCAGCATCAAGTTCGGCGGTCCTCGCATCACAGTGAGTCTCCGCGGCGCGAGCGTCGCTCGCGAGCTGCCAGCGGACAGCCCCCCGTCCAGGTGCGCGCGCCGTCCTCTTTTGGTGTGTCTGCGGCGCGCGCCTCATCGACGCTGTCGGTGAGGCACTGGGGGTTCTCTGCTGCGGGCGCTGGCGGCAGCGTCCGTCAGTCTGCGGCTCAGCTCGGCGCGGCCTCGGATCGCTCGCCCTCCCCTCGCTCGGCTCTCTCATTCGCTCGACGCTTTCGAGATCTGGGTAACCATCCTCACTGCAAACCCTTCCTGGGCGTCGCGTGGGATGTGGCCAGACCGAGGAAGCTGGCAGCGCCGCCAATGCTCAAAACGCCGCTTCATCGCGCAGAGCTGCGTGCGAAGCTCGCCCTCTGTCTTGCTTGGGGCTCGTCCGAGGTGGTGGTCCTCCTGGAAGGATTTGACGATCTCCCTCTGTCCTAGGGAATTGTTGACGCTTCGCGTATCCCCACCAGCCCATCCAGAAACGATGCTCAGGGGAGTTGAGGTGATCAGGGAAGTCGGGGAGCATGCAGAATAACAAAGGGCGGGGGAAGCTGTCACAGACCCCGAGAGGGGGAGGATGGAAGAGGAGTCGTCGTCGTCGTCGTCGTCGTCGTCGGAGGAGGAGGAGGAGGGGGAAGAGGAGGAGGAGGAGGAGGAGGAGGAGGACGGAGAAGGAGGAAGAATCGGAGGAGGAGGAGGAGGAGGGGAAGGAGCTTCTTGGGGGTCTTTTGAGGGCCTCTTGGAGGGCTTTTTGGGCGCCTTGGGGCATCTTGGGCGCCTCTTGGGACCCTCTTGAGGCGCTCTGGGGAGCCTTCGGGGCGCTTTTGGGGCCATCTTGGAGGGAGTCGATCAAACAAGAGGGGGGGTTTAATTAGCGTCCCCCCTCGGAAGCCCCTAAAATCGCCTCTTGGACCCCTCTTGGAACGCTCTTGGAGTGCTCTTGGGCGCTCTTGGGGCCGTCTTGGGGCTCTTTTGGGGCTCTCTTGGGGCCCTCTTGGGCCATCTTGGAGCCATCTCCAGGCCTCGGATGGCCATCGGAAGCGAAAAGGCGAGAAAGCAAAAATCATTGATTTTCCTTAGGTTTTGGGACGATTTTGGCCTCTTCGGGGCCTCCTTGGGGAGCTGTTTGGCCACTTGGAGTTATCTTGGGGCCGTCTTTGGGCTTCTTGGAACCATCTTAGGAGCCATCGTGAGCGATCTTGCGCTATCTTGAGCCATCTTGGAGCTCATCTTGGGTTCTCTGAGGCGCTCTTGGAGCCGTCTTGGGCCATCTTGGACGCTCTAACTACCCGCGGCCCCCCCCGTCCAGGTCCAGGGGAGGGGGTAGGGGGAGGGGTAAACCCCTCCCCAAGGGGGAAGAGGGAGGGGTGGAAGAGGATCTGCTCTAGACCACCTACGCCCAGAGGGCTGGTGGGACTGCTCACTGCACGAAGCTGCGGTTTGTCGCTCCCTGGAGACGTCTAGCGACACCGTCCTCTCCATCTCGGCCCCCGAGAACCGCGGGACATATCCTACGCAGCACGCCAGGTGCTCCGATCTGGCAATGGGGCACGGTGCCGATCATGTAGTTGTCCTTGCGACATTTTGGTCCCACTGACCATTTGTCGACCTTTGGTCAAAGCGCCTTCCGTACGCGGCGGTGCCATTTGTCAGTTGGGCTTAGCTTGTCGCTTGCTCAAGCCCCGGCGGGATCAAACCTCACCCTTGCATGCTTCCGTGGGTCTCGTGCGGCTTGCCAAGGGTCATGCTATCCAGTTGTGCGCGGCAAGTCCCGCCACAGTGCCAGCCCAGCATTCTGGATGGTGTTTGTTCGAGGAAGCACGGGAGGCCGTCACGTGTGACACTTCGGGCCACTCGAAGGTCTTTCGGGGTTGTTGGGTGACCTTCGGGGGCCTCTTTGGACTGCTGGACAGCGTCTAGGGGACGCCTCGGAGGCTCTCATGGGCTCCTTGCGCAGTCCGGGCGCTTTCGGAATCCATCTTTTGGTGCTCTCTGGGTCGTCTTGGGGCCTTCTTGGGGAGCCCGAGGGTCGTCTGAGGGCCACCTTGTTCCGACTTGGAGTCCTCTTGAGGCCCCGACAGGCTTGAGGCCATCGTGAAAGCTTCTCAGGCCGTCTTGAGTTCGCGCAAATTGGAAAAGGTGAGAATGCGGAACTCCACTGAAAAGCCACTGATACCAATACGTTTGGTCTCTCCGGGCCGTGCTGGAGGTTCGCTTCGAGCCCTCCGGTGCCGTCTTGAGGGCCTCGTGGGCAGTCCAGGGGCCATCTTGGGCAGTCTCGGAGTTGTCTTGCTCTCTTGAGGCAGTCTTGGGCCCTCGTGGTGGTCTCGGAGGCTTGCCTGCGCCGTCCTGGAGCCCATCGTGGGGCCTATCTTGGAGGCCTCGGGGAGCGCCCGGGAGCCGTCGAGGCGCCCAGGGAGCCTCGGGAGGCGGGGGGGCATGCACGCGAGACGACACTCCGAGAGTGGGAGGAGCGTATACCTTGGGCGATGCTTAAGAAAACTTAAGTTTTCGGCCAGAGTCTCGATTATTCTTGACGTTTCAATGTAAATCCTAAGTTTTTAATGGAAATGTTGGGTTTTTATTCAAGTTCTGAGACTATGAATTTCTTAACCCATGATTCTTCAGGCTTCCGCCACATCCGCCGACCCCTTGGATTTTCCCCGGGATCGTTCACCACAGCTTCCTTGCAAACCGTGGGAAAATGAGGTTGTTCAGGGCCCGTCACAGCGAGAAGGGGAGCCGACATGGGTCGCAAACTGGCCCAGAGGGCTTCCAGACGGCCCAAGCGAACCCCAAGACGGCACAGGGAGGTTTTTTGGGTTGTGTTTGGGGCCTTGTACGGGTGCCGGAGCCAGGGAAGTATGTTACACCCCGGAGACATCTTACGGTTGTCGGCGGTTTCCAAGCGGGATGTCCCGCTAACTGTTAATGTTCGGAGATGTTTGGGCTGACCTTGTCGATGGCAATGACGTCGTTGATGATCACGACACTGATGACGATGATCGGCTCCCTCTCCTCCTCTCCTCCTCCCCCTGCTCCTCCCTCCTGCTCCTCTTTCTGCCTCTCCTCCTCTTCCTTCTCCTGCCCTTCCTCCTCCTCCTCCTCGTCCACGTCCTTCTTCCCTTCCCTTCCCCGCCTTCTTCTCCTCCTCCTTCTTGTCCTTCTCCTGCTGTTCCTCCTCCCGCCCTTCGTCCCCTCCTCCTCCTCCTCCTCCTCCTCCTCCTCCTCCTCCTCCTCCTCCTCCTCCTCCCCCGCCTTCTCCTCCTCCTTATCCCCCTTCCCTTCCCGGCCTTCTCCTCCTCTTCCTCCCCCTCCTTGTCCTCTTCCTCCTCCTCCTTCTCCTCCTCCTGCTCCTCCTCCCCCCCCCTCCTTCTCCTGTCGCGGGGCCCTCGTGGAGGCTTCTTGGACCGTCTTGGTGCGGTCTTGGGAGGCTCTCGGGCCGCCCCGGAGCGCCCCAGAAGGCGCACGTACGAAAAATACACGTTTTACGAAGAGAACGGGCGATTTTATACAGCGAGAGGCCCTCCAGGGGCGCATAGTGAAAGCCTCGTGGGGCGTCTTGGGGGGCCTCTGCAGCCGTCGGGAGGCCGTCGTCAGCGTTTTGGATCGCTCTTGGACCGTCGAGGACCATGTGGAGCTCTCGTCGAGGCCGCTCGGACCGCTCCTGGAGCGCTCTCGGAGCCGTTTTCGGAGCCCTTTTGGGCCGTCTTGGACGTGTGTTTGCGCGTCTTGGGGCCCTCGAGGGCTCTGTGGGAACCCTCTTGGGGGCGTCTTGGGCCGTCTGGGAGCGGGTTTGGGTGGCTCTGGGGCCGTCCAGGAGCGGGGGACACCCCAAAAGGCGCACTTGTGAAACAATATACGTTTGACGAAGGAAACGATGGATTTTTTGCGTCTAGAGGCCCTCTGTGGGCGCATCGTGGATGCCTCTTGGGGCGTCTTGGGGGCCTCTTCAGCCGTTTGGAGGCCGTCGTCAGCGTTTTTGATCGCCCTTGGACGGTCGAGGACCATGTGGAGCTCTCTTCGAGGCCACTCGGACCGCTCCTGGAGCGCTCTCGGAGCCGTTTTCGGAGCCCTTCTGGGCCGTCTTGGACGTGTGTTGGCGCGTTTTGCGGCCCTCGAGGGCTATGTACGGACCCTCTTGGAGGCGTCTTGGACCGTCTGGGAGCGGGTTTGGGGGGTTCTGGGGCCGTGCAGGAGCGGGGGTCACCCTCAAAGGCGCACGCGTGAAACAATATACGTTTTACGATGGAAACAAACGATTTTTTGCGTCTAGAGGGCCTCTTGGGGGGAATCTTGGATGCCTGTGGGGGCGTCTGGGGAGGCCTCGTGAGCCGTCGGGAGGTCGTCGTCGATGTTTCTGATCGCTCTTGGACCGTCTGGGACCATGTGGAGCTTCGGGGAGGCAACTCGGAGCGCTCCTGGAACGCTCTTGGGGCCGTTTTCGGAGCCCTCTTGGGCCGTCTTGGACGCCTGTTGGCCCATCTTGGGCCCTCTAGGGGTCTGTGGGGGACCCTCTGCGAGGCTTCTGGGGCCGTCTGGGAGCGGGTTTGGGAGCCTCTTGGGCCGTCGGGGAGCATCGGAAAGATCCAAAGCTGAATTTTTTAAAATGTACATTTCACAATGGGAATGGCCCAATTTTGGCGTCTAGGGACCCTTGTGGAACGCATCTCGGAGGCCCTCGGGGGAGCTCGTGGGGACCTCTTCTGCCGTCGAGGACGCCTCGTGGCCTGTCTTCGGGCAAATTTGGACGTCTTGGAGCGCTCGTGGGGCGTCCCAAATCCATTTCGAAGCCACCAGACGCGTCCCTACACGAAATTCACGTGTTTTTCCACGTTTTTCGTCACCCGCAAAAGCGCACGTGTGAAAAAAATACGTTTTACGAAAGAAACAAACGATTTTTTGCGTCTAGAGGGCCTCTTGGGGGGAATCTTGGATGCCTGTGGGGGCGTCTGGGGAGGCCTCGTGAGCCGTCCGGAGGTCGTCGTCGATGTTTTCTGATCGCTCTTGGACCGTCTGGGACCATGTGGAGCTTCGGGGAGGCAGCTCGGAGCGCTCCTGGAACGCTTTTGGGGCCGTTTTCGGAGCCCTCTTGGGCCGTCTTGGACGCCTGTTGGCCCATCTTGGGCCCTCTAGGGGTCTGTGGGGGACCCTCTGCGAGGCTTCTGGGGCCGTCTGGGAGCGGGTTTGGGAGCCTCTTGGGCCGTCGGGGAGCATCGGAAAGATCCAAAGCTGAATTTTTTTAAATGTACATTTCACGAAGGGAATGGCCCAATTTTGGCGTCTAGGGACCCTTGTGGAACGCATCTCGGAGGCCCTCGGGGGAGCTCGTGGGGACCTCTTCTACCGTCGAGGACGCCTCGTGGCCCGTCTTCGGGCAAACTTGGACGTCTTGGAGCGCTCGTGGGGCGTCCCAAACCCATTTCGAGGCCACCAGAAGCGTCCGTACACGAATTTCACGTGTTTTTCCACGTTTTTCGGGAGCGGATGAGACCTCGGGGGGGTTCCGGCCCGTCCGGCCCGTCCGGCCGGACCCCCCCCCCCCCCTCCAAATGGACCGGACCGGGCTCCCGGGGGAGGGGTTTGGGGAGGGGGAACATCTCACACGCCGATGAACCCCAAGGGGTCGGCGGATTTCTTCAGCATTTCGCAGGGTGTAGGTATTTTCTTGATGTCCAGAATCAAATCTACTTCAAGCGCCTTCTCACTTCAATGATCGATCTGCTCCTGCTGCGTCTTATTACTCTCTCTCTCTGGGCGGGCCCGGGCCCAATGTACTTGATCCGCCGTCCTACATTGTGTTTCTACCTACTTATTCCGACCGATGGGTACTGGAAGCTTGCTAGACAGTACTCGGCTTATGATGCTCCAGCCTGCTTCAGCCTTGCTTGCCGGAAAGAGAATTTTTCAGCACCAGGAGGGTACCGAAGCTTGAGAGTTTTCACGTGTCGGGCCCTGGGAAGCGATGGCCAGCGTGCCGGACATGCACTGTTGCGATAGTTATTCTTCTGGGTGCTCGAAATTCTTGCTGGGATGTGGTCCTTACGTCGTACGATGGGAACAAAACAACACTTGGCTTGCTTCCACGCCTTAACGTGGCAGGGGACACGGTGGCGGAGAAAGGAGCCCTCTCATTCCTCTTCGCCCCTTTCCGATCGAGGCGACGACGCGGGAGCGGCGCGTCGGCTGCTGATCGCGGCGCTGGAGTGCGGGCCCCTGACGCCCGAGACTGTGGCGGCGGCGGCCCGCGAGCAAAAGATCGCGCTTGCGCGCGCACCGCGGTCGACGACGGCGGCGACGTACTCAGATGTGGGGCTTTGGGACGATGGCGCCCCAAAAAGCTTGAGGGGTGGCATCGTTGCCGAGTCGTGCATCGAACGCTGGCGAATGTATCCTCGCAGGAGTTGCTGCAGCCAGGTGCACACGCAAGCATGTCATCATTAGTTTCGCGCCCCGCAGCCTAGAGCCAGGCAGAGTAACACACTCTCAATCATTGCTTGTGAGCTCATTGGATTCATTTGGCCGTTTTTATTATGTGAAATTTGCCCACTTCAGGTTGAGTGGTCCAGGGTTTCTCATCACACGTCCAGCCGTTGTCTGGAGATCATCCACTGGGGTTTGTACATGGCAATGATCCTACCGCATATTGATACCGACGCGACGCAAATGCAGTCGACGACGACGACGACGACGACGACGACGACGACGACGACGGCGCCATTGACGGCGGCGACCGCGGGCGCCGAATTTTGCACTGACGACCTGGGGGGACGTGAAAAACGGCGAGGACGAGCGCACGCAGCAGGCATGACGTTTGCGACGACGGGTCGTCCAAGAGTTGCCTTGCGACGATTCCAATGAGCTCTCACGCTATGATTGCCCAGTGGAACGACGCAAGAAAACGGGGTCGTCTGCGCCGACGGAAGCTGTCCGCGTAAGGTTGCGCGTAAGCGCCCTCGTTTCCAATGTAGTGTGCCGCGATTGCGGCCAACATAAGGTCGCTGTTCCGGCTCGCGTAAGACCCTTTTCTTCTTGTCGCCCATGTGTTTATGCATCTCGGTTCTAGAGCGTGTTCAACGGCATCTAGATCGATCATCGGCGGCGTGAGCTTCCTCGTCCATCCACGTCCTTTCGGCCAGGCGTTGAGAGATTGCTCACCCAGACAAGTCGGTCGAGGAGTTCTTCACCCGTTCACTCAACACTGGCATTCGCAGTGTATTGGTGCAGCCCCCCGTCGGTTTCAATAATCGGCGTGTGGTTTGCCAGATACATTCGGTGGCCTTTGACGTCGATTAGCTGTTCTGTCTGGGTGCAGTCGAAATACGTGCAGCGCTTACCCATGGAGTGTGAGTGCCCCTGGCAGCGTTCATTTGAAGGGCTTTTTGCTCTAGGGCTCTAGGGGGTTCTTCACGAGTGGCGAACATGTCCATATCATATTCATGCTCTCCCGTGCTGGAGTCCAGGGCGGGATCCCATGGACACGTTCCGCGCGGGGCATCCGCGCAAAGCCGCCCCGTAACCATGGGGCCGCGGCCTGGGAGTCTGGTCCTCGAGGCCGCGGATGCGGACGTTGGAGGGACACATGATGACATCAACATCTTAGCTCGTGAGTCTTACGTCCTCGTCGCGGTCGTCGTCGTCGTCGTCGCCGCTGCCGCCGCCGTCGTCGTCGTCGTCGTCATATTCGCCATCGTCGCATGATCGAGGTTCGGGGCTCGAGGCTTCCATACAGGAGCCAACAAAACGGCATGAGCATACGCTGTCGGAGGTCTGCGCTGATGCCTTGGATCGGCGCTGGACCCCCCTCCCTGGCGCGCGGAGCGTTCCAGGGGCGGCGCCGGAGACAACGCCAGGGGGCTCCAGCGAGGGTCCAAGAAATTCGCGCGGACCCCCGAAAAAGTGCACCTGCATGCCATGCTTTGGTCCCCGGCGATAGGCCTCTTGACCCTGCCGTGATCCACTCGGGAGCGGAAAAGAGGGGGGTGATGACTAGGGGGGGGGTGGATTTCATGGCGCGGGCCATGCTTTTTCCTCAGATTTCACGTGGCGCCTCTTCTTATATTTCATTACGTCCCTGGTCCCCCCGCTGGGCCGCGCACGTGCCGCCGGTCATGAGTTGCACCCCCCCCTCTTGGACACCCCCCTCTTGGCCGCTTCCGATCCACGGTGCTCCCCCACATGCCGTGCGCCCTCCTGCCCTGCCCCCTCCCGGCCCCCTCTGCCTGGGTCGGCCGTGCAGGCGGAGGAGGCGTCCGTGTCGGGGCTGTCGTGCACGCCGCAGTGGCGCACTCCGCGACGCTCCGCGCGGGGGCACCTCACCACCTACCAGACCACCCCAACCCAACCCGAAGGCCTCAATTTGCCCTCCATCTCCAGTGGGGGGGGGTCGGGGAACGTCGAAAAAACACATGGAACCCGTACCCCCCCCAACCCGAAATTCGGGTCAAATTCGGGTCTTCGGGTTGGGTTGGGGTGGTTTGGTAGGTAGTCAGCACCGCGGCAGGCCTGTGCACGTCTCGCGCAGCGTCTCGCGCAGCTCCCGCAGGCCCTGCCAGGCGCCCGTGGCGGCGTGCTGCGCCTGCTGCCCGCTCGTCGAGGGACACGCCACGGGGTGGCCGCACGCTGCAGAGCAGATCTCCGGAGAGGGCAGGGCCGAGCCGTCCGAGCTCGTAGGAGCAAGCCGCTGGAACTGGTATGAGCAAATCGCCGGACTGGTGAGCCACGAGGGTATTCCAGGAGGCCTCGCGCGGCGCGTAGTCGTACCATCTGGTCCACGCGTCGGCTCCGTGAGTTATGGGTCGATCCGCGCGGCGAGGCTTCGATGTAAGCCCGACGCGAATCCGACGTGAATCCGATTTGAATTCGACGTATTCCGACGGGAACCGGGCGTGGATACGACGTGATCCTCCGAGTATCTGTAACGATCGTAGGTAGTTATGGGGGCATGGCTGAACCCCCCCACACATACACACATACACCTTAGGCGATGCTTAAGAACACCTAAGTTTTCGGCCAGAGTCTCGATGATTCTTAACGTTTCCATGTAAATCTTCAGATTTTAATGGAAACGTTGGGTTGTTATTCAAAGTCTGAGACTATGACTTTCTTAACCCATGATTTCTTAAGCATTTCGCGTGGTGTACACACACCACACACACCACACACACACCACACACACAGACACACACACACACACCACACACACCACACACACACACACACACGCTGGTGCTCGCGCGTGCACTGGCGATCGCAGCGCACCCCCGCCCCGACGTGCCGCACCCCGCCCAAGCGTCATCGTTACTCGGCCCCCCGACCCTGGGCAACGACCGCTGCCAGAAATTACACACATACAGAATCTCCAAGACGAAGCCATCGAGAGTCGTGAGAGCCAACCGAAGACATCTGGGTACGATTGTGGAGGACGATCACTGGAGAGGAAGCATGTTGCCAAATATTTTCCCAGATGTCTAGAGCATGTGTTAAAACTGTTTCCCAAATGAAACAGACATAAACAGTTGCAGTACACTTATCCTACATGTTTAACACATTTTAATTTCGATGATGGGACTGTTGGGGTGTCCATTGTCGTGGCATCCACAAGGGTACGAGCACACTGCCGAGCTGGTAGTCAGAGCAGATCCGTGAGGTTCGTCGTGGCCCTTCCCCGGAGGAGGTGGGACCCCCCCCGTCGGGAGCCTTGAGACGGAGGTCAATGCAAACGGGGGTCAGCCAGGACACCGGATGCTGCAGGATCCTGCGAAGACCCCCTCTGGCTGACCCGGGTTAGCGAGCCGCTCGTGGCCGCGAGGCGGCCGCGCATATTGGTTGACCCGGTTTTGCGAAGACCTGCGTTGCAGCTTTTTTTCTTGCATTGCAGTTTTTTGGTTCCTGCTGACCCGGGTCTGGATTGACCCGGGTTCTAAGATCCCCGACCCCGTGCGGGTTGGGCGAAGCAGTGCTCCGGCCACGGCCGCGGGCCCGCGCCCCAAGTTGTGTTGTTGCGAGACGGCTTCCGATAGTCGGGCCGGACGAAAGAGGGGGGGATCGGGAAAGGGGGGGTGCGAAATTTGCTTCATGCAGCTGGTTTTGGACCCACCGAGGGGCCTAATTCTCGATACATGGGTGCCTCCCGGCGCCGAGAGGCGCCGGGAAAATCAGCTACTCGAGCTGATTCTCAAACACCCCTTTCGCTATCCCCCCCTTTCGCCCGGCCCGAGAGACGGCTTCCGATAATATTATATGCAGGGGGATCCCAGCGGCATGCGGCGGCGTAGCTCGGAAGGGGCACGTCGAGAGTACCAGTGACACGCGCGTCGTCCCTGAGCCTCTGCGCGTTGCCCACCCGCATTCTGTCGGAGGACTGGGCACGCCTTCAGCAGCAGCGCGCCGATGGGGCCGGCGTGGCGCTGATGCTGCTCCTGCTCTCCCAGACTCGGGCGACGAAATCTATACATATCCACTGCTCCCTGACCATGCCCATCTTGAACCCAGGAGCTGTGTATGCGCCCTCCTGGCCAAGCCAGGAGGGCGTGCGTATACACCGCTGCGGGGTTGAGGATGGGCCTGGCCTGGGAGCAGTGGATATGTATAGATTTCGTCGCCCTACAGACGTCAGGTTGAGAGGACTTCGGATACGCGTCTCCGCAGCCTCGAGGGAGGCGCAGGTGGCCGGAGGGAGGCAGAGGGCGGCGCGGCCGTGCGCTCGCAAGGCGATCGCAGCTCTGTGGATGGTTTGCACCACTTCGGTCCGCGTCCCAGTCCCGCCCCCCCTCTACGGTCGGGGCCCTGAAGAAGGAACCCTTTTCGTTGGGGAGGGGCTCCGCGTTCCTTCATTGTTTCGCAGCTGGCCCTGGATTCTCTTCTTAGGTTCTCGATGCGAAATCGAAGTTCCACTCGTGGAAAAGAGGGGCCTCGTTCCTCGTTTCGGGTTCCCTAGGTCAACGCCCCGACTGCAGCCCGACAGGTCAGGCCCAGGATGAGGACGAGTCGATCCAGCTGCCGGAGCGTCCTGGAGCACTCTGCCACGGCCGCGGCGCCCGACGCCTCTTCGGGCCCGCCAGCGCTCAGACGTTCCCGAAGGGATCCTCGCCCGAATTTGTCCTCCTGCTGTGCTCGTCTTCCAGGAGGGAAAGGCCAACACAGACCCAACAGGCGCTGATCATCATTAAAATATATAAGGGACAACATGGGACATGGGGGAGGAGAGAGGAAAACCCTGGAAATAGCATGGAACATCATTAAGTTTGTGACGATCTGGCTGTGCCCCCTCGGGGCCCCTTGTTCTTTTCCTCTCTGTCGACCGCCCTGCACCCAGGCAGAAGAACGCGTGGCTGTGGAGGAGCAGGCTGCCGGGAGGGGGAACGCAGCGCCAGTGCGCCGAGATCAGAACTGCTTGTTGCGTGGTGATATCCGACCCCGGGCCACGCCTCCGGGTCGGTTTTGGAGGTCGCCGCGGCGATTGCGGCGGCTTTAGATCGTGGCAAGGTGTTTGTCATGGAGCAGCATGCCCCTTTCCCAGCTCCCTCCCCCGCTCTGCCAATGTGGACGTGACCGGCCACGAGCAACCTGGCGACTCGTCGATGTCTTGTTCTGTCCAACAGTCGTGTTTGTTGTCGGTGTCGGGGGTCGATCTATCACGCAAGCAAGTAGAGCCATTCTGGGTTCAGGCACGGCTCTGGCTTTCGGGCAGGTCTTCCCCGGGGTGCTCGCGTCTTGAACACATCACGAAGCGAGGTCTGTGGCATTATTCTGCCCCTGGGACCCTCGCGGGGCCTCGGGGCCGTCAAAGAACTATATACCGAAGACGCCTACGGCGAGTCACCGCCGCCCCCTGCCTTTTGGAATCGCCCATGTGGCCGAGTGTTGTGGCGAGAGCTCTGCCAAGCTAACAGACCGTGTGCTCCCCCAACCGTTGTAGAAACCCTTCGGGGTACATTTGGGGAGGAGGAGGAGGAGGAGGAGGAGGAGGAGGAGGAGGAGGAGCAGGAGGAGGAGCAGGACGAAGGGGGCGCTGGAGGGCGAGGGCGAGGGCGAGGGCGAGGGCGAGGGCGAGGGCGAGGGCGAGGGGGGGGAGGGGAGGGGGGGGGGGGGGGGGGGGGGGGGGGGAGGGGAGGGGGAGGGGGAGGAGGGAGGGAGGAGGAGAGGAGGACGAGGAGGAGGGGGAGAGGGAGAGGGAGGAGGGGGAGAGGGAGAGGGGGAGAGGGAGAGGGAGGAGGGAGGAGAGAGGAGGAGGAGGAGGAGGAGGAGGAGGAGGAGGGGAGGAGGGGGGAGGAGGAGGAGGAGGAGGAGGAGGAGGAGGAGGAGGAGGAGGAGGAGGAGGAGGAGGCGGAGGAGGACAAGGAGGAAGGGGCATCTTGGCATCTTGGAAGCCTATGGGGGCACACTTGGGGCCTTCTGGAAGCTTCCTGGGTGCCTCTTGGAGGCATCTTGGGAGCCTCCGTGGGCCTCTTGGGGGCCTTCGGGTGCTTCTCGGGGGCTTCTCGGGGGCTTCTTTGGCCGTCTTAGGGCATTTTTAGCCCGTCTGACGCCGTCGGAAGCCGTCTTAGTGGCCTCTCTGGGCCGACTTGGGGCCCTCTTGGGGTGTTCAGGTTCGTCTTGGAGGCCATCTTGGGTGTCTTGAAGGCCTCTCGGGCCGTCTTGTGGCCTCTTCGGGCCTTCCTGGAGGCCCTCTTGGGAGCCTCTTGGGCCGTCTTGGAGACCTTGGGGGCCTCTTGGGCCATCTTCGAGCCATCCTGGGCCGTCTTCGGGGCCTCCTGGCCCGTCTGACGCCGTCGGAATCCGTCTTGAGGTCTCTCTGGGCCAACTTGGGGCCGTCATGGAGGCCATCTTTGGCGTCTTGGAGGCCTCTCGGGCCGCCTTGGGGCCCTCTCGTCTTGGGGGCTCTTGGGGCCGTTTTGGGAGCATCTTGGGGGCTTCTTGGGCGATCTTTGGGCGACTTTGGGGGGCTCGTGGGCCGTCTCGTGCCGTCGGAAGGCCGAAAAGAAGCAAATGCCAAAATCATTCAAACGGCCAAGGGAAATCAGTAACGTTGGCCTCTTCGGGCCTTCCTGGAGGCCCTCTGGGGGGCCCCTTGGGCCGTCTTGAAAACCTGGGGGGCCTCCTGGCCATCTTCGAGCCATCCTGGGCCGTCTTCGGGGACTCCTGGCCCGTCTGACGCAGTTGGAAGCCTTCTTTGGGTCTTTCTTGGCTGATTTAGGGTCCTTTTGAGATGCTCCAGAGCCGGCCGGCATGGAGGCCATCTTGGGCGACTTGGAGGCTTCTCGGGCCATCTTAGGCCCTCTTGGGGTCGTCTTGGGGGCCGCTTGGGCCGTCATTCGGCCATCTTGGAGGCCCCTTCGGCGATATTGGGGCGATCTTTGTGGGCTCTTGGACCGTCTCGGCCCGTCAGAAGGGCGAAAAGAAGCAGACGCTCAAATCCTTCGAAAACCTGATCAATGAAGTTAGCCTCTTCGGGCATTCCTGGAGGCCTTCTTGGGGGCCTCTTGGGCCGTCTTGGAGACCTCTTGGTGGCGTCTTGGACCGTCGGGGGCGATCTTCGAGCAATCTTGGGCCGTCTTGATGACCTCCTGGCCCGTCTGACACCGTCGGAAGCCGTCTTGGGGGTCTTTCTGGGCCGACTTGGGGCTTTCTTGGGGTGCTCCAGTGCCGTCTTGGCGACCATCTTGGGCGTCTTGGATGCCTCTCGGGCCATGTTGTGGCCCTCTTGCGACAGTCTTGGGGGCCTCTTGGGCCGTCATTCGGCAATCTTGGAGGCCTCTTTGGCGATATTGAGGCGATCGTTGTGGGCTCTTGGACCGCCGGGCCGTCAGAAGGGCGAAAAGAAGCAGACGCTCAAATCCTTCGAAAACCTGATCAATGAAGTTAGCCTCTTCGGGCATTCCTGGAGGCCTTCTTGGGGGCCTCTTGGGCCGTCTTGGAGACCTCTTGGTGGCGTCTTGGACCGTCGTGGGCAATCTTCGAGCAATCTTGGGCCGTCTTGATGACCTCCTGGCCCGTCTGACACCGTCGGAAGCCGTCTTGGGGGTCTTTCTGGGCCGACTTGGGGCTTTCTTGGGGTGCTCCAGTGCCGTCTTGGCGACCATCTTGGGCGTCTTGGAGGCCTCTCGAGCCGCCTTGGGGCCCTCTTGGGGCCGTCTTGGGGGCCTCTTGGGCCGTCCTTCGGCCAGCTTGGAGGCCTCTGGGGCGATCTTGGGGCCACCTTGGGGGCCGTCTTGGGCCGTCTAAAAGCAGCGCAAATGCCAAAATCCGTTCTAGAAACCTTAAGAAAATTATTCATGATGTTGGCCTCTTCGGGCCTTCCTGTGATACCTCTTGGAGGCCTCTTGGGCTGTGTTGGAGGCCTTGCCTCTTGGCAGTCTTGTGCCATCTTGAGGCTATCTTAGGCCGTCTTGGGTGCATCTTGGGCCGTCTTGGAGGCATATGTGGACCATCCTAGTTGTCTTGGAGGCCATTTTGGCTGTCTTAGAGGCATATTGGGGGTCATCTTGGGCCATCTTGACCGTCTCAGAGGCCATCTTGGGCCGAGGGAGAATAATATGAGGAAGGAAGAGGAGGTGGAGGAGGAGGAGGAGGAGGAGGAGGAGGAAGAAGAGGCGAAGGAATCTGTGGGGGTCTCTTGGATCATTCTTGGGGCCTCCTGGAAGCTTCCTGCGGGTCTTTGGGGGGCCTCCTTGGGGCTCTTGGGGGCTTTGGGGGGCTTCTTGGGGCCTCTTTGACTGTCTTGAGGCGTTTCTGGCCCGACTGACGCCGTCGGAGGCCGTCTTGGGGGCCCCTCTGGAGTGTCTCGGGGCCGTCTTGGCGCGTTTCTGGGCCTTCTTGACAGCCATCTTGGGCGTCTTCGAGGCCTCTTGGGCCGTCTTGGAACACTCTTGGGGCCGTCTTGGGCGCTTCCTTGGGCCGTCATAAAGCCATCTTGGAGGCCTCGTGGGCGATCTTGGGGCTCCTGGGGACCTCTTGGGCCGTCTTGAACCGTCGGAAGTCCGAAAGAAAGAAATTTCGAAAATCCTTCAAACACCTGAGGCAACTCAATGATTGTTCCCTCTTCGGGCCTTCCTGGAGAACATTTTGAGCGCCTTTCGGGCCGTCTTGGAAACCTCTTGGGAGCCTCTTGGGGCCGTTGTGGGCCATCTTTGAGGCAATCTTAGACCGTCTCGGGTGCATCTTGGGCCGTCTTGGAGGCATCGTGGGGGCATCTTGGCCGTCTTGGAGGGCATCTTGGCCGTATTGAAGGCATCTTGGAGCCCATCTCGGGCCATCGTGGCCGTCTTGGGGAATTTGGGTTGGCGAATTCCGCGCCTTGCGGCCCCTTCGGGTAGCCGGCGGGACGGGCCGAAGCCCCGCGCGGGGAGAGATTTTTGGGAAAAGAACCAATACCAAATCGTAAGAAGTCCAACGCGCCGGGCACCCCTGTGATAAATCAACAGGGGGCGGCGGATCGAAGACGCCTACGGCGAACCACCGCCGCCCCCTGCCTTTTTGGAAGCGCCCATGTGGCCGAACGTTGAGGCCAGACCTGCCAAGCCATCGGACCATGTGTTCCCCGAATCTGTTTGGAAAGCCTTCGGGGAACACGTGGGCATCTTGAAGGTCATCTTGGCCGTCTTGGAGGCCTCTTGGGCGATCTTTCGGCGATCTTTGGGAGCTCTTGGGCCGTCTCGGGCCGTCGGAAGGCCGAAAAGAAGGAAATGTCAAAATCCGTCGAAAACCTCAGGAACATCAAGGTTTTTGGCCTCTTCTGGCCTTCCTGGAGGCCCTCTTGGGGGCCTCTTGGGCCGTCTTGGGCCAGCTTCGAGCCAACTTCGGCCATCTTGGTGGGTTCCTGGCACGTCTGACGCTGTCGGGAACCGTCTTGGGGGGCTTTCTGGGCCAACGGGGGACCCTCTTGGGGCGCTTCGGAGCCGTCTTGGAGGCCATCTTGGGCGTGTTGGAGGCCTCTTGGGCCGTCTTGGGGCCCTCTTGGGGCCAACTTGGAGGCCACTTGGGCCGTCATGGGGCCCTCTTGGGGGCCTCTTGGGCGATCTTGGGGGCCTCTTGGGCCGTCTTGGGCCGTCGGAAGGCCGAAAAGAAGGAAATGTCAACATCCTTCAACAACTCAAGGAAACTGATGTTGGCCTCTTCGGGCCCTCCTGGAGAACCTCTTGGAGGCCTCTTGGGCCGTCTTGGGCCGTCTTGAAGGCTTCTTGGGCGAACTTGTAGGTATCTTGGACCCTCTTGGGCCGTCTCGGAGGCCGTCTTGGACCATCTTGGGTGGACTTGGATGCCATCTTGGAGGCCATGTTGGACCATCTTGGAGGCCATCTTGGGCCAACGTGACCATCTTGGAGGCCGTGTTGGGCAGTCTTGGAGGAAGAATTGGGATTGGGCGATTGCGCGTGCGTCTTACGGGTCTTGGGGGGCGGCCGGCGGGACGGGCCGAAACCCATTGGGAGAATTCTTTTGGAAAAAGACCAAAACCGAAATCGTCTAGCACGCCAGGATCCCCTGCGATGAATCGACAGGGGGCGGCGGATCGATTGGCCTTCGGCCCATCCCGCCACTGTGCCTGGGTTGTGGGTTAGAGGCCTCTCAGATGTTCGCGGGAGGCCTCTCGTGAGAGGCCTCTCGGGGGCCTCTTGAAGGCAGTTTTGAAACCTCTTGAGGGCCGTTTGGGTGCCTCTTTGGGCCTCTTTCGGAGTCTCTTGGGGGCCTCGTGGGGCATCGTGGGGCCTCTAGGAGGCCTCTTGGGCTCTCTTGGGGGCCTCTTGGGGCCTCCTAGGGGCCTCTTGTGTCAGAAGGCTCGAATTGACAGTTCGTGTTCCCCCTCTTGGACCCGTCTTGGGGCCGTTGTAGGGCCTTCTTGGGCGATTTTTGGCCCTCTTGAGCCGTTTTGGGGCCCTCTTGGAGCGTCTTGGGGCCCTCTTAGGGGGCCCCTTGGGCCGTCTTGAGGCGGTCTTGGGGATCCCTGGAGCCGTCTTGGTGCGTCTGGGATAACGTGAACGCATAAGAAATCGGAGGTTGGGGGGTGAGATCACAGTGAAACGGAGACCCCCACTGGGAAATCGGTTCCAGTTTCGTATTCGTGTCATGCGTGCGGGCGAGGCGAAGCTGCGCGTGATCCTCCTGTAGCTAAGCCGAAGTAGGAGCGAAAGTCCGTTCCCATCCGCCGGTGGCTGTGAGGTGTCCGAGTTGGGCCTGGCGGTGTCCCGAGTGTGCCGGGTGTCAGTAGGAGCGAGAGGTCCGTTTCTCGTCCGCCAGTGGCCGGGAGGTATCCCAGTTGGGCCGGGCGGTGTCCCAGTTGTCCCAATCCTCCTGGCTTGGCCGCGGCCGGACCAAATGTAACTCCTCCAGCGGACGGTGCCCCGCGGTGTCCCGCCGGTGTCCCGCTGGTGTCCCGTGGTGTCCCGTGGTGTCCCGTTGAGTGAGATCGATAGTGAGATCGATAGTTAGATCGATAGTGGGATCGATGTGGTGCACCGAGGTGTCCCGCGGTGTCACGTGGTGCCCCAAAAAGTGAGATCTTGAGATCGACAGGTGTCCCCTTGTGTCCCGGGGTGTCCCGTTGAGTGAGATCGATAGTGAGATCGATGTGGTGTCCCGTGGTGACCTATGGTGTCCCGTTGAGTGAGATCGATAGTGAGATTGATAGTGAAATCGATGTGGTGCCCCGAGGTGTCCCGTGGTGGCCCGTGGTGTCGCGTGATGTCCCGTTGAGTGAGATCGATAGTGAGATCGACAAGTGTCCCGTGGTGTCCTGTGGTGTCCCGTGGTGTTCCGTTGAGCGAGATCGATAGTGAGACCGATAGTGAGATCGATGTGGTGCCCCGAGGTGTCCCGTGGTGGCCCGTGGTGTCCCGTGGTGTCCCGTTGAGTGAGATCGATAGTGAGATCGACAAGTGTCCCGTGGTGTCCTGTGGTGTCCCGTGGTGTTCCGTTGAGCGAGATCGATAGTGAGATCGATTGAGTCAGATCTTGGTTCCCCCCTCTCTCCCCCCCCCAAACCTCCTTTATCACCCGAAGGGTGGTCGTATAGGTGCACGGGACATTTGCTTCTTTTGTGCCCTCTTGGGGGTGCTTTTGGAGTGTTCTTGGGGCTTCTTTGGGGCCCCTTGGGTCGTATTGGGGCCATCGTGGGCGTCCCGGAGCGTTCGTGGGCTGTCTTGGAGGCCTCTTGGGTGCTTCTTGGGGCCTTCTTGGCCCGTCTTGGGGCCTTGTAGCTTCTGGGCAGGTCATGCGGGGATGCCCGAGGGCCCGCGAGAGCGGCCAGGAAATCGGGAAATCTGGGGCCCCAGCGCCTAGAAAACCATAATTCCCAAGTCCTGAGCACAGAGACCAGGGAACACATGAGTATGGATGCTGAGCATAAGATTTCGAAGTATAACCATCATATAAGAAAAGAAAACACTGACTCGCAAGTCTGGCTGGGTCCCTAGACATCCAGGTCGGGGAACGTCTCCGCGGCCGAGGCCTGCCTTAAGGCCCAGAGAGCCCCCTTGCCTCTCTGGCGCTGTGGTCCCGGCACGACGCGCGCGAGCACCGCCGAGCTCTCTCAAAGACAATCCTCCGGACGAGATATCTCCACCGCTGGCCGCTCTCCGCGGGCACCGTCGCGGGCGGGCGGCAACGGGGGGGGGGGGAGGTCGAGGGCTGCAGGCCGGGTGCCCCTAAATGGCACTGGAACTGCCACCGCGGCCCCGAGCGGTCCACAAAGGGCGCACGTTCCTCCTCCCCCCTCCCCCACGTTTAGATCTCCCCCCCCCACCCCCCCCACATTCCTTCCCATCCACCCCCTTGCAACGAACTCCCCAGATGGGGAGCTCCGACTCCCCCCCACCCCCCCACGTTCCTTCCCATCCGCCCCCTTGCAACGAGCTCCCCAGATGGGGAGCCCCGAAAGGGGCGTCCAGAGGCCCCTCTCTCGGGAGAGAGTTCCCGCCGTGGCTCTTGGCATTGTTCCGCGCGGCGCCTGGGAGGCCAGGGGGGGAGGCCTGGTGGCGGTGCCCCAGTGCCTATCCCCGTGGGTCGAGACGAGGCTGGGACTCCCGGCCCCCTCCCCCCCTCCTTAGGGTAAGTCGGGCACGTCCCTCTAGAGGAGGAACATTCAAAAATATGTAAAAATAGTATGGTGTCAATGTTTGGATAATTGTTCCTCATGCTTGTTTGTTTGCGTTGAAGCAGAGTGAGGGGGCCGAAAGGTCAATCATTGTCCTCGGGTGCGTGGCTGAAATTAGCATATGTGGTGAAGACTATGTTTGTTGCGTTGTTGTTGATGTTGTTGTTGTTGTTGTTGTTGTTGTTGTTGTTGTTGTTGTTGTTGGTGTTGGTGTTGGTGTTGTTGTTGTTGTTGGTGTTGGTGTTGTTGTTGTTGTTGTTGTTGTTGTTGAACTCTCACTTCTGAAGAATAAGTATTGTTGATCCCCCCCGTCCGGTGCGCATTGTTCTTTTCGATTGAAGTGCCCTTTCAGGGGCTCGCATTCTTGTTTTTATCAGGGAAATTCTTGAGGGTCTAACTGTGTCGTTGGCCCCCGGTTTACAACAACAGCGGCTCCCGCCTGAGACCTCCTCACAATTTAGCCAGGACCCCCGCTCCAGCCCGAGACTTCCTCGCGTTTTATGCAAGAATCGCGCTCTCGCTTGGGACGTCCTTAGAATTTAGTCTCCCGGCGCTCTGGAGTCGGGCTCTCGCTGGAGATTTGCTTGTAATGTGCTCACGAATAGCGCCCTTGCGTTGGAATTTTCTGCAATGTGCTCAAGCGCCGCGCTCCCGACACCCAGGCACCCATGAGTCGCGCTCACGCTTAGGACTCCCTCACAGATTACATAGGAATCGGGATCTCGCTGCCCTTCGTGGCCCCGTTGCAGCCCTTCGTGGCCCCCTCGCTTTGTTTCGTGGCCCCGTTGCAGCCCTTCGTGGCCCCCTCGCTGCCCTTCGTGGCCCCGTTGCAGCCCCTCGTGGCCTCCTCGCTGCCCTTCGTGGCCCCGTTGCAGTCCTTCGTGGCCCCCTCGCTTTATTTCGTGGCCCCGTTGCAGCCATTCGTGGCCCCCTCGCTGCCCGTCGTGGCCCCGTCGCAGCCATTCGTGGCGCCGTTGCAGCCCTTCGTGGCTCCGTCGCTGCCTTTGGTGGCGCCGTTGCAGCCCTTCGTGGCCCCCTCGCTGCCCTTCGTGGCCCCATATATGTATGCCCTTCGTGGCCCCCGCTCGTTCGCGCCCGTGGTGGCCCCATATGCATATGTCCTACGTGGCCCAGTTGCTACCCTTAGTGGCCCCATCGTTGCCTTCTGTGGCCCCGCATTAACTGCCCTTCGTGGCCCCCGCTCGTTCGCGCTCTTCGTGGCCTCATATGCATTCCCTTCGTGTCCCCGCTGTTGCCCTTCGTGGCCTACTTCGTGTCCATGTGGCCCTGCTGTCGTTCTCTTTCGCTCTCGCTTTCGCTCGTCGCCGTCATCGTCGTCGTCGTCGTCGCCGTCGTCGTCGACGTCGTCGTCGTCGTCGTGGTCGGTCCCCTGTCCGTCCCTCTTGGGGTCGGGTCGACGGTCCGCGGCCGCCCCGCCGATCAGCGCTGCCGCTGGCCAGGCCGACGGTCCGCGGCCGCCCCGCCGCTTGCCGGGGCCCGGCCTGCAGGGAAGAAATATCCCCCACAAAGGGTTCGATCGAAGACGAAGAGGGCTGGTATCGAGGGTTCGGGAAATAGGCGTTATTGGACACTCGAGCAGATAAGGGCGAACAGTCTTAAAATGATTGTTGTTGTTGTTGTTGTGGTTGGTGGTGGTGGTGGTGGTGGTGTTGGCGTTGTTGTTGTTGTTGTTGTTGTTGTTGTTGGTGTTGTTGTTGGTGTTGGTGTTGTTGTTGGTTGTTGTTGTTGTTGCCGCTGCTGTTGTTGTTGTTGATGTTGTTGATGTCGTTGTTGTTGCTGTTGTTGCTGCTGCTGCTGCTGTTGTTGTTGTTGTTGAACATTATTACTTCTAAAGAATAATTATTGTTGGGGCCCCTGGTGCACGACCCCCCCGCCGCGCCTAGGCCGCAGCCTCATTTTCATCATTTTCGTGAGGAAGTCTCAGGCAAAACGGGTTGGTCCGGATCCGGTTGTGTTGTTACGATCGGTTTTCCCTTGCAAAAAATAAGCTAAAGTGGACATTTCTTGTTCTAACATAACCAAACTTCAAGAATCCCTTGCAAAAAATAAGGTAAAGTGGACATTCGCGCGCGCAAGACGAAATCCTTCCAAAACCTTAGTTTTCGTAGCGATTTTAACATAAAAACATCAAAAAACCAATGGTTTTTCAAAAAAAATGTCAAAATTTCATCCCGCGCGCTCTTGCGGATTCGTAGGAAACCCAACACTTTTTAAACATTTCTGTCAAACGGGCTTTTGCGAGCAACTTTTTCGAACTTCTGCAACAACGGTTGCGCACCTGCCAGGGCCATCATCCCTGTCAAATAATACCATGCGGGACACATTCGTTTTTTCTTCGCGCGCGCACGCCGTCGTCGTCGGCCGCGGGGCCCTGAATAGTAGCCACGGTCGTCCGCATGCCACGAAGTGAAGTGTCCGAACGTCATAGGGCGGGAAGCTGGGTGTGGGTGGTGGCGAAGAGTCGTTTGGAAATTTGGTAGAGCTTGAACCGGCCCCCCCACAAAGTGGGGGTATTGCCCGCCTCCTATGAAAACCCTGGCACTGGTGAGAACGGAGTGTCCCCACGTGCTAGTAATTGTTGAACATTATTTCTTCTTAAGAATAATTATTGTTGGGGCCCCTGGTGCATGGCCCCCCCGCCGCGCCTAGGCCGCAGCCACGTTTTCATCATTTTCGTGAGGAAGCCTCAGGCAAAACGATGTGTACCAGATCCGGTTGTGTTGTTACGATCGTTTTTCCCTCGCAAAAAAAAAGCTAAAGTGGACATTTCTTGTTCTAACATATTCAAACTTCAAGAATCCCTTACAACAACTAAGGTAAAGTGGACATTCGCGCGCGCAAGACGAAATCCTTCCAAAACTTTAGTTGTCGTAACGCTTTTAACATAAAAACATCAAAAAACCAATGGTTTTTCAAACAAAATGTCAAAATTTCATCCCGCGCGCTCTTGCGGATTCGTAGGAAACCCAACACTTTTTAAACATTTCTGTCAAACGGGCTTTTGCTAGCAACTTTTTCGAACTTCTGCGACAACGGTTGCGCACCTGCCAGGGCCATCATCCCTGTCAAATAATACCATGCGGGACACATTCGTTTTTTCTTCGCGCGCGCACGCCGTCGTCGTCGGCCGCGGGGCCCTGAATAGTAGCCACGGTCGTCCGCATGCCACGAAGTGAAGTGTCCGAACGTCATAGGGCGGGAAGCTGGGTGTGGGTGGTGGCGAAGAGTCGTTTGGAAATTTGGTAGAGCTTGAACCGGCCCCCCCACAAAGTGGGGGTATTGCCCGCCTCCTATGAAAACCCTGGCACTGGTGAGAACGGAGTGTCCCCACGTGCTAGTAATTGTTGTTGTTGTTGTTGTTGTTGTTGGTGTTGGTGTTGTTGTTGTTGTTGTTGTTGTTGTTGTTGTTGTTGTTGTTGTTGTTGTTGTTGTTGTTGTTGTTGTTGTTGTTGTTGTTGTTATTTGTGTTGTTGTTGTTGTTGTTGTTGGTGTTGTTGTTGTTGTTGTTTGTGCTGTTTGTGCTGTTGTTGCTGTTTTGGTGGTTGATGTTGTTGAAGTCGCATTTCTGAATAATAGTTATTGTTGATCCCCCCCCGTCCGGTGCACATTGTTTTTTCGATTGAAGTGCCCTTCCCGGGGCTCGCACCCTGTTTTTACCTAACAGCGAAGACTGATAGGTTTCTCGTAGGGTCGAAAGAGAGCATCATGACGCCCCAGGGGGGTCTGGGCGGGATCCGGACGGGATCCAGACGGGAATCCAGGGACTCCTTTTTTTGCCAACAGTAACGCATTTCGTGGTCTTCGAGTTCCCAGAACTCAATTCCTGGGCATGATTTTGAATGCCCGGAGCCTACTGTAGGCCACTTCGTGTTCCTCGAGTTCCCAGAACTCCATTCTTGGGCATGATTTTGAATGCCCGGAGCCAACTGTAGGCCACTTCGTGGTCTTCGAGTACCCAGCACTCCATTCCTGGGCATGATTGTGAATGCCCGGAGCCAACTGGAGGCCACTTCGTGGTCTTCGAGTTCCCAGAACTCCATTCCTGGGCATGATTTTGAATGCCCGGAGCCAACTGTTCGAGTTCCCAGAACTCCATTCATGGGCCACATGTTGAATGCTGAGGCTGAGGCAAGCTGAGGCTGAGGCTGAGGCCGAGGCCGAGGCTGAAGGCAGACTGAGGCTGAGGCTGAAGCAGGCTGAGGCTGAGGCTGAGGCAGGCTGAGGCTGAGGCTGAGGCAGGCTGATGCTGAGGCAGGCTGAGGCTGAGGCTGAGGCTGATGCAGGCTGAGGCTGAGGCAGGCTGAGGCTGAGGCCGAGGCTGAGGCAGACTGAGGCTGAGGCTGAAGCAGGCTGAGGCTGAGGCTGAGGCTGAGGCTGAGGCTGCAGGCTGATGCTGAGGCAGGCTGAGGCTGAGGCTGAGGCTGATGCAGGCTGAGGCTGAGGCAGGTGAGGCTGAGGCCGAGGCTGAAGGCAGACTGAGGCTGAGGCTGAAGCAGCTGAGGCTGAGGCTGAGGCTGAGGCAGGCTGAGGCTGAGGCTGAGGCAGGCTGATGCTGAGGCAGGCTGAGGCTGAGGCTGAGGCTGATGCAGGCTGAGGCTGAGGCAGGCTGAGGCTGAGGCCGAGGCTGAAGGCAGACTGAGGCTGAGGCTGAAGCAGGCTGAGGCTGAGGCTGAGGCAGGCTGAGGCTGAGGCTGAGGCAGGCTGATGCTGAGGCAGGCTGAGGCTGAGGCTGAGGCTGATGCAGGCTGAGGCTGAGGCAGGCTGAGGCTGAGGCCGAGGCTGAAGGCAGACTGAGGCTGAGGCTGAAGCAGGCTGAGGCTGAGGCTGAGGCAGGCTGAGGCTGAGGCTGAGGCAGGCTGATGCTGAGGCTGGCTGAGGCTGAGGCTGAGGCTGATGCAGGCTGAGGCTGAGGCAGGCTGAGGCTGAGGCCGAGGCTGAAGGCAGACTGAGGCTGAGGCTGAAGCAGGCTGAGGCTGAGGCTGAGGCAGGCTGAGGCTGAGGCTGAGGCAGGCTGATGCTGAGGCAGGCTGAGGCTGAGGCTGAGGCTGATGCAGGCTGAGGCTGAGGCAGGCTGAGGCTGAGGCCGAGGCTGAAGGCAGACTGAGGCTGAGGCTGAAGCAGAGCTGAGGCTGAGGCTGAGGCAGGCTGAGGCTGAGGCTGAGGCAGGCTGATGCTGAGGCAGGCTGAGGCTGAGGCTGAGGCTGATGCAGGCTGAGGCTGAGGCAGGCTGAGGCTGAGGCCGAGGCTGAAGGCAGACTGTGCTGAGGCTGCAGAGCTGAGGCTGAGGCTGAGGCTGCAGGCTGAGGCTGAGGCTGAGGCAGGCTGAGGCTGAGGCTGAGGCAGGCTGATGCTGAGGAGGCTGAGGCTGAGGCTGAGGCTGATGCAAGCTGAGGCTGAGGCAGGCTGAGGCGAGGCGAGGCTGAGGACTGAGGCTGAGGCTGCAGGCTGAGGCTGAGGCTGAGGCAGGCTGAGGCTGAGGCAGGCTGAGGCTGAGGCCGAGGCTGAAGGCAGACTGAGCTGAGGCTGAAGGCTGAGGCTGAGGCTGAGGCTGAGGCTGAGGCTGAGGCAGGCTGATGCTGAGGCAGGCTGAGGCTGAGGCTGAGGCTGATGCAGGGTGAGGCTGAGGCAGGCTGAGGCTGAGGCCGAGGCTGAAGGCAGACTGATGTTGAGGCTGAAGCAGGCTGAGGCTGAGGCTGAGGCAGGCTGCGGCTGAGGCAGGCTGAGGCTGAGGCTGTGACTGCGACCGCCGTTGCCACTACGACTGTCATCGCGAGTGCGACTACGACTGCGAGAACAGCAGAATTCTACAAGTGGATTCTCATCTGAATCTCAAGGGGAATGCCTGCAGATATGCTCCTACACATCGCTGTTAGGTTTCTTTGCCGGGATCATTTTATTAGGGGAAGTCTTGAGGGTCAAACTGTGTCGTTGGCCCCCGGTTTACAACAACAGCGGCTCCCGCGTGATACGTCTTCACAATTTATTGAAAAATCATGCTCTCGCCTGGGACTTCCATCCAATTTACCACCGAATCGCGGCTCCCGCTTGATATTTCCTCACAATGTATTAACGAATCGCGCTCTCGCTTGGGACTTCCTCGTAACTTACCACCGGATCGCGGCTCCAGCTTGATATTTCTTCGCAATTTATTCAAATGCCGTTCCTCGACACTCAGGAATCGCGCTCCCGCTACATATTGCTGGGCGGTTCAAACAGAATTTCCGCTTCAACGACCCGCCCGCTCGACCCGCCAGTTTGGGCCTGCCCGCCCGACCAGCCCGTTAGGGACTGCAGTCGCCGCTCGCTGCCCTTCGTGGCCCCGTTGCTGCCCTCGGTGGCCCCGTCGCTGCCTTCTGTGGCCCCGCATTATACGCCCTTCGTAGCCCCCGCTCGCACGCGCCCGTCGTGGCCCTATACGCATGCCCTTCGTAACCCGGCTGTCGCCCTTCGTGGCTCGCTGCCCCTCGCTGCTCTTCGTGGCCCCTTTGCTGCCCTCAGTGGCCCCGCTGTCGCCCTGTGTGGCCCCGTATGCGAGTGCCCTTTGTGGCCCCCGCTCGCTGGCGCCCGCCGTGGCCCCATGTGCATGCCCTTCGTGGCCCCGCTGTCGCCCTTTGTGTCCCCCCTCGCTGCCCTTCGTGGCCCCGGTGCTGCCCTCAGCGGTCCCGTCGCTGCCCTCTGTGGCCTCGGATTTTACGTCCTTCGTGGCCCACGCTTGCTTTTCTCACGATTTACTTGGGAATCGCGCTATCGCCCGAGACTTCCTCGCGATTCACGCAGGACCCATGCTTCAGCAACCCGCCTGCTCGACCTCGTTGCCCGGGCCTGCCTTCCCGACCTGCCCGCTATGGGTCTGCCCACCCAATATGCCCGTCTAGTTCTACCACTTGTTTTATGCACCTTGCCCCCCTCCTGCTAATTGCTCTCGTGCTCCATTCTCCTTCCTCCCCTTACACCCGTCCTCTCATCCCTTGTTTGAGGAACTGCAGTACATGCGCGTGGCAGGTAAGGAAGATGTACCCCCAAGGGGGTACGATCGAAGACGACGAGGACGGGTACCGAGGGTTTGGGATATACGTATTGATTGGCACGTGAGCAGATAGGAGCGAACAGTCTTAAGATAATTGTTGTTGTTGTTGTTGCTGCTGCTGCTGTTGTTGTTGTTGTTGAACATTATTACTTCTAAAGAATAATTATTGTTGGGGCCCCTGGTGCACGACCCCCCCGCCGCGCCTAGGCCGCAGCCACATTTTCATCATTTTCGTGAGGAAGTCTCAGGCAAAACGGGGTATTCCAGATCCGGTTGTTTTGTTGACGCCCGCTTTCCCTTGCAAAAAACACTATAAAATGAAATCTCTTGTTCTAACATAACCAAACTTCAAGAATCCTTTGCAAAAAATGATACGAAGTGCACACTCGCGCGCGCAAGATGAAATCCTTCCAAAACCTTAGTTTTCGTAGCGATTTTAACATAAAAACATGAAAAACCCAATGGTTTTTCAAACAAAAAGTTTCAAACATTCATCTTGCGCGCTCTTGCGGATTTCTGAGGAAACCCACTATTTTTTCAACATTTCTGTCACACGGGCTCTTGCGAGCAACTTTTTCACGTGCTTCGAACTTCTGCAACAACGGTTGCGCGCATGCCAGGGCCATCATCCCTGTCAAATATATCATATTGGACACATTCGTTTTTTCTTCGCGCGCGCACGCCGTCGTCGTCGGCCGCGGGGCCCTGAATAGTAGCCACGGTCGTCCGCATGCCACGAAGTGAAGTGTCCGAACGTCATAGGGCGGGAAGCTGGGTGTGGGGGGTGGCGAAGAGTCGTTTGGAAATTTGGTAGAGCTTGAACCGGCCCCCCCACAAAGTGGGGGTATTGCCCGCCTCCTATGAAAACCCTGGCACTGGTGAGAACGGAGTGTCCCCAGTCTTAAATGATTGTTGTTGTTGAACATTATTAATTCTAAAGAATAATTATTGTTGGGACCCCTGGTGCACGGCCCCCCTGCGCCGCCTAGGCCGCAGCTACATTTTCATCATTTTCGTGAGGAAGCCTCAGGTAATTCGATGTGATCAAGATCCGGTTGTTTTGTTCCCCCCCGCTTTCCCTTGCAAAAAACACTATAAAATGACATTTCTTGTTCTAATATAATCAAATTTCAAGAATCCTTTTTGCAAAAAATAAGGTAAAGTGGACATTCGCGCGCGCAAGACGAAATCCTCCCAAAAGCTTAGTGTTCGGAGCGATTTCAACATAAAACATCAAAAAACCAATGGTTTTTCAACAAAAAAATGTCAAAATCTCATCCCGCGCGCTCTTGCGGATTCGTAGGAAAACCAACACTTTTTCAACATTTCTGTCAAACGGGCTTTTGCGAGCAACTTTTTCGAACTTCTGCGACAACGGTTGCGCACCTGCCAGGGCCATCATCCCTGTCAAATAATACCATGCGGGACACATTCGTTTTTTCTTCGCGCGCGCACGCCGAAATCTCAAAAACCATTGGGCGTCTTAAGAATTTTAGCACCGCGCATCATAAAATCACACGAATCGCACCGTAGGTCCTCGAAATA
>CAUYUJ010018093.1:738947-762624 GCA_963575745.1 Prorocentrum cordatum | reverse complement strand
TCCGCCCCCTCCCCCCCTCCTTCCCCTCCTCCTCCTCCTCCTCCTTCTCCTCCTCCTCCTCCCCTTCCGCTCCCCCGTGGGCCCCAGCCGCCCCGGAGCGTGGGCAATCCGGTCGTGAACCTCGCGGCCGCTGCGCCCTAGGGCGGGGGCGCATTCACGGCGGCGCCGGGCCGCGAACCCCGCGACCGTGCCGCCGTGGGCTCCGGCGAAAGGGTCCGAGCGCAGGTCCTCCTATTCCTCCTCCTCCTCCTCCTCCTCCTCCTCCTCCTCCTCCTCCTCTTCCTTCTTCCTCCTCCTCCTCCTCTTCCCCCTCCTCCTTCTCCTCCTCCTCCATCCACCTCCTCTCCTTCCACCCTTCTCCTCCTCCTCCTCCCCTCCTCCCTCCTCCTCCTCCCCTCCTCTCTTCTCTCCTCCTCCTCCTCTCCTCTCCTCCTCCTCCTCCTCCTCCTCCTCCTCCTCCTCCTCCTCCCCTTCCTTCTCCTCCTCCTTCTCCTCCTCCTCCTCCTCCTCCTCCTCCTCCGCGCGCCAGCGCGAAGGCTCTCAGGAAAAACCGTCCGGACCCCAAAATTGATGTTTACTACGGCTGGATTCGATTCGACATCCTGGTCAAGAACTCACCCTGGGAGAGGTCCGGGGAGTAATTATCAGTATGGGTATTTGTTGGTTTCGCCAGAGGGTGGCAGCCCCAACGCCAGGGCGTCACCGAGGCTCGTGTCGTGTCGACGCGGCGGCGGCGACCCCAGCGCGGTCAGTCCAGGTTGAATGCCGCCTGCATCTTTCTCACGGTCGTTATTTTCTCTTGCTTTTCTTCGTCGTTGACCAAAGTTTCATTACAGTATTTCCCCTTCGCGTTTGAGATTCATCATCGTTCATTGTGCTCATACTTGGCCTCGCCCTCACCGCCTCGGTCCTGCTCGACCTTGTCCTCGTTGTTCATCTCTCTTCCTGCTGCTGCTCCCCCTTAGTTTCTGCATTCGTCATCCTTTGTCGTCATTGTCCCCGTGCTCGTACTCCTTTCTCGCCATCTTCGCTTCTCCACCTACGTGTTTTCGCCCCTACCCAGATCTACAGATTCGCCCTCCTTGCTGTTCATTTGCTGTTCAGCGTTGCCTTCTTTATCAGCACCTGCATAGCATGATTCCTCTTCGTCGCTGTCCTCCCCCCTGACCCCCTTGTGCTCGTTATGATCGTCCTCGTCCCTATCTTTCTTCTGTTAGGCGTCCACCTCTTCATCCTCGTCCTCATTTCCATCATCCTTTTCTCTTCATCCCCTACTCCTTCCCCTTCACGTTTGCACCCTTCCCGTTATCGTCCTCCCCATTCTCATCACCATCGTACACGCCCTCATCATCATCAGCAGCAGCAGAGGTATCAGCATTATCCCATCAGCCCTCTGGGCGTGAGTGGTTCAGAGAGTGTCCTCCTCCACCCCCCTTACCCCTCCTCCTCCTCCTCCCCTAATGGCCGTAAGATGACGATAGAACGAGCTTGGAGACGAGAAAGATCAGGGGTAGGAGGAGGAGGAGGCTACGGCGGAGGACCAGGATGCCAGCCCAGAGGGTTGATGGGATGATGCTGATATCTCTGCTGCTGTTGCTGCTGCTGATGATGATGATGATGAGGATAGTGATGGTGGTGGTGATGGTGGTGATGATGATGATGATGCGGATGCTGGTACTGATGATGATGTTGATGCTGATGATGCGGCTGCTTCTGATGACGAGGATGATGATGCTGATGCTGGCGATGACGACGAGGATGGGGTTGCTAATCGTGATGCTGATGTTGATGTCGATGATGTTGTTGATGATACTGTTGCTGCTGGTGATGCTGGTGATGTTGATGATGATGATGATGATGATGGTGGTGCTGGCGAGGATGATGTTGATGGTGATGATGACGCTGATGATGGACGTGTGATGGTGGGGGTGATGATGATGATTGTGGTGATCGTGATGATGATGCTAATGATGATGATTATGATGATGATGCTGATGTTGATGATGATGATGGTGGTGATGATGATGATGGAAACGATGATGATGACGATGCTGATAATGATAATGATCATTGGTGATTGAGGTGCGATGATGACGATGATCACGGTGGTGGTGGTGATGTTGATGCTGTTGCTGTTCATGGTGATGACGATGATGTTGACGCCGATGACGATGATGACGATAACGGCGATGCTAACGATGTTGATGTGGCTTATGCTGATGAAGACGATGCAGATGAAGATGGTGGTGATGATGTTGATATTGATAATGATGCTGATGATGATGATGATGATGATGATGATGATGGTGAAGACGATGATGCCCATGTCGATGATGATGTTGATGATAGCTGTAGTGGTGGTGCTGCTAATGCTGATGTTGCTGATGATGGTGATGATGATGGTGATGCTGATGATGTATATGATGTTGGTTATGTTGGTGACGATGCTGATGATTGTGATGACGACGACGATGATGATGCTGATGCTGCTGCTGACGAGTCTGATGATGCTGATGTTGCTGACGCTGATGCTCAAGATGATGATGATGACGACGAAGATGATGCTGATGCTGATGCTGATGATGGTGGTGGTGGTGGTGATAGTGATGACGATCATGATGATGATGCTGATGCTGATGCTGATGCTGATGCTGACGATGATGCTGACGATGATGACGATGATGATAACGATGATGATGACGATGATGATGATGATGATGACGATGATGATGAGCACTATGATGATGATCAGTATGATGATGATGATGATGATGACGATGATGATGATGATGGTGATGGTGATGGTGATGGTGATGGTGATGATGAGGATGAGGATGAGGATGAGGATGAGAATGAGGATGAGGATGAGGATGAGGATGAGGATGAGGATGAGGATGAGGATGATGATGATGATGATGATGATGATGATGATGATGATGATGATTATGATGTTGATGATGAGCTGCGCCAGGCACCCTGGAGGCACAAGCGAGCCAGGCTCGCCAGGTGAAGCAGGTGCTCCACGTCTGAGCAATATGTCGGCACCCCCGCCGATCCTTTCAAACACCGATGCAAAGTGGTCGTGCGGCGCCCGCGCACGCTCCAGATGCGGAGGCAAAGTGTATTCTGTATCGTTTTGGGGGCAGGGATGGTTGGCATGCGCGCAGTGACCAATATGACGGCACCCCCGCCGTCCCTGTCAAACATGATTGTAAAGTGTTCGCGGGGCGCCCGCGCTCGCTTCAGATCTACAGGCAAAGTACATGCCGTATTGTCTTCTGGCAGCGATGTTTGGCTTGCGCGCAGCGGGCAGCATGACGGCACCCCCGCCGTCCTCGTCAAAAGCCACAGTTAAGTGGTCGCGGGGCGCACGGGCATGCTCCAGATTTGGAGCCAGATTGCAGTTTGTATCGTTTTCGACAGGGTTGGTGGTGGGGGGAGTGGCATGTCTCGGTTTGGCCCACAGTCGGGTGTGGGAGGGGGTGTATAGTAATAAGGAGCAGTGATCAAGATGCCCTGCCCGCCCGCAAGCTGTCGAGCTCACCCCCACCCGCCCTCCCAACACACAATTCGCACCCGAGCCTTAGCATCTTCAGCGGTCGGTCATAGATGGACAGTTGCCGTAAACCAAGACAGACCACATGAGCGCGACGCTGGAGTAAGGTGCGCCACGCGTGCCTGGCGCGCCACGCGCGCCATGTGCTCCCAGCACACTTGGGGCCCAAGCGTGCCAAGCACGCCTGGCGGGCCAGACGCGCCATGTGCTCCACGTACGCCATGTGTGGCGCATGGTCCAGCCGCGCCAGGTGCGCCACGTTCGGGCAAGTACAGAGTGTGCCAGGTGCGCGTGCGCACGTGGCAGCACACATCGGGAAGCATTTCGGCCAACACCATCCTTGCCGACAGCTTATGCACAATCGCGGCTGGGAGGCCATCGTGGTGTCTGGTGGGCCTGGGCAGCAGGCGATATGTCAGCCCCCCCCGCCGTCGTTGGTAAAACATGGTACTGGAGGAAAACCCCAAGGGCTACGGGGCTATAGGGCTATTGGGCTATAGGGCACCCCCGGGCACCCGGGCGCCCCTGGGCACCCCCGGACCCCCGGGCACCCGGGCACCCGGGCACCCCCGGGCACCCGGACACCCGGGCACCCGGAAAAATCGGCGGCAAACCGAATTCGACCATATGAATCCGCTAGGACCCCTACAGAGACAAGCTCTGATTGGGGAACTATGGACATTGATCGCGGGGTGGCCACGCACGATCCAAATTTAGCCGCGAAGTGCGTTTGAGCGGGATGACGGCCTTGCGCGCAGCAGGCCATATGATACCCCTACCCCCGCCGTCTATGTCAAGAGCACAATGCAAATCCTTCGCGGACCCAGCGAGCATGACCCACGAGTTTGCCCCAACGTGTACCTTATATCGTGTTTCGACAGGGATGGTGGCAGGGGTTGGCATTGTTTCTAGTTGGCTACCTGTCGACTGGGGGAGGGGGGTGTTCATAGGGAGCAATGGTAAACACCTCCCTGAAATGGAAGAGGGAAGTTGTAAGTATTGAGTGTTGGGGATGTGTGAGCGTCTATGTTTGAGTGTGGGCGTGCTCCTTGATTCTGCGCATGAGTAGTTTCGCGTGCTTGGGCAAGGCTGGCAAGGTGGCCGCGCATCTGAATCGTCTGTTCATCCTGGTCCCCTCCTCGTCATCTCCATCCCGTCCCTTTCATCGTGTCCACCCCATCCTCTTTCTCCTTCCTCGCAAGTCCCACCGGATTCGAATGACCCCCAAGCCTGGCAGCAGCTGAAGTCCCTTGTGCTCTCTCGAAGTGTGCGCTGAACTCTTGACGCTTCAAAGATCGCCTGGCGAGTCCTATTCGTCTTCCGCATCCCCCCTCGGTGCGAGTTGCTTTGCTTCCTCTCTTCGGTTCGGCCTGAAGTTTACAGCAAAGCTGAGCGGACTAACACGTAGGAATGTTGTGTTTAAGCATGTGTTAATTTCCCGACCTATCCGCAAGGTTCCTAACTCCAGAACCCCTGCCGTGGCCCTTTTGGTTCCAGAGCGCCGCTGCTGCGAGGCTCGCTCGCGCGTCTCAGAGGCGCCGACCGCCGCCTCCTTGAGTCGGCCGCGCCCCTGCCACCCCGCGCGCGGCAGCCAACACCGCCCTCGCGGCCACGGCGGCCGCCCAGGACGCTGGCGCGGCGCCCGGCCTCTGCCTGCGGCCGCTGGCCGCGAGCGGGCCGCGCGCCGCGGGCAACGCGCCCGCCGCGTCGCCGCCCTGGCGCTGCTGGCCCTCGCCGGGCCTGCGGCGGCCGGCTGCTGCACACCGAGCGTCATGCCACGGGCACCACTGGCCGCAGGCACTGGGCCGCCGGCTGGCCTCGGCACGCGGTGGCCGCGCCTGGCTCGTCCTGGTGCATCACCAGGCTCGTCCTGGCCTCGGCACGCGGTGGCACGCGGCGGCTGGTCCTGGCGGCCTGGTGCATCACCAGGCTCGCGTCGTGTCGTCCGGAGGCGACCCCGCCGCCGGCGTTCAACGTTGAACGCCGCCGGCGACCCAGAATGGTTCGATATTGAACGCTCTGACGTTTCGGCAACGGCCGATCGTTCAGGGTTGAACGATCCCCAGGGTGTCAGGAACCAACGCCCGGGTCGACACGACACGAACATGCCGCACGCGGCCGCTCCCGCCCCGCTGTGCCGCAGCACGCGTGGACGCGCCGCTTCGGCGCGTGCGCCGCCGCGTGCACCGCCGTGTCCGCGGACGCCCGGCTCGCCCCGCCCGCCCTGGACCCCGGGTGCCACGGCGCCGCGGGCGCTGCCTGGCAGGCAGGCGCTGCATGTGGGGACCTGCGGCGCGACCCTGCATTTTGCCGATCGGCGCGCTCCCTCGCACCCCCCGCCCCCCCATGGTGGAGTAGGTCTTGGCTGTTCGGGCGCCTGTTTCGAGCAGGTGGGGTCTCCCCCACAGGACGCACGGGTGCAAACAGTCGCATTAAGCAGAGGTCTGGAGCCAGACCCCCCCCTACTCGAAACGCCGAATAAGGAAATTCAGGAGGGGGACAAAAACACACAGACACAGTTCATCCTCGATTCCCAAGAAAATATGGGAGAACATGGAAAGTGGGGGGGAAGTCGAAAACCCCCAAAATATATGGGGAAATATGGGAATCCTGTTCTTTGTGTGTGTATTTACAGTCGGGGCCCTGAAGAAGGAACCCTTTTCGTTGGGGAGGGGCTCCGCGTTTCTTAAGTGTTTCGCAGCTTGCCTCAGGTGTTCCTTTTGTTTTCGATCGGAAATCGAAACTTAACTTGTGGAAAAACAGGGGCCTCGTTCCTTATTTTGGGTTCCTTAGGTCAAGGCCCCGACTGTAGAGGTGGGGGCCCCTGCTTCCAATACTGAAGCCTTATGCAGCAGCAGCTGGTATTCAAACACGGCCGCATCGTGCAGGCACGGCGGCGGATGACTATTGCTGCTTTGCGCTTTCAGTCGGGCCGCCTCTTGTTGCAATTTGTCTTCTCGGGGCCCCCTTCAAACCTGTTCACTTGCCTGGTGACGAAGCGGCGCGCGCTCGGGGCCCCATTCAAAACATGAGCTCTTCCTCGATTCCCAAGAAAATATGGGAGAACATGGGAAGTGGGGGGGGAAGTCGAAAACCCCAAACATATATGGGGAAATATGGGAATCCTGTTCTTGGTGTGTGTATTTATGTGTGTGTGCCCTGGGGCCCCATTCAAACCTGTTCATTTGCTGGTGACGAAGCGGCGCGCGCTGGGGCCCTGGCGCCTGGCGCGGGCGGCCCGCGCCGGGCTCGGGGCGGCCGCGGGGCGGGCCCCGCGGCAGCGACCGCGGGCAGGGCCGCGCTCCAGGCCCTCGGCGGGCGCGGCGGGCGACGGGCCTCTGCCCGCGGCGCGCGGGGGGGGGCCGTTGGCATCGGCTCGCTGGTCGGAGGAGGAGGATCAGCCACGCGCAGAGGGGGGTAGGGGGAGGGGGGAGGGCTTCTTAGAAGCACCCCTGCTTCTTAGGAGGCGCGGGTCTTATCTATCGATGTAAGGCCGGCGCCTTCTAAGAAGCAGCCTGCTTCTAAGAAGCCCTCCCCCCTCCCCCTACCCCCTTGTGCGCGCCGCCAAGAGAAGGTACCCATACCTCTATACCTCCTCGCCCGTTTCCCCCTTCTTGGGCCTCCTGGGCGGCCCTCGTCGCCACCGCCGGATTCGCCTCGAAATCTTGTGGTCCGGAAGCACCCCGGGGAGAGGTCCAGGGAGTATAGTGGTATCGGTACCGTTTGGCCTCCCCAGCTGGCGGTTGCGAACGCCGCGTGGCGGCGGCGGCTTGCTGCGGGGCGCGGGGCCGGCGGCCTGCTGGCCGCCGCGCGCGCCGCGCGCTCCGGGCGCACCGGGGTGGCGCAGGCCGCGCTTCTCTGGGTGGGCTGGGCGGCCGCGCTGCGCTGGTCGTGGCGTCCCACCTCCTCCTCCTCCTCCTCCTCCTCCTCCTCCTCCTCCTTCTCTGGTGGGGCTGAGCTTGCACTCAGGGGTCCCATCCAAGGAGAGATACGAAAGGTCCTCCTCCTCCTCCTCACGGGGTTCGCTCTCGGAGGGGTTTCTCGTCCCGTGCCGCAGCCGCCGCCTGCGGGCACCGAGATGACGGCGACTCGTGACACGTCCTTGCCTGGGGCAGCGCGGTGGACAGCGGCTCGAACTGCCTGGAGGTGGCCGCCCTCTCCGGCCTCGCCAGGCCGCCGTCGTTGCGGCGCCCGGCAGTACAGGCCTTCGAGCCAATCAATTAAGACAGCGCCGAGGAGCTCCAGGGTTGCTACGAAGAGTTTCTTGCGTACCTTGACGGCGCCCAGGTCAAGTGGATTCGCTTTGACTACCTGCGGCGTGTTGCTGAATCTGGATCCGTCTTGGTGCGCTGCCAGGTGGTGCCTGCTGCCGTGGCCGTCTTCGGCCGCTGGGGATTTCTGGACGACAGACGTGTTTCTAATAACAGGTTCGTCGTGTCGCACCCCTGGCTAGTTCGATGTGGTTCCTGGATCCCATTGGAGCGAGGCTGCAGATGCTGGTGCGACAGTTGAACCTCCTGGGCACACTCGACGATGACACCTTCGTCTTCATCGATTACATGTGTCTTCCCCAGCACACCAGATCAGATCAGATCTGGAGTAATCAGAAGCTGGAGCAGTCAGACAAAGGTTTCAGGGCGGCCCATTCCACCGACAAGGGCGACGCGGCAGTGGTCGCCAAGTTGATCGAACAGATCTTAGCCCGGAACCCGAGGCCGTGACGAGCCCGGGGCTGGCCCGCAAGGAGGGCGGCGCGCCGCCGGCGGCGGACACTGCAAGAGGGGCGCAAGACATCCTGAGTGCCACCCAGCAGCGGAAGGTTCGGAGCAGGGCCCCCAGTAGAACAGCTCGTTCTCGGGCGTTTTCCAAGGCACCCGGCCCTTGCAATGGCGTGAGCGAGCAGCAGCTCGGCATTCAGGTGCGGAAGCGCTGCTCGGTCGCGACGCACTTGCAGCCGTCGCATCCCCCCTCCGGATTCGGGCCGCAGGGTGGTGCTCACCCCGTGGCACGCGCACGCGCTGGCTGATCGCGGCGGTGGCGCCAGTGGTTGAGCTTGTCCGCCCACCGTGGTCGTTTTCCGTGTCTCTATGCGCCCTCGTGCTCCGCCGGAGGCAAGAGTCCTCCTCCTCCATTGATCCCCTCGACTTGCTCCTCCTCCTTCCTTTTACTCCACACGCTGCGTAGGCACGCAGACTCTCAAGCGACAATTCCTTCGAGGTCGAGCCAACTGGGAAAGTCGTTGGCCAGTTTTGTAGTCCGCGGCCGCGTTCTACAGGCGCCACTCTTTTGATAAGCCGTGCCACCTTGTTTCCTGTGTGCGTACCGTGCGTTGCGCACTTTATGACGAGGACGATGGCGACGACGAAGATGACGACGACGATGACAACGGCGTAACAGTGGCCACGATGGTGCTCTCAACAGCATCGATTTCGTTACAGTCTTGGATACGGATTTTTGTACCAAGTGCGACGTCGTCCCATGTGTCAGATCGTACCGACGCATGTTGCCATCCAGACAGGTGTACCATCGCCCCTGCGTGCTGAAGCTGCAGCGAGGTCGATTCCTCATGATG
Source organism: Prorocentrum cordatum (assembly GCA_963575745.1). NCBI lineage: Eukaryota > Dinophyceae > Prorocentrales > Prorocentraceae > Prorocentrum > Prorocentrum cordatum. The sequence goes on along the minus strand of CAUYUJ010018093.1, from coordinate 753,496 downwards.
CGGTCTGATGCCTCCCGTGGAGGACCTGCCGCACCCAAAAAGGCCGGATGTCGTGACCAGCACAGTCGTCGGGCTGCCACAGGGCTCGACCTAGGCGGTGTTTTGGTGATCTGCTTGGCCCGTTTTGCCCTCTTCTTGCAGCGAAGGCGGGGCAGGGACGAAGCGAGGGACAACGAACGCAGCACGAGAACGAAAAAACGCTGTCGCGAAAGCAGACCAGAGGAGAGGCTCCCGAGCGCCCGTCGCACGAACAGGAGGTAGAGGAGCGGACCAGGGATTCACTCCTCCCCCTCCTCCCCCTCCTCCTCCTCCTTCTCTTCTTTTCCTCCTCCTCCTCCTCCTCCTCCTCTTCCCCCTCCTCCTCCTCCTCCTCCTCCTCCTCCTCCTCCTCCGTTTCCTCCTCCCCCTTGTCAGGCAAGGGGGGCGTGCAGATGCTCAGGCGTCGCAGGATCGGGCGTCTGGTGGTAGGCCGTGCAGTGGCGGAAGCTGCGCTATCCTTCACCGCAGGTCGAGGCGCAGCCCAGTCCCTCTCCTCCTCGTCCCCCTCTCTCCCCTCGACAACGACGGCAGCACGAAATGGCCGGGCCCCGGGCTGCCAGCTCCCCTCTCCCCGCGCCCCGCTCGCCGCGTGCCGCGCCGCAGCACGGCCGCCGCCCGCGCTGCCCGCGAGGCTGCCGCACGGCCGCGCTGCCCGCGGGGCGAGCGGCGCGGGCGGCGCGGGCGCCATGGGCGCGGCCGCCGTGGCTGCCGGGGCCGCCGCGGCTGTGTTGCAGGCGGCGGCGGCGGAGGCTGAGGCCAGCCGCCTCCTCGGAGGAAAGGGGCCGAGGCACTGTTCGCCACGGATCGGTACAGTGGAGGCTGGCAGTGTCAGCCTGTGGTCAGCAAGAGATGCCCCCCCCAGAGGCTGACAAATGGACCCCGCGAGGCGCGAAGCCATTTTTTCAATCTCGCGCGCCAGGGGGTCATCGCGGGCGCCGCCGAGGGGACCGTGAACGTACCCCGCTGCGCGGCAGCCTCAGAACGACTGTCTTCCGTATGGGAGTTGTATCAAGGATCGTATACAATTGAGGCGAAGTTTCCCCCCTCAGGCTGATCGTTGACACGCCACAGGCGTCGTCGTCGGTCGTCTTGGTCTTTGTCGTGGTCGGCGTCGTCGTCGTGGTCGTCGTCGTCGTGGTCATCGTCGTCGTCGTCGTCGTCCTTGTCGTCGTCGTGTCGTCGTCGTCCTCGTCGCGTCGTCGTCGTCGTGTCGTCGTCGTGTCGTCGTCGTCGTGTCATCGTCGTCGTCGTCCTCGTCGTCGTCGTCGTGTCGTCGTCGTCGTCGTCGGCCCTCGTCCGAAACGGACGTATTCCGTAGTTCAACTCCCCGATTTTTCTTCCCTTTCCTTCTTCTCTCTCAGTCCCTCCCCATTCTCCTTCTTTTCCTTCTCGTCCACTTTGTCTTCCCACCGTACCGTCTTTCTAGTATTATTGATCCTCCTTGAGTTCCTCATCTTTGTTTTCCTCATCGTCCCTTCTTCCCTTCCTTCTTCCCTCTGCCTGCGCCTCCCTCCTCCGCCGTGCCGGCTGTCGTTGTCATTCTCATTTGCTCTCCCTCCTTCCTTGTGGCTATCAGTTTCGTCCGGTTCCTGCTGCTCGTCAGCCTTGTCACTTGTCCTCCTGCCCGTCTTCCTCCCTCTTATCCCCCTACGAATCCCTCTCTTCATGTCACTTCCTGTCCCGATGTTCCGCCTTGTACGCGTCCTCCCTCCTGCCTTCACCCTTCGCCTCCTTTTCCTTCTCCTCTCCCTCCTCTTCCTCCTCATCCTCCTCCACCTCCTCCCTCCTCCTCCTCCTCCTCCTCCTCCTCTTCCTCCTCCTCCTCCTCCTCCTCCTCCTCCTCGCGGCCCGAGGACGTAGACGGGAGTATCTCAAGATGACGACGCGTTTCGTCGCGTGGAAGGGCCACCAGGCGGGGAAACCATGTTCCACAAGTCGCACGACGCCACCAACGCGTTCGGCTGCGGCAGGAAGTTGGACTTAGAGCTGGGAGTTCGTCAACGCCTGGGGGAACAGGAGGAGATGGAGGACCTGGACATTTCGTTCGTGGCGGACCTGTCCCTTCAGCGTCGTCTTGCTCTCACCGTGATCGTGCCAGCCTCTGACGGGGAGATCGCTGTGCAGAGTGGGACGGGCGGCTTCATGGGCGACACATCAGAGCCTGATATTTTCATGCAGAACTACCACGTGGCAGTACAAAAGTGGGCGGAGGTGGACAGACGAGCTACCAACGGGACCATGACGATCCGCCTGCCGCCCTATCCCGTGATCGACGCCTCCATTGGTGCCTTCATGGATGACATTTGCAAGACTCAGCTACTCGAGCACGCCCCGACTTCTCTCGACATAGTGACGGCCTCGCAGCGGAGCGAACTGGGTCTTGATCAGGCCCTGGCTGCTCGTGGGTGCGGCCAGAACCGTGCTAAGCAGGACGTGGTACCGACTTGCCCCTCTCGTCAGCTGGTGCGGGCCGTGATTCGAGATCTCCGTCAAAGCGGATGTCGCAGCGGCTACCAACTCAAGCATCTAGGAGCGTGGTTCAACGCGGTGAACAGCAACGCGAACGAGCTACAGGCGAGGCTGGCCGCAGTGAACAAAGGCTGGATGATGGTGCAAGGCTTCTGGTACTCTTCAGCCCCGTTTCGTGTGAAACGGCTCATGTTCTTATCACTGGTGAGGTGCGCAGCGCTATCTGGAACGGTGGCATTTTGCTGGGCGGACAGGGAAACCCGACAACTTTGCGGAACCCTTGCTCGGAAACTACGCTCCATGATGGGGGGCACAGTGACGACGACGGGGGGCAAGCATGTGAAGACAATGGCGACGCGTGAGGTGTACCGACATTGGAATTTGTTTCCCTGTGCTATCGGAGCGGCTGTTCAACGACTACGATCACGGCAAGCAGTGGCGCGTGCACCGCACAACCACGCCCATCTGGTTTCTATTTTCTGTGGGGGCATGCAGTGGGAGGCGACCTGCGAATATCGCTGCCCGCCCACACTGCGAGCCGACGGCATCCTGAACGACGATGCGGCCATCCATCCTTGGGCACGCCAACTACGCCGATACGTGGAGGTCATGTGCAGCTGCCTCGAAGCGGAGTCCTTCGTGGAAGCGTGGAGGAGTGGCGCGATGCTGGGCCTTCTGTGGAATGAGGAGGTGAACCACCTCTTCACCGCTTTCGATCCGCGGTGCCTGCGCAGTGCCTTTTCTGCAGTACAGTGGGCCCCGCCACCTTCGCTGGCCGACACTGTGCCAGCGTCCCAGGATGATGGTCAGACGTGGGAAAAAAGCAGATGCCGAAGTTTTCACCTGTACTATTCGTTCCCCTCCTGATGGGCAGTCTTGCGGGCAAGTATTTCGGTCGCGCGCTGCACTCATTCCACATGCATGTCAGCCACGACAACCAGGGCATGGGGGACAAATCATATCCAACATACTCACGCCGAGCAACGCATGCATTAACTGCAACACGACATTCCAGGGGGGAGGCGGTCAGACATCTAGCACGATCATGGCACGCAGGAAGATGCATCATGAACAACACAGCGTACCCGTACACATCCAAGCATATGATCACTTACGAGTGCGCGCTGTGCCACATCACGTTTGCCAGGTACGACTCCTTCCGATGCCAATTGCGCGCTCACACTCGCCACCTACGCAGGAGGGCCGCTCCATATCAGTAGTGCAACCGAGACCAGCACCTGCCGAGCCCATATCGCGACCGCGCCGCCGAGCCGCTTCGACGCCAGCACCGACAGCTCGACCCCGCGGAAGTGAACTCCGCACTGCTGCCAGCCTCTTTGTCCCAGCCGCGCCCGTGCATGGAGATCTGGGAGGCAGCCGGCTGGCGCCCCGTCCGACTACAGGGCTCCTGAACACGGTCGCTGAATGGTGGGGGAGACTTGCAGCCAGACGACGAGGAGAAAGAGCCTTCAGGACCGCAAGCAGCTGAAAAAGGGGGCGGGCGGGGCACGGGTCCAGGCTGGCGCAGCAGGCTTCGAAGGAGTCGAGTCGAAGGGGCAGAAGCTGGAAGTGAAGGACGCGGGCCTGCCGAGGGACGTCTCAGGGGGGCAGCGCGCTGCTGCCCGAAGGTCGTCGCGGAGCTGAAGAAGGAGACCAAGGGTGCCAGGGGGCTGGACAAGGATCGCGGGAAGAAAGTCGACGAGGAGTCCGTGGAGATGGCGCATCAGCGTCAGACATGGGGCCCGCCAGCGCCAGTGGTGTACGAGGCGATGCTGGAGAATATCAGCGCGAAGGAGATCGGAGCTATGAATCGCAAGTCGCTAGAGACCGTGAAAATTACGTTCACAGAAATGCCACCAGACTACCCCCGACTGTGCCGCTTCGAGTCATGCAAGAACGACACAGCGATCAAGATAGTGATTGCCTTGGACGATCTAGCCGAAGAACGAGTGGTCCTGGACAGATTCATGGCCATGGGGGCGATAGTCATCCAGGGGATGGCCCCGAGCGGTTATTGAGAGGAAGAGATCATAGCGTGGACAGGTGTACTCAAATCGTGAATGCAGCCAGCTTCGACGGAGTTCAGCTCAGGGGCGAGGATGAGGTTATCTCGCTCTCGGAGGGGGGCGACTCGACCTGAGCAACATGAGGGAGGCACCATGCTGCCGCTGCTGTCGCTGTGTGTTAGTAAGTCTTTGATGTGTGCACGCGCTGTGCCCTGGCGGTAGAGCTTGGGCAGCGCAGCCGTGCGTACCTGGCCATATGAATCACCTCGGGTGTGGACGGCGGACATGCTACAATTTTGTTTTACTGGTCAGGGCCTGCCCTTGTCTTCGCCTCTCTCCTCGCCTCTCGTCGCTCGGCCTGGCCCCTCGGTCGCCTCGGCCCGCTCGTCCCCTCGGTCGGCCCCTGTTCGGGTTCTTCGGCCCCGTGGGCCTGGCACGACCGCCTGCCGCTGATGTCAGCTGTAGCTCAGCGTTCGCGAGTGGAGTCCCCATTGATTCATTCGTCCAACAGCCGTGCGCAATGCAATGCAATGCAATGCTCCTCCTCCTCCTCCTCCTCCTCCTCCTCCTCCTCCTCCTCCTCCTCCTCCTCCTCCCTCCTCACACCCGCCTCCTACCTTCTCCACTACCCCCCTCCTCCATCCTACTCCCCCTTCCCGCTCCACATTCCTCTCCCTCCTCATCTACCCTCCTCCTCCATCTTTCTCCCCCCCCTCCCGCTCCATCTTCCTCCCCCCTCCTCCACTATCCCCCCCCCCCCTCCCTTCTCATCTGGCTTCCTCCCTCCTCCATCCTCGTCCTCATCGTCCTCCTTCCTCCTCCTCCCTCTTCGATCTGCCGCCTCCTCCCCCAGGGGCCCTGGGGCTCCTCTCAGCCGCGCTGGCGACCGCCGCAGCCGGCTGGGTGACGCCCCCCCGCCACCCTCTGGGGCCCGCCGCCCGCGGGTCGCTGGGCAGCAGGCGAAGAGTGCCCTGGGGGGGAGCGAGGGGAAGCGACAGGAGGAGGAGGGGGGGGAGGATGAGGGCGAGGAGGAGGAGGAGGCGGAGGAGGAGGAGGAGGGGGAGGAGCGAAATGATGTAGGACTAGGGGCGACATAATGGATCAGGGGGGGAGGAGGTGGAGGAGGAGCGAAAGGATGATGGAGTGGGGGCGAAGTAATGGATCAGGAGGAGGAGGAGCGAAGGGATGATGGACTAGGAGGAATAGGAAACGAAGGAGCGAACGAAGCAGGCGGAGGGGGAGGGGAGGGGGTCGAGGTTTTTTTCTTGGACGATTCGTGCACCGCACACTGGGCGATCCATGGATACAGCCCGTGCGATGGACGCACCTCTGCTACGCCAAGCCACCCCTGGCCCGGCTGTAGAGGAGCGCTGCACTCTGGAATCTAGTTGATGACGCTGGGTCCCTGCTTAGCGCCATGAGGGAGGGGGGGAAATGGGGAATATCGGAAAGAGGACCACGTTGGCCAGGTCGAGCGAGTCAGAAGGCCCCGACACTTTTCACCCTCCCATAGCATCAGAATCCCTTGGCGCAACCTAATTACCGGGATTGGAAGGCGTTCCCACCTGGCGCTCGCACGCGGTCCCATTTTCGACGACTTGGCCGAGTGACCCTTACGCAGGCCGCGCATGGGCGGGAGCTGCAACAGCGTCCTGTGGGGGCGATGAAAGGATGACGCGGGAGGGGGAGGAAGAGGGAGAGGAGCGACGGGAAGATGTGGAGAAGGAAGAAGCGGAGGAGAGCACCCAGGGAAGAGGAGGAGGAGGAGGAGGAGGAGGAGGAGGAGGAGGAGGAGGGGGAGGGGGAGGGACGGGAGGACAGGGCGGGGCATGACGAGTTCATTTGGATCGGTGTCTCTGTCCAGGGCTTCGTGGGGGGTGTATGACTTGTTGCGTGCATGACCACAATCAAGTGTTATTGCACCTCGTGCGTAATCGTTGTCGGATGCTCACTCGTCTAGGGATACGAGCGGGGTGGGGGAACGGAGGACCGAGGATGACTTCTTCTCGCTCCCCCGCATCTGTTCATGATAACCATGTTTTTTTACACGTGGCTACGCTTCGGTTTACACTAAATTGTGGATGGTGCATCGTGGTGTTTTGTTGTTAAGGCTTTATCCTGTGTGTGTGTGTCGAAAGGGGCAACAACCTACTGCTTTCAGTCCACGCTGGCGGCCATGAACGAGACTGCGGAATTGGGAAGATGAGGGCGCGGGAGGGTTTGGAAAGGCGAGGTAGGCGCAAGGATGAGGTGGGCCGGGGAAATAAGGAGGAAAGACTTAGAGAGGGCAGGGAAGGATCATGAAGAGGACGATCGGAGGAGGAATGGCGGTGGGAAGGCTGTCATCCTGAAGATGGGAACAGGTCTGCGGGAAGAACCGAAATATATGTGAGGAGGTTGGGAGAGGAAGAGGGAGGGAGGTGGAGGTGGAGTAGGCGGAGGAGGATGAGAAGTAGGAAGAGGAAGGACAGGAGGGAGGGGATGTGGTCAGGACGACGAAGAGGGGTGTCAGGGGGATTCGGGGAGGATGAGGTTGTGGAGGCGGTTGAGGATCTGTACGTGTATTCGTGTGTGTGAGGGTTGTGCCCGTTGCCAGGGCCAGTGGCTGCGCGGTGCCTCAGAGAACGGCGATCTTTATGATTATCAGCTAATTTTGTAAGTATGCGTGTGTGATTCTTTGCCTTGGCGCCTGCTGGACCATTCGTTACACTTTGCAGGAGTTGTTGCGGCTGTGCAAGCATGCATGTATGCATAATTGCGTGAAATGGTTGTGAACCGTAGTCGCCGAGGCAAGCATCTAGAAGTCGCTTGAGACACGTCCTGGAGCCAGGCGGCGCAATCACAGCTCGAGAGCTCTCTTGCTGCATCGTGCCATCTCCCCTGTCCGCGGCCGGCGCCCGCCGCACGGTGCTCTCCCTGCTGCGCTCCGGCTGCGAGTGCCGATGCTCCCAGCGGCACGCGGCCGCCTCCACGCCGCCCCAGCCCATCCTTGGGGGGCCGTAGGTGAACTGAGAAGGGGGAGGAGGAGGAGGAGGAGGAGGAGGAGGAGGAGGAGGAGGCGGAGGAGGAGGAGCAGCAGGCGCGCGTGATTCGTGCTTTGCGAGTCCTCGCCTCCGCCACCCACCCAGCCGCCGGGGCGGCTACCTCGGCCTCTTGGCGCCATTCGGCGCCGGGAGGCAAAGAGGAAATCAGCTGCTTGAGCCGATTCGCCCTCCTCCCCCTAACTCGGGGGTGGACAGAACCCCCAACGGTGACACGTCGATGAGTGAATTGTCCGTTTTCGTTTCTCGAGAGGGCGCCGCGGCCGCTATTTTCCAGGATTGCGCCCGCCAGGTTTGGGCCTCAGGTCGTTTTCACTAAACCACGTTTTACTAAAGGGAGGTCTGTCCATCCCCGACTAACACTGGAGACCCATGCCAAGAAACACCCTGCTTGCCTCCAGGGTGCCCCGGGTGTCTTGGGTTACGAGGGTGTTGCCATGGACAGCGTGGCGCTCCCACACCAGAGATCGCTGGACGCCCTGGGGTCTCAGGGTTGGATTCCTCGCGGAAGGCTTCTTGTGGACTGGCCTCCACTGTACTCACCGCCTTTTGGTCCGACCCGAGAGGGCGTGGGAGAGGATATGGCCTGATCGCTCCGAGGAAGAAAAGCACCATGAGTGAGGCGATCGCAAACATGGATCAATGGGGCGTGGAGTAGCGACGGGTCTTTCTTCCATGAGAACTCGCGGATTTCCGCCGCCGAGCGAGGCGGCACTGGCCGCATTTTGGGAAGGCCCCCCCCCCCCGATCCATAGATGCGACGGCCTCGCGCCACATCCATGGATCGCCAAACTGGGGGATAAGGAGAAGCAGGGGGGAGGGATGATACGGATGATGATGATGATGATGATGAGGAGGAGGCGGGAGCAGGAGGAGGAGGAGGAGGAGGCGCCAAAGCCATGGATCGCTAATCCATGTTTGCGGGCCTTGGGAGCATAAGCAGCAGCCCTCGGAGGTTCGCTCGGCTGTCTCGTTGCTCGGCCAGCGGAGAGGCGCCACGTCGCCGTGCGAGTCCCGCTGCTGGGGTGGGGCCTCGACGTGTCGGGCGCAGCGGGTCGCGTCGCCCACGCTGGCAAGCTTTGATTTTAGCGATGGTTTTTGTTCGGCCCTGGCTCACAGCTGTTCCCACGCAGTTCTGCGTGGCACTGCTCATGTCTCCGTAGATGGGCCGGCTTGCTGCCTAGACCCTAGACCTCCGCTCGGCGCCTGCTCCTGCCGCTCGTCCGAGGAAAACCGCGCGGCCGCCGGTTTCTTTGATGGTGGTGCAGTGTTCTTTCCTGTTGTTCTCAGCTCGCTGGGCGCGGGTGCGCGGCGTCATGCTAGGCGATCCAATGTCACCGGCACGCCATGCTGAAGTTGAGAGAAAGTTGGAGAAGAAGTCATACGGATGTGTTGTTGGGAGCGTTTTTGCTGGAACCGTGCCGCATTAGACATTCTATGCTCGTCGACGGCATTATGTTTCTAGCAATCTCAAAGCAAACGCTCTCTATCATGTTGATGGGCATACCGGAAGAATTTACCGACTTTGGTTTGAGTACGGCTTCGGAAAAATCAGCGTGCCGTGCGTGGCGCGTTGGCCGGTGTGCTGCTACAGGCTTGCAGGACAATTTCACTTGGTTGCGAATTCTATATATCTGGTTTAGAATTGTTGGGCACAATGATAACAATGGATTTTGGGGGACGTCGACGGAGTCTTGAAACACGGCCGAGAGCAGGTTTGGCGACGTTTGTCAGCTTATCAGAGTCACGCGCCAAAAGGAGCACATCCATAACGACGTGATCGAAGCTGTTCGATGCGACATAATCAAACAATATGCTTGAGGTGATTTGAACCTTGAGAACTGACTGATGCTCAAAAACGTAAATTAAGAAGTGCCTGAAGATCAACATTGCGGCGACTGGCGGGGCCGGGCAGGAAACCAGAGGAATTTAGCATCTCTTACATATGGAGGAGGCTTCACCGCAGAGCACGGGCGGCAGGCGTAGCATGCTGCGCGGAGCCGCTTATGTTGAGGAGCAAGTGGCGATGAACTGGGAGGGTTGCGAAACTGTAGCCTTAAAGGTGGGCGAAACAAGGACAAGGGGATTGCGTTGTCATGGGTATTGGTCAAACCGGTCGCGGGGTTTTCTTGCTTGCTGTGTTGGGTGCTGGCCAGGTCGGTTCGTTCCATTGGAAGATGCCCGGGGCGAGATGACCCAAGTGCCGGAGACATGGCAGGCATACGAAAGTGAGTACGTGAATATCATGTGGCGCTAACGCGCTTTCCGCTTGTGCTCCTGGAGGCCTGCGCGTTTGGCGCGGTTGCCGCCTTTGTAGGGTCGCCTCGCGGCGACTGCAGACTCGGTCGTCGTTCGTACGCGCGGGCTTGTCGCTGGCGGAAAGCACATCCGCATCCGCGGCCTCGTGGGCCAGGCCCTTCGGCCGCGACCCCGTGGCTGCGGGGCATTTGTTCGAGGGTGCCCCGCGTGGGGCGCATCCATGCGACCACGTATCCACGGGGTCGCGCCCCGTAGTCCTAACCGCGAGGACGTGGATGTGGAAACCCTGGCGGGCGGCACCTGGGGGGGGGGGGGGGGGGGGGCAATCGACGCAGGACGTATCCACGGGGTCGCGCCCGCGCCCCGTAGTCCTAACCGCGAAGACGTGGATGTGGAAACCCTGGCGGGCGGCACCTGGGGGGGGGGGCAATCGACGTAGGACGTATCCACGGGGTCCCGCCCCGTAGTCCTAGCCGCGAGGACGTGGATGTGGAAACCCTGGCGGGCGGCACCCGGGGGGGGGGGGGGGCAATCGACGCAGGGGGTCGAGGGCTGCAGAAAAACGGGGACTTGACGGGGCCCTGAAGTGGCCGTCGAGCTGGCACCGCGGGCCCAGGAGGTGCACGGAAGGCGCGCGCTCTTATTTCTCCCATGTTCGTTGCCTTCCCCTTGTGAGGCAACTTTTGGATCTCGCGGCGATGGCGGGCGTGACCGCGGGGGAGAGGGAGGGGGGGGCCGCCGGTCACGTCGCGATTCGCGCCAAGGCCGTCGTGGTAATGTTTCAACGTTTTTCATTCCCAGACGGAGCTCGCGCGAATCGTGACGTGACCAGGGGTGGGGGGGGTGGCGGAGACGGTCACGGGAGTTATCGCGGACAATCAAATCATATGTTTTTGACGGACGCCTACGCCGCTCGTGGGGTCTGTCTGTCTGTCGTGGCCTCGGTTTGTGCCCGCGGTTCTCCTGTTTGCACCGCTCGGCCCTTTGCTGCCCTCGACGCCACGATGGGCACGGCCTCGCCCCGCTCGTGGCCGACATGCGCGATTGCTGCAGTAGGTCTCCGCGTCCCGCAGCTCGCTCAACAGCCTATGTCGCATCGCCGCGCGGTGGAGGGGCGAACCAAAAACATCGATGGTAGTTCGCGCTTGGAGTCGGCTGAGTGTCTGAGATGGTTCAGCGTTGGTTCTGGCGAGAAGAAGGGGGGGGGGGGGGGGCGAGGTTCAAGGTTCTGGGTTCGGGCCCCGTGGGCCCCAGCCCCGGGACCTTCAAAAACATATTAAAGGTGAACAAATGGCACCAGATGGACTTCGGGAGAAGTCGGGGGACCGATCTTGAACGTCTGGGCAGATTTGCGAGGGGCTCCTCCAGCCCAGACCCTCTGTCCGCCCCTCAGTGTGGCTCGCGCTGCGTGGATCGGGGCTGCCGCTGTGTTGCCCCTCCTCTACGGCCCCCGCCGCGTCTGCTCGCTGCGACTGCACATTCTGCCCGTGCGGCTTTCCTCGGCATCGTCGAGGCGAGCTGGGGAGCCGAGGCGTTCGCACGGGGATTGGCACCGCCTCTGAGCGCCGCCGCCCGCCCACGCGCAGGAATGCGGCTGGCAGCGGGGCGGAGTGGGCAGGCGGAGAGGCGGTCACGCGACCTGCCGTGGAGCAGCCGCGCGTGTGGGCGCCTCCTCCTCCTCCTCCTCCTCCTCCTCCTCCTTCCTCCCTCCTCCTCCTCCTCCTCCTCCTCTCCTCCTCCTCCTCCTCCTCCTCCTCCTCCTCCTCCCTCCTCCCTCCTCCCTGCTTACTGCTCATCCCCATCTCCCCCCCCCCGCAATCCGATGTCTTCCTCCCCCCGGCGTGGAGCAGGGCGGGGCGGGCGCTGTCTCTCTTTCCCTCGGCGCGTGCTCCCAAAACGGGCGGCCCCGAGGTTCAGCGAGAGGCTGCTGGGCCAGTTCCTGGACTGGGGGGTCCCCGCCCTTGACTCACCCTCCTCGCACCTCCCGCCGTGTCCTTTCGATTTCGGCCTCTTCCTCCTCATTCTCGTCCTCCTCGTCACTCCTCGTCCCTTCCAAGCGCCAGTAAATTCGGAGCACGTCGCCAGGCGGCCAGCGTAGACCTTACGGGTTCTTGCAGTCGAAGAAGAACAGTCGCCATGAACATAATCGTTCGAAGGTCCACGCATATTTCTTGTCTTGGAGCTTCAGCTCCTTGTCGGCGACAGAGGGGCCGCCAGGTTGCTCCTGGAGGCTTCTGGGTTCTCTTCTCCTTCGAGGCTGGAAACCCCTCCCCAGCGCGCGAAGCGCGCCAGGGTCGGCGCTAGAGGCGCCGTCAGGGCCGCTTGTTTAATCTTGTAACTAAGACCACGCGTTTTCCCTGCGCGTCCCAGGGCGAGGCTCGACGAGGGAGCTGAGATTGTCGGCGTGCCAGAGGAAGAGGACTAGAAACAGGAGCAAATGCAAGGGCATTAAATGCGACTATGGTGGGCCTAGTATTGGAAGCTTCGAGTGGCAAAGGGGCCCCTACCTTGCGAATATATCTTATTCTACCCGTGAACAATGTTTGAGTGGCACCCCGTGTGAGGATGCCAGTGGGAGTCTTGATGTCTTGAGCCGAGACGACCAAGGAGGAGGGGAATGAGCAGGAGCAGGGGGGGAGAAACGAGGGAGAAGAAGGTGGGAGCAGCGGATGACGAAGGGGTGGAAGGGAGTGGAGGGAGGCGTGATTTCATCGACCTCGGTGCCGCCGCGACCCCGAAGACGGCACGGTATACACGTAAACTTGCGTAGGTTCGAGCAGATTCCCCGGATCGGCAAAGTTTATGCTTCTGCATTCTCGGGGGGTGTTCTAGAGGCAGCTGCCGACGGCAGGACCAGAACTTCGGCAACGCCTACGGGGTCCTGCTCGGGGTGGGGGAGGGCCGCCTGGCGCTGGAGCTGCTGAACACCTGGCCGCGCGGCGTGCTCTTCCTGGTGGACCCCTACATCCACCTGCGCAGGGGCTTCGACCGCCCGGGGAACCTGCAGGACTCGCCGTGAAGTAAAAAGGTTCCGAGGGAAACGGGTCCTGAACCCCCTCCTCTTCCTCCTCCTCCTCCTCCTCCTCCTCCTCCTCCTCCTCCTCCTCTCCTCCTACTCCTACTCCTACTCCTCCTCCTCCTCCTCCTCCTCCTCCTCCTCCTCCTCCTCCTCCTCCTCCTCCTCCTCCTCCTCCTCCTCCTCCTCCTCCTCCTCCTCCCTACTCACTCCTTCTCCCTCACTCCTCCTACTCACTCCTCCTCCCTGCTCCAGGTGTTGGCCCGTTTGCGGCTTCCAGGGGCCTTCTGTGGGCCCCAGGACCGCCAGCTGACCACTCTGGAGTGTTCGTCCTGGGGGGAATGCCCCCAGGGTCCACCTCCCATTTTACTAAGGACCCGCTTTCTCCATGCCAGAGGACGACGAGCACCAGCGGCAGTACGACGGCTTGAGGACGCTTCTGCACGACCGGCGCGACGTGCAGGGGCGATACTCGTTCGTGCGGGAGTTTTCCTTCGCCCTGCCGAAGGTCTGGCGGGAGAAGCAGTGGGGCCCTGAGCCGCGGTTCTGGGGATCCAAGAAGACACCCAGATTGCTACTCCGCGAACCTCTCCCTGGGGCTCTGGCCAGGACCTCGCGGCGAGTCCGGCCGTGGTGACGAGGGAAGGGCAGCGGTATGGCTCAAACGACGCGAAGATCGGGACAACATCGGATCGGGATAACTCGACTTTTCTGAGAATCGGCGGGTTTGGAGGATGTATTGGGCGCCGCGGCCGCTCCAGAGCGTTCCGGAACGCTCTGGGAGCGCTCCGGAACGTTCTGGAGCGATTCATCCCGATCCTGGCCCTGTTTTTGAACCGCCGCCTCGGCCTCCCCCGGAGGTTCGTCTACCACGACGCGAACCCGTCGTACGCCGCCGTGCGCCACGACCTGCGGGCGTGGTGGCCGCTGCTGGCCGACGGCGGCGTGCTCGCCGGGGCGAACTACAGCACCCTGGGGGACGGCTCGGCGGTCGGCGTGCGGAGGGCCGTGGACGAGTTCGCGGAGGAGCGGGGCCTGCAGGTCGCCGGAGCGGCCTCCTCCTGCCTCGTCCTCGTCGTCCTCCTCCTCCTCCTCGTCCTCGTCGTCCTCGTCCTCCTCCTCGTCCTCGTCCTCCTCCTCCTCGTCCTCCTCCTCCTCCTCGTCCTCGTCGTCCTCCTTATCCCCCTCATCATCATCATTATCCTCGTCCTCCTCCTCCTCCTCGTCCTCGTCCTCCTCCTCCTCCTGTTCCTCCTCCTCCTCCTCCTCCTCCTCCTCGTCGTCGTCGTCGTCGTCGTCCTCGCCGGGTTTCCCAAGCTGTCCGCACAGTGAGTGCTCAGGCGAGGGCAGACAGGGATCAAGGGGGCGTGGATGAGCGGCGGGTCCCGCTTCCAGGGGAGGTCGCGGATTTCCGCCGCGGAGCGAGGCGGCACCGGCCGCATTTGGGGGAGGGCACCTCCCACGATCCATGGATTTGGCGACCGCGCGCTAAATCCATGGAACATGCACATTGCCCGTCGATAATTGAAAGTAGGTCTTTTGGGACTCCCAGATTCCAAGCTGCTTCAAGCGCCTTCCTACTTCAGTGTTCGAGTGGCTTCACCTTTTCCGTCCTTCTCAGGGGGCGGACGGAACCCAATCTTTTGTCAACGCCTTCCTACTTCATGTGTTTAGTTTCTACCTACTTCTTCCGACCGATGGGTACCAGTGGCGGGCTGT
>CAUYUJ010018093.1:718947-736447 GCA_963575745.1 Prorocentrum cordatum | reverse complement strand
CGTGGGCGACCTGGGGAGGGAGGAAGGCCGGCCGCTCTCGAGGAGCCTCCCGGGGCCGTCAGCCGACGACCTGGTGCCACGGGGCCGTCAGCCGACGACCTGTTGCCAATGCAGGGGAACGAAGAATGATAAGCAATCAATCGGAGGTCAGCGCGGATTTCTCGGATCCGCGCTGGACCCCCCTCCCAGGCGTTCGGAGCGCGCCAGGGGCGGCGCTGGAGGCGCCGCCAGGGGGCCCCAGCGCCGATCCGAGGAGTCCGCGCGGACCTTTGAGTTTTCATGTTTATGCCATTTTTCGTTTCCCATACAACGCAACAGTTCGGACACAGTTTTGAACCGCTGCGCCGTACCACCCCTGAGAAACCCGAGATGAGGTTATTCGAAGGGGGTCTCCCGACGGGGGTGGGCGCGGGAACGAAAGTCCTCGGGCAGTGGGGTCTCCTCTGCTTGAGAGGCCAGTGGCCGTGTCTCGGGGTTGCATCTTGAAGCGCCTCGCATCGGCGGTGCAGATTGGACGCCTAGGGCCTGTCTGCGCTGTCAATCATGTTGCGAGGTCTGATTGGGTGTGAATTCATGTAGGCACCTTGGGCACCTTTCTTCTTCGGATTGTGTCGTCCAGGCGTTCTGTCCTGGCAAACAAAACTTGTCAAGAGAGAGAAGGCGGTTGGAATGGTTCAGACACTTCTCGTTTTGCTGGCGGTGCGATGCGATCCAAGACGGTCCCGGGAATGGGGTCCAGACTCTTGGGGAGACCAGGTGACGAAGAAAGCACGATGTCGGATGTTCGGAGATATCGACTTCCGGCGTGGCCGGGATGCCGTGCCCGCTCAGACCCACGGGCCCGAGTGTGGGCTTGTGAACGCTTGTGCTCGCCGGCCCCCGTCTGTGGGGCGACGAGGTCTACGCGTGTCCGCCGAGTCTGGCCAGGCCCATTCCGAGCCCAGGATCGGCGTGTGTATGCTTCCCTGGCTCTGCCAGTGGGGACGTGCGAACCGCTACTGGGCCCAGGATGGGCCTGGCCAGGGGCGTGCGAACCGCACAGGGATCGGTGCCCTGAGCGAAAGGCGGCTTTCCTTGAAGGCGGGGGTGGGCTTCTCGGAAAGATCCGCGGGCCCCATGGAGGGCCATGTGCCCTTGCCGAGGAGGGCGGAGGGGGAGGAGAGAGGAGGCGGCAAGCTAGGCGCGCACACGCCATATTCGGACCGGACGAAAGGGGGGGATTGGGAAAGGGGGGGTTACGAAATTTGCTGCATGCAGCTGGTTTCGGCCTCACCGAGGGGCCCATTCCTCGATACATCGCCGCCTCCGGCGATGGGAGGCGCCAGGAAAATCAGCTACGTGAGCTGATTCTCAAACCCCCCCTTTGCTATCCCCCCCTTTCGCCCGACCCGACATATGTGACATCCTCCCCCCCCTCATCCCTTCGTGCTGCGTTGATTTTTCGCCCTCCGCCGACGGGTGGCATGCGGACATGGGACCCCCGTAAGGACCCCCCGTCGTGACGTCGGGTTTTGCGCGGTCAAGAGGGGGGCGGTGCATATTGCGTGCGGGGGAGTAGGGAAAGCGAGCAGCCAGAACAGCAGGAGGAGGGAGGGACGGAGGAGGAGGAGGGAGAAAGACGGCGAGGAGGAAGGCGGGGGGGGGGGTGGCGAGGAGGAGGAAGAGGAGCGGACAGGAAGGATAATGGAGGAGGAGGAGGAGGACTGAGGACTGAGGACTGAGGACTGAGAGCTGAGGACTGAGGACTGAGGAGGGGGAGGAGACGGAGGAGGAGGAGGCGGAGAAGGAGGAGGCGGAGGAGGAGGGGGAGGAGGAGGAGGAGGAGGAGGAGGAGAAGGAGGAGGAGGAGGAGGAGGAAAGGAGGACGAGGAAAACCAGAGAAGAGGAAGAGAGAGGAGGAGGAGGGAGGATTAGGTGGTAGGGACGGAGAGATGAGGGAGAAGGAGGAAGGAGGGACGGAGGGAGGAACGGAGGGAGCAGGAAGAGAAGGGGGAGGAGGAGGAGGAGGAGGAGGAGGAGGCGGAGGAGGAGGAGGAGGAGGGGGAGGGGAGAGACAACAAATGGGTATTGCGAGGGTTGGTTAGGGGTCGCGCACACCCGGCGCCCTTCCCATTACTGCGAGAGTTGATCAGGTGCCGCGCATACTTGAAATCTCCCCCGCGCGCGCCATGAGAAGGCCTGCCCCCTCCCACGCTCCTTGCTCCTCCTCCTCCTCTCTTCTGCTTCCTCCTCCACTTCTGCTTCCTCCTCCTCCCCCTCCTCCTGTTAATTCAGTGCCTCGCTGCGGCCTTCGTGTTTCGGTGCCGTCGGGAAGAAAAGGGGAGGGGGAGCAGGATGAGGAGGATGAGGAGGACGACGAGGAGGAGGAGGAGGACGACGACGACGAGGACGAGGAGGAGGAGGACGAGGAGGAGGAGGAGGAGGAGGAGGAACGGAGCAGGTTTTCGTGACCAGCGACCCGGCGGAGCCCTCTTGGATCTTGCTGAAGGAGGAGGGCGCGGATGCGCGCCGCCCGGGGTGACTCGACGCGCGGGCGCAGCCTGCGCTCTGCCGCGCAGGCCAGCGCGCGTCTTGCGTTTGGTGACAGGCTTTCGTGGACCATCTCGCAAAAGCAAAGGCAGAACGAAGACAGATCGAAGGAAAGCGAAAACAAACCGAAAACGAAAGGCACGGCTTAGCTCGAGCCCTGCTTCGTGTTGTGGGAGGGGGACCAGGGCGAGGACGGCGGCCGATTACCCTGGGTTTCTTCGACAGCGTGGGGGGATACCCTCCCGACAGGGATCAACCTTGCCTCGTCGTCGCGTCGCGATGCGGTGGCTGCCCGCGACGGGGGTCGATGTGGGGCTGTCGGCGGGGGTGACGCCCCCCCCAACGCTTATTAAGAAACTCGTGGTAACCAACCGGCCGGGCGAGCTGGCAGGTGAGCCGGCCGTGCGTCGTCGGCGGGGCGTCCGGGCGCCTGGGAGGTGTTCGCCACCTTGCCATTGCTCTGGGCCTTCGCCGCGGTGCACGGAAAGCTCAGAGAGGGGTGGGGGTGCGTTGCGGGTGTGTTCTGACCTGCGGTGCTTCCCACCCGCGGGGCTTTGTTTTCTGGTTCCTCTGTTTCTCTGTTGCCTTTCTTGTGCCTGCTGCGCTCACCTCGGATTAACTCGTTGGCCACAGAATCAAGGCAGTTGCTCCTTCCCTCTTGCACTATACCCTATACCGCTAGCTCACCATGCTGACGCTGCGATACCTGCCGACCTGCGTTTGTCCACATGTAGAAGGGCGAGGTGTCAGTCAGAGGAGGGAGAGATGCCGACGCCGCTCTCTCTCGTCGCCGCGGCGGGACTCGCCTCGAGATCCTGGCCGGAGCGCGCCCATGGAAGAGGTCCGTGGAGGACGGCGAGGGGCCAAAGTTGCGACGATGTGCGTTGTTTCGGTCCGCGCGTCTGTCCTCGATTCCTCCTTCTCCTCCCCCTCCTCCGCCTCCTCCCAATGATTTCATTTCGCCCCCTTCATGCTCAGTCGGCGCGGTTCCTGCGAGCGGTCAGACCACCGACGAGCTGCGTTCTTCAGCCCGGGCGATCTGCCCCGAGTTCGGTCCCGGGGTTCGTCATCGGGCCCATGGGCCATCAGAGATGGCACGGATCTGGGGCGGAGCAAGGACCGCAGGAGGGGTCAGGGCCTCCTGCTGGGGCCGCGCACGGATCAATGCATATCGACGGACCCACTGGGGGGCGGATGCGCGCGCGTGGATCCGCGAAGGGCTCCAGCCCCATGCCAAAGCCGATGCGCGCCGTCGCATTTTGTTCGAATTCCTGGGGCCCTCCACCGGCTCTTGTGTTGCCGGGGAGCGGCCCAAGAAGAAACAGTGGTCCTGGGGGAAGGCCTGGGGGTCCGGGGAGGCGACGAGGACTACGAGCGGCCACTGAGGAGGGCAGAGGGCCCCTTGCTGCAGTGTCCGCTTCGGCCATGGCCCTTTTCGTGCTTCGTCCATTTCGAGAGATGGAGCGACGGCTACTACGGCTTCCTGGTCCTCCCTTTGATTTTCGGCGACCTTCTCTCGGTCGCCACCCCCGCCACGCCTGAGTCATGTCGTTGGCCTGGGCCAGTTCATAGCCGCAGCCTTGGGCCCATGGATCGCGGCACAGCACTCGGTGGCCTGGGATGGTCGTGTGCTCGGGCAAACAGTGCCACATGTACTAAATGTTCGCCTAGTTCCTCAAGGTTCAAGGTTGCGAGCGGTCCTGGTGGTTCATGTTGTGTCGGGTAAACGACGGCAGCTACCACATCATCGGGGTCCCCAACAGAGGGTTGTGGACCACGTGTTTGTACACCGACCTCGGCCATTTGGAGCGCGGGGGCCCGTACGGTAGCGGCCTGCTCAACGGCTGCGCGGCAAGCAGCCCCGCGGGGCATGCGCCCGCGACTGAGTATGTCCTTCTTCGGCGCCAAAGGCAGGCCAGGGAATGCAAACCTGAGGAGCGGCGATCATTCGTCAATTCGAAACGTGCGGTCGTCCTTCCAGTAGCTTTTCGGGTGGCAGCTTGCCCACGGGGCCCGCAAGTCACATTTCTGGGGGTCCACGAGGCGCGACTTGTGGTCGACGCGCACTCCCGAATGTCCAAGTGTCCAAGTGGTTTTCCCAGCGGGGCCTCGCAAGGGTTTTTTTTCCCGCGGCCAATCGTACGGGTGACCGACCTCGCGACGAGTGCTAGAATGATCGTGGCTCCGGCTATTCGCATCCGAAGCGTCGGTTTCACTTTCGCGGAGGGTCGAAGGCTCCGCGTCTGGGAGGACCTCTGCACTCAAGTTCGATTATATTGCGCCGGCGGAGATCAATCTGGGTCACCATCGATGAGCACGCGGGGCTGGAGTGCACAGGGGACAACCCACAGCGGCTGGCAAGCTTCCCCCAGGGATGCGGGTGCCCCTGGGTCATAGGAGGCGACCCCAACGCGGGGCCTGACAGTTTGAGTCTACGGCGGTGGTGAGTGCGACGGCCCCGTCATGCGCGCCCTTTTCGGGGGGGTCTGGGCTGCTTCGTTGTCTTGATGCGTTCGTACTCCTCGCGCGGCCTAGACGCGTGCATCGCCGAACCGTCCGCGCTGCGCGCGGCCCCTCGCAGCCCGCGCGCGCCTCTCCATCTCACCCTCCGCGGCCGATCGTTTCGCAGCCCAGCGAGCGTCCGGTTTCTAGGGGGCCGTTTCCTACGAAGCCGTTGGTTGGAGTGGTTCTGGAGCAAGCGAAGCCCTCGTGGTCGTGGGAAGCTGGGAACGACCTGCGACAGCTGGCTCTGTAATCCATTTGGGGTTCATGGCATGGCCACATGCAGGGCGAACTGGGCAGTGGGCCCGGTTTCGCGCGACGGCGCTGGCGACCTTGCTGCGGCAGGGCTGGGGGGCCCGCCGTCAGCAGGCCCAGCTCCAGTCGTTGCTAGCTAGGCGCTGGCTTCGAGGGCGCGTCTCCCGAAGCCAGGGCCTGGCGGGCCCTCCAATCCACCTTCCGCGAGATCCATGGGTCCTGGAGGTGCCCTGGCTCTGGATTGTTTTGGCGGGCCCTGGATGGCTACTTCCAGAGGGCCCCGGGGCCTGAATGAGATCTGTAGAAGCGCGCCGTGGGTGTAGCGCGCGGCCGCGATCGGCGGTGACCTGCTCAGCCAGGCCATCTTTGACGGCGGCGGAGTGGCCAGGCGCGCCGCTCGCGAAGCAGCCTGCCATCGTTCCCAGGAGTTGGTTGGATGCGCAGTGGCGAACAGGGGGCAAGGATGCTCGCCGCTTCTGCGAAGTGCCCCCCCCCCACGCCCCCCCTCCTCCCCAGCGAGCGAGCCCCCCCCCCTCCCCCCCCGGGCGCAGCATTGGCGCGATGGCAAATCCGAGGGCGCCCCCTGGCCTCGAGCAGGTCGCGTTGAGATCGCCGCCCCCCGCGCCCGCTTTGGAACGGGTCGGGGCGGAGTCAATCACCTCAGTTGGCCGTTGTTCGACGATTCCCCCCCCCCCCCCCCCTCCCCGCCTGGTCGGAAATTCTCTGGTTCCTGAGCCCCCAGAGAAATGGGCCAGCGTTGTCTTAGCGCCCACGGGCGAGGCCGACGCGGGCGGGCTCCGACCGATTGCAATGATCTGTTGCTGGATGAGATCATGGGCAGGTGCTGGCCAAGACTTGGGGGGCCGAACGCGCCCCAGTTGCCTCTTGGGGGTCAGGGGGGGGGGGGGGGGCGCGAGGCAGCGGGGTGGGGGCGCGACGCCTGCGCCTGCTGAGCCGGCACCTCCACCTCCCCCATAAGCACGTCGTTCACGGACCTCTCTAGGTTCTCTGAGAGAACCCCCCAGCCAGCGCCGCATCTCGAAACGTTTGCCGCAGCCGTGCCTGCGCGCCTCGTTTTCGCGGCCTGTCAGTTCTCCACTGAACCCCGAGCGCCGCGCTTCCAAAAGAATGCCAGCGGCGTCTTCCGCGCGCGCGGGACTTCCCTAGCGTCGCATCGTTTGGCAATCACTTTCGCCAAAGTAATGCTCTGCAGACTGCCGCTGAGCACCTGGACTGCCCATCCCGCGGCGCGCGTTCGGAGCGCCGCGGACGACGTCCACGCGCGACTCATAGGTTCGGAGATGCGAGTCTGCCAGGGCATCGGGATCGTGGGAAGCGAGTTCTCCGCATGGCGCAGACGACTCGGGCGGGCCCTGGCTGACCGCGAGTCTCAATTCCTGGCTTGTTTTTGGAGTCGCGAGGGAACCTCGGGCTCAAGTGGAAAATTGCGACCAGGAGTTTGGGGTCGAACGTTGCGCGCGCCCGCGCCCGCCGCGCCGGAAGCCTCGCTGCTCGCCTCCGCGCAGGGTTCAGCCGAGGCCCCACGCAGGTGCACGGGGCCCAGCGGGCAGGGCCGCAACCTCGTGCTCTGCGGGTCGCCGCCCCGGGGATCAGGCGGCAGCCTCCGCGGCCTGCGCGCAGTCACCGCAGGTTCGTTGCGCCCCCGTGAAAGGTGGGGCCCCCTGCGACAGCCCCGTCTGTGCTCCTCCAGTGCGAGCCGGAAGATGGACCCCCCAGCCATTAATCATGAGCGTTCGGCATTGCATTGGGCCCGGGCTTTTAGTCGTGAGACTCGGAGCAGCCAACCTTGGAGTCGGCCTTCGTTGAGCTTGTCCGAAGGGGGTTTGCGCGGGGCCCGCTCGGTTCCCCGCGCGCGCTGTTGCGCCGCGACAATCGGGCACCTCAGATTGGCGGATTGATGGCGCCAGGCTCTTGAGGTCTGCGACTAGCGCGCCCCTGGACAAGCGGGCCCTGGCTCGGGGCAAGTAGATTGGCAGGCGCAGCGCGCTTCTAGGTTTCGCCCCGTCGGCGTCGCCCTGCAGGCCGGGGCAGGATCGCAGGTTTGGTCTCAGCCAGTCACGCGGGGGCCCCCGCTCGGTCTCTTGGAGGGCCCCGAGAAGGCCCCAGTTGAATCGGCCGGCATTTTGGGAGGCCTAGGGCCCTGCGCAGATGCGTTTCCGAATGCCATTGGCCCCAGGGGCGCCTGGCGCGTGGCCCCCCCCCTCTGCAAGGACTGACAGGTACGCCCAGGGATTTTGACTCGCGGCGGCGTAGGCGCGACGCTACCCAGACCCTGCGAGGGGCCCATTGCGGCGCCGGCTGTTGAAGAGATGCATGGCCAACCGAACGGCATGGAATCAGGACTTCGAAAAGACCGCTGCAGGCATCTCCCCCTTCGCCCCCGCGGCCGACCCGCCCCTTATTTTCTGTTGTCGATCGGGCGCGTTTTGGATCAGCTGCCCCGAGGGAGGCGGGCAATCCGGCAACATATTCTCTGACAGTTTGCTCCTCGACCCCGATGATCTTCTTCTGTTCCGAGCAGGGTGGGGGCTTGCCAGCGCAGACGACAGTGGATTGGATTTGGAGCTTCAGCGGCAAATTCTTCGGCATTGAACGATCCCCGCCCGACGGCGCGCGACTGTTCGCCGATGGGCCGCCCAGAGAGGTCACCCGCGCCATCTGCGTCTGCCGTCCGCGGGCAGCGGGGCGCTCGAGACGGGTTCAGAGCCCCCGTCCCGCGAAATCTGAAGATCCCAGCTTGTCGGGCGGGGAAGCATGACAAGTCTTGATGATTCGCGCATCCCCACCAGCCCATCCAGAAACGATCAGCAGGGGAGTTGGTGAATCAGGGGCGGCAGGACGCATGCAGTCGCGCAGCCGTCTTCGGGAAAATAAGGATCGCACATAGCTTCCCGCATTGAATTTTTCGATGAGGTGTGAGGGTTGTTTCGATGACTCGTTATGGCTGTTGCATGGGGGCATATTGGGGTTCTCTTGGGCCCCTCTTGGGCCCCTGTTGGGCCCTCCTGGGACTCTTTCTTGGGGCTCTCCCGAGGTCCTCTTAGGGCCGTCTTGGGGCTTCTTGGGGCTCTTTTGGAGCGTTTTGGGGCCCTCTTGGGGCTTTTTGGGGGGTCTGGGGGCTCTCTTGGAGCTCTTGGGGGTGGTCTGGGAGGCCTCTTGGGGCCGTCTTAGGCCGCACTGATCAAAACAACGGGGGGTTCTAATTCCCATCGCCCCCATGGGAGGCTCCAAAATCGAGTCTTGGGCCAAGGGCCCTCTTGGGCCGCTCTTGGAGCGCTCGTAGTTGCGCCTCGTCTACGGGGGAACCTGGATCGTCCCGAGCGGTCGCCGGGAACCAGACTTCTGGCCCGAGATCCAAGGCTCGGGAGACCGGTGCCCTTCTCCCTTTTTCAGGTATTCGATCATGGACATCTTGTTCAACGCAGCCGTCCAGCTTTCGCGCCGAAGACCGTCCGCAGACCGCCGCAAAACTGCCTGAGGACGGCCGAAGACGGCCCAGGAGCGATGGGTGACAAGGGGTCCATGGTCGATCACGTAAACAAGGGCGCCCTCGAGGGCGCGAAGTTGTTCGCGCTTCGCGGTTCGGCTCCGATTCCTCCTCGTCCTCCTCTTTCCTTTGGGGGGTGGCGCGAAAACGCGAAGTTATTCGCACTTCGCGCTTCGCGCAGCGCGAAGCGCGAAGTTGGGAGCCCTTGGTAACCCCCTCTTCCCTCTTTTCCGTTTCCTCTCCCCTTCCAGGTGTTTGTGGCGGGAAAGAGCGGCGTCGGAGCCAGCATGCGCCCTCCAGGGGCTTCAAGTCTGTGCCAGTCCGGTCACCGCGCCTCAACGGGGGTTTGCGAAGCAGCGCGCCCTCTCTCGCACAGCCCCACACGTTTTATTGTTTGCCGTTGTTTGTTGCTGGTTCTGTCTGCCACTCTCCCTCCCTCTCTCTCTTTCTCTCTGTCTTCCTCTCTCTCTCTTTTTCCTTTTCCCTCTCCCTTTCTCCCAGCATCCCTCCAGGGCGCCCCCTCTGCCCCCCCCGCCACCTCCAGGTCGGCTCTGCCGCCCTCGAGCCGCCCTCTGCCCGCGTTGCCTCGGCCAGCCCCCTGCTTACCCCGCGCCCCTCCCGCCTCCTTGCCTTTTGTGTCCGCTCGAACGCAAGAAGAGAGCGGGGCCGACTGCGCGGGCGCCGCGGCAGGCGGGGGGCAGGCGGAGGGGAGAACGTCTCTTTGAAGGAGCGCTGATGGGCCTGTTTTCCGCCACCACCACCACCACCATAAGTTGGAGGGGTGAAGGAGGTGGAGGATGAGGGGAAGGACGAAGAGGAGGAGGAGGAGGAGGAGGAAGAGGAGGAGGAGGAAGAGGAGGAGACCCCCTCCCCTTCTTTCTCATGGTGGTGGCGGTGGAAAACAAGCCGCCAAGGGCGGGCTTGTTCTGCCAATAGGAGGCCGGCGCGCATAAGTTCCCCGCGTGAGGTCACGTGTGAGCGCCCTCTTCTTCACGCGGTGTGCCGTGCCGGCGGCGGGCCTGAGCCGCCGCGTGAGGCCGCTGTGACATCGTCTTGCGCAGGGCTCGTGTCTGTGCATCGCTCACGGCGTCTGCCTCGGGCCAGCCCTGCGTTGTCCCTGCCGGCGGCGCCGCGGAGAGTCGCGGCGCCGCCCGAGCTCACGGCCAGGGCTCCCGAAGCCCCCATCTTTCGCCATCCTCGGACGGGACTCCCCAAAACGGACCCGCAGAGGGGCGGAAACCCTTCGTCTGCAGTATGCGGGGGGCTCTCATGGAACTCGTTTGCGCCGTCTCGTGGCTGTCTTGGCCTCCTGTGAACCAGTCTTGGGGGTTCCCTTGAGGCCCTCTTGGGCTGTCTTGGGATCCTCTTAGTGGGCCGTCTTGGGGCTCTCTCGGCCCGTCTTGGGTCCCTCGTGGCAGTATGGTGGATGTCTGGGGGTCGTCTTGGCGCCGTCTTGGGCAGTCGAAGGGCCTCCGAATGTCGTTTTGGGTCCCACTGCTCTTGGGCCGTCTTGTGGCCGTTTGGGATGCCTCTTGGGCCATGCGTAAATTCTAGACGCTTCGCATATCCCCACCAACGTAGGACCTCTCCTTCGGCGACAGCGTTTCCGCGTCCGCCCGCGACCAACAAGTATCCCCACCAACCCTTGCGTGAGGCTCCGACCCACCGCTTTAGGTTAATTCGTCTGTGCGCGCCCCGCTCTTACTGGACTCGCCGCTGGCGCGCTCACCTGCGGCCGCTGACAACAAAGTATTCAGGAGGGGAAAAAACACAGACACAATTAATCGTCGATTCCCAGAAAATATGGGAAACATGGGAAGTGGGGGGGAAGACAATAACCCAGAAAAAATATGAAAATATTGGGAATATTTTTATTTGTGTGTATTTATGTGTGTGTCCTGGGGCCCCTTCAAGTATCCCCACCAGCCCATCCAGAAACGATGCCCAGGAAAGCTGACGGAAGAAGGGAAGAAGAGACTCACATAGTGAACCGGGGCGGGCAACAACGGTGAATTGGGAGATCTTTTGTGGCGAAGGTTGCAAGTGTTATTGCTGGCGCTCTTGCTCCTACTGGTACTGCTGCTGGTGTTACTGTTGCTAGTGCTGCTGCTATTGTTGCTGATGGTGCTGGTTCTCGGATGATGCGTAGACGGAGAAGGGGGAGGAGGAGGAGGAGGAGGAGGAGGAGGAGGAGGAGGAGGAGGAGGAGGAGGAGGAGGAGGAGGAGGAGGAGGAGGAGGAGGAGGAGAGGAGGAGGAGGAGGAGGAGGAAGAAGAAGAAGAAGGACAAGGAGAAGGAGGAGGAAACAGGGCGGACATATGATCATCTGAGGATGTCTCTTGGGGGTTGTTTCGGAAACCTCTTGGAGCGTCTGGGGGGGATCTTGGGGGCTTCGGGGATCCTCGTGAAGCCTTTTCCTGTCTCTTGGAGGTCTCTTGAATGCCTCTCGGAGCCCCTTGGGATATCTCGTGGGCGGTTGTATTGAAGCCTCTTGGGACGTCTCGGGGGTCTCTTGGCGGTCCTGAGGACTCTTGGGGCGGCTTGGGTGCCTCGGGGAGGCCGCTTGGGGTCCTCTTGGGGTCTTTTGGGGTCTCTTGGGGCCATGTTGGAGCTATCTTGGGGCCATCCTGGGGCCTCTTGGGGCCTCCTGGGCGCCTCTTGGGCCCGTCTGGGCTCCTTTGGGGGCCTTGTCGGGGGGCTCTCTTGGGACCATCTTGGGACCATCTTGGATGATATCGGTCAACGAAGGCGGGTTCCTTAATTACGCCCCCCCCCCCCCAGGAGGCCAAAATGGGGCCAACGCCCTAGTAAAACCAATGATTGTTGCTTCCTCGCCTAGGCCGTTTTAGACGCTCCGGCACCTCGCGGAACCCCCTGTCCAGGTCCATGGGGAGGGGGTAGGGGGAGGGGTACACCCCTCCCCGAAGGGGAAGAAGAAGGGGTGGAAGAGGAAATTCTCTAAACCACCGACGCCCAGAGGGCTGGTGGGATTCATTCAACAACCAGGGGGGGCCACGCATCTTGGGCAGTCTGAAGGCCGTATTCGCCCGCCTTTGGGCCACCTCGGCTCGTCTTCGAGGCTCCGTGAGCCAGCTCGGTTGCCTTGGTTGCCAGCCTGGACCGTCTTGGAAGCGCGGGACGCGGACACACAGTTTTTTTGTAGGAGATACAGTCGGGGCCCTGAAGAAGGAACCCTTTTCGTTGGGGAGGTGCTCGGTGTTCCTTGATTGCTTCACAGTTTGCCTTGGGTTTTCCTTTGGTTTTCGATGGGAAATCGAAGTTCA
Organism: Prorocentrum cordatum; assembly: GCA_963575745.1. Lineage (NCBI taxonomy): Eukaryota > Dinophyceae > Prorocentrales > Prorocentraceae > Prorocentrum > Prorocentrum cordatum. Next base: position 724,369 of record CAUYUJ010018093.1, on the reverse strand, counting down.
ACTTGTGGATGGAAGGGGCCTCGTTCCTGGTGTATCGTTCCTTAGGTCAGCGCCCCGACTGTATCGTGGCCTCGGGAGCGCGGATCCATTTGTTCTTTGCTCCACGAGGGGTCGTGGCCTCGGGGGCAGGGGGCGTGCATGCCGGTGTCCGGGAGTAGAGGTGGGGGCCCTGAAGAAGGAACCCTTTTCGTTGGGGAGGGGCTCCGCGTTCCTTAATTGTTTCACAGCTTGCCTCAGGGTCTCCTGACGTTTTCGATCGGAAGTCGAAGTTTAACGTATGGAAAAAGGGGCCTCGTTCCTTATTTAGGGTTCCTTAGGTCAACTCCCCGACTGTAGAGGTGGGGGCCCCTGCTTCCAATACTGAAGCCTTACGCAGCAGCAGCTGGTATCCAAACACGGCCACATCGTGCAGGCACGGCGGCGGATATGACTATTGCTGCTTCACGCTTTCAGTCGGGCCGCCTCTTGTTGCAGTGTGTCCTCTCGGCGCCCGCCCAGGCCTGCCTCCGCCCATCCCCGACCCCCCCCTCGCGCCCGCCCGCGCCGCCTCCCCAGCCGTTTTGTTTTTGCGACCCCCGCCCGGTGTTGTGGAGCGCCACCGGCGGTTGGGGCCAGGCGCCGGCGGCCCACCCCCCTCCATCGCACGTCAGAGGGACCCTTCGCCGGAGTGGCCGTGAGTGCGGGCGAAGAGAAGTAAACACATGCACCGATTCTGGCAAGGCGCATCCTTGACCCAGGATCGGTGCATATGCCTTCCTGGCCAAGGCAGGAGGGCGTATGCACCGATCCTGGGCTCAGGATGGGCCTGGCCAGAGTCGGTGTATGTGCATAGTTCTTGTTCCTCTATGAGTGCGGGCCCAACGGGGTTCCCCCCGATCGTTAAGCGCGATACGGCAGCAGCGGCGTTGCGCGCCTGGGTCTGGCCCCCATCGCGGCCTCCTTGAGCCGCGCGCCTCGGGTTGCTCTTGCGGACCCCCGCGCCCCCGCGCTGCACCTCCTCTTCGACCGAGGGGCGGAGGCACCGTTTCTTGAGAGTGGGGCATTTCTCGGGGAGGTCCGAGGATTGAGGGTGGCTTTCTGCTGGATGTCTCTGTTCGGCCCGGGGCGCCATTGCGGCCACGGCTTGATCCGCCTCCAGGGGCAGAATGATGACCGCTCATCAGGGGCAGCGGTTCGGGGGAGCGTTTCGGGCTCGAGGTTCTCGGGCGCACTCCGTCGGTGTTCGGCGGCTTTTGCGGCCTCGGGATGCGCTCCAGAAGCTGCGCCTCGCCAAGAGCGTCCCGGGGGCTGACCCGAGCTGTGACCCGAAAGGCCAGAGAGGCGACGCTCGGGCGGGATCGGCTCCGGGAGGGAGACATCGGCACCCAGTCGCCCACTCGTCGCCGATGCAGGCTCGACAGGCCCACCCTGCCCAGGAGCGTGCGGTTTCGCTATCGGGGGGCCTGCCGCCCACCGATGGGCGCTGGATCGTCGATGCCGTGTCGATCCGAGGTCCGTGCAGGGTTCTCGAGTCGGCTCTGGGCGCCTTGGGCGCGCGGCGGCTCTCCGCGACGGGGGGTCGATGCGGGGCTGTCGGCGGGGGTGGCGGCCCCCCACGCTTATTAAGGCATTCAGAGTACGGTAGGTTCGCGTCGTGTCGACCAGCGGCGACCCCAGCGCGGGCGTTCAACGTTGAACGCCGACGGCGGCCCAGAATCGGTCGATGTTGAACGATCGGACGTTGCGGAGACGGCCGATCGTTCAAGGTTGAACGATCCAGCGCGGTGTCAGGAACCAACGCCAGGGTCGACACGGCACGGACCTGCAGCATGTAGTTCTAATTCGAGTGACCGCCCCTGAGGGGGCAGACACCGCCGCCCCACGTTCCTGGACACGTTGAGACTTTGGGAGGCGTGGGGTCCAAGACGGCCCCAGAGGATCTGCAAAAACGCCAAAACATACCCAAGAGGGCCGCAAAGGGCTTCAACCACGACCCCAGATGGCACCCAGAGGTGTCGAAACCAGCGGGCGAAACCGAAGAGGGATATGAGAGGTAAGAGGAGGGACAGAAACACACAGACACAATTAATCCTCGATTCCCAGAAAATATGGGAAAATATGGGAAGTGGTTGGGAAGACAGAAACCCAAAAATATAGGAAAATATGGGGAATATTTTTATTTGTGTGTATTTATTTGTGTGTCCTGGGGCCCCTTCAGATATGAGAGGTAAGGGGGAGCTGCACGAGCTAGGCCCTCCAGGGACTCCCTGGGAGCACCCGTGGCGGTTCCAGGGGGATCCAGCAGGGCGGCCGTGTGGCCTGAAGACGGGACCGAGAGGCCCTCAGGACAGCCCGAGAGGCCTCGGAGATGTGCCGACGGGGCCAGGGAGGCCCCAAGAGTCACCACCCACCAAACCACCCCAACCCAACCCGAAGGCTCAAATTTACAGTCGATTTCCAGTGGGGGGGGGTCGGGGAACATAGAAAAAACACGCGTGGAACCCTTATCCCCCCCCCAACCCGAAATTCGGGTCTTCGGGTTGGGTTGGGGTGGTCTGGTAGGCAGTCAAAGAGTGTCCCGAGAGGCTCCACGAGAGCTCCGAGAGGCGCAAAGGGAAGCCAGAAGCTGTTAGAGTCAGCAAGGTCCTTTTGGGCGTTTGAGGGTCTTGGCATCCTCGGGGCTTCGGCTCAGCATGATGCGGAAAGGTCCTCTGAAGGGTCTGAGACTGCTCGATGGGGGCCCTGGGGATGGGGCCAAGTCAGCCCAAGGGGGGCCCCTCAAGGAGTGCCCAGGAGGTCCCGAACGACGCACAGAGGCGTACCCTGTGCGAAGGGGTGTTTCAGTTGAGGGCAAAATGGCGGCCAGCGGACGCTCGCTGCGCAGCCAGGCCCTTTGCGGACACCCGCCGGCAGAATGAGCAGGCCGCGGGGAGGACCCCAGGAGGGGTTGCGAAGGTTCTTCGAAAAGGAATAGGCACGAGGAATGGGTGTGTAAGAGGACAGAGGGAGCAGTCCTTGCAGACCATGCGACGGAGATCTCACACGCCGTAACCTCAGACGGTCTTCAATGAAGGGGGGATGAATGGGGGGCCCTCCCCCTCTCCAAAGCTCTCGGTTGGGAATAGTCGTGCCTCCCCTACTCGCCCCTCTCCTCCTCGCCATCATCCTCGCTCTCCCTCCACGCACTCCTCTTCGTTCTCCTCTCCTTGCTCTGCCCCTTCGTCCTCCTCCTCGCTACAGTTCCAATCGAGTAGGCGTCGTCTTGTTCGTTGTCGTGATCGTCGTCGTCGCCGTCATATGGGCTCGCGCAGACGTGCGCAGTAAGATCTCGCCATAGTTGTGCTGAGCTTGCTCGATGGTCGCTGCGCATGCATTTATTTGCGCACTAGTTTTTGTTTCGTGCTGGATACTGCTGGGTGGTTATGTTTCCCATCGGATAATGCTTCCTGGGCTACCCTGCACGACAAAGGAATTTGAAGTTTTATGATGCAATCCATCGGAAGCATAAGAATCATCGGGAATCCGTAGGACTCCTGAGTTATCCTACGAAAACATAGGAATCCGAAGGGAATCCTAGGAACCCCAGCGGTGGCGCTCGCGGGAGAGGAATTAAAGACCTTGACAATATATACGGTGAGGCGTCTCGATTGCTTCTTGGGGCATGTGCTGGGCCAAGCTGGGTCGTGGACCCGACGCCTCTTTTGGAGGGCTTCTTGGGGTCTCTTGGGAGGCCTCTCGGCGGCCTCTTGGCGGTTTTGTGGGACCTTCTGGGGTGTCTGCCGCACCTCTGGGGGCGTGCTGGCGGTCTCAGGGACCATGTTTCGGGGAAGGGTTCGACACGTCAGTTCGGAATCCCCCTCTCGAGGCCCTCTAGAGGGCCCTCTTGGGCTGTCTTGGGGTCGCCCTGGGAGCCTATTGGTCTGGTTTGGGGCGATCTTGAGGGCCCCGAAGACCGCCTCCGGAGTCCAGGCATCCGTAACACCGACCGCCGGGGATTTGCCTGGGAGTTGTTTGGGACCTGTTTGGGGTCCACCTTGGGTGCTTTTCGTCCGGGGACCCCTAGCCCCCCCCCCCACGATCGCGCGATGTGTGTATATCTATACTTATATCTACACATATGATATTTGTACACACATGTATATATATATATATATATATATATATATATGTTACGCGTCGGTCATTGAAAGTACATGTTTCTGGACTTCCAGATCCCAATCTACTTTAGGCGCGTTCCTACTTCAATGATGATCGAACCGTTTCCCCTCTTACTTCCACCGCCTTCCGACTTCATGTTCTACCCACTTCTTCCGATCGACGGGAGCTTGCAACCGAAGATTTTAGGACGCCTCTGGCCCGCTGGGCCGACGACTTCTACACTCCGTGTCCAGGGACCGTCTTCCCGGCTCGACGGTCCGCAGCTGCACCCTGCTCGGGGCAAAGCAGCTTTTCCCAGCTGCAGGGGGGAGGGGCGGCCTCAGGAACCGAGTCTCCAGAGGTCTGGGGAGGGCGGGAGGGGAAAGGAGGAGGGACAGGTACCCAGACATCGCTACCCCTCCGTCATTTCCCCGGGCCTCCTGGGAGGGCCTCGTCGCCACCGCTGGATTCGCTTTGAAAGTCTGGTCAGAAAACCCCCTGGGAGAGGTCCTGGGAGCAGCGGTATCGCCTCCCCAAGAGGGGGAAGGAGGAGCAGCACAAGGTTGTTTGTATCCGGATCCCACGGTACCCTGGGCTTCGAGCACGCCTGCCCCCGCCCACCCGTCCCCAGGTCCAGGAGGCTACGCAGTAATCGCATGCCCCGGACAATACAGGATATCCCCCCTCCACCCTTCGATAGACACTTGAGTCGGAAGGGTATTACTACTACTACTACTACTACTACTACTACTATTACTACTACTACTACTACTACTACTACTACTACTACTGCTGCTACTACTACTACTACTACTATTACTACTTCTACAACAACAACTACTACTACTACTCCTACTACTACTACTACTGCTACTACTACTACTACTACTTCGACTATTACGAATAATAATACAAGTTGTACCACTACTACGACTACTACTACTACTACTACTACTACTGCTACTACTAATACTACTACTACTACTACTACTACTACTACTACTCCTACTACTACTACTACTACTACTCGTACGCTCACGATCAGGATCTTACTATGCATTCGATCTTGCACGGGTACAGGGAGCAGTAGTCGTAGTAGTAGAAGAAGACGTCGTAGTAGTAGTAGTAGTCTCAGCAGCAGCAGTAGTAGTAGTAGGGGCAGTAGTGATAGTAGTGGTAGTAGTAGTAGTAGTAGTAGTAGTAGTAGTAGTAGTCGTCTTGGTCGTAGTCGTAGTCGTCGTATCAGTAGACGTAGAAGCGTAGTCGTAGAAGTAGTCCTAGTAGTAGTAGTCGTTGTAGTACTAGT
>CAUYUJ010018093.1:703947-711447 GCA_963575745.1 Prorocentrum cordatum | reverse complement strand
GTAGTAGTAGTAGTAGTAATAGTAGTAGTAGTAGTAGTAGTAGTAGTCGTAGTCGTAGTCGTAGTCGTAGTCGTAGTCGTAGTGGTGGTCGTAGTCGTAGTCGTAGTCGTAGTAGTAGTAGTAGTAGTAGTAGTAGTAGTAGTAGTAGTAGTAGTAGTCTTAGTAGTCGCAGTAATAGTAATAAGGGTAGTAGTAATAGTAGTAGTATTTGTAGTAATAGTGGTAGTAGTAGTGGTAGTCGTCGTAGTAGTAGTAGTAGTGGTCGGAGAAGTCGTAGGAGTAGCATCTGTAGTCGTAGTAGTAGGAGTAGTAGCCGTCGTCGTCGTAGTAGTAGTAGTAGTGGTAGTAGTAGTAGTAGTAGTAGTAGTAGTAGTAGTAGTAGTAGTAGTAGTAGTAGTAGTAGTTGTAGTTGTAGTTGTAGTAGTAGTAGTAGTAGTAGTAGTCGTAGTAGTAGTAGTAGTAGTAGTAGTAGTAGTAGTGGTAGTAGTAGTAGTCGTAGTAATAGTAGTACTCGCCGCATTCGTAGTAGTGGTAGTATTGGCTGGTGGTAGTGCGAGTAGTGGATGTTGATTTTGTTAGTACTACGACTAATGCATTCATTTTACCGATCCTTATTCACAGTACTTTCTGCTAGGTGTGGTACCGCTATTAATATTGTTTGCTTTTACTACAGTATTCGCATCCCAATGCGCGATGTTTTAATCCTTTGGACTCAGCATCGGGAGCACAACCCGTAGCCATTTTGGCTCAAGCCATTTTGGCTCAATGCTCGAGGCTGAGGTGGAAGGGCGGCCCCTTCCATTGGCCTGGCTGCCTCAGCTAGCTTCTCAGTGAGCACCTGGGGGTGCAAGTCTTTCGCCCCTCGGCGCTCCGAGGGATTCGGTCGCAGGCACAGTTGTGCGGCGGCCTTCATGGATGGTGCAGATGTGGTCCGCGGCCCCAAGACGCCTTTCTGGGGCTGCCAGAGCTGCGGGCCCACCAGCAACTGGGCGTGCAGGCTGCGGTGCCGCTGCGGGGCGAAGGCACCCGCGTTCGTGCTGCAGCGCGCCAAGTCCTTTGGCGGCGGCGGGAGCCCTCCTCGGCTGGAGCCTGGCCGCGGCCGTCCTCCTGCTGCTGGCTCGCGGCGTGAGGCCAAACTGGAATCCAAGCTGGCAGAGTTGCAGAAGAAGCTGGACCAGGTCATCGGAGGTGCTGCCAAGGCTGCCCGTGCCCCCGCCACTGGACAGGGGCCTGGCCAACATGGGGGCACGCAGTCCAACGGCGGTGGTGGTGACGGACAAGATCCGCTGCAGGCGCGAGTGGTCGAGCTGGAGGGCGCGATCAAGGCCTGTGGCAAGAGCGACGACACGATCGAGGCACGGACGCTGCTTGAGACCAAGCTCAAGGCCGTGCGCTCAGAGACCGAGAGCAAGAAGCCGAGCATCACGCAGCACACCAATGTGGGGCATCGCTTGGCTCGTGCTACCACTAAGATGGAGAAGGTCACGACAGAGCTGGAGGAGCACATCAAGTTGCTCGATGAGCTTAATGTCAAGACGGACGAGATCAGGGCACGCAAGATCGCCGCGGAGGCTGAGGTCGCTGAACTTCAGAGGCAGCACGTGCAGTCGCTCCCTGGTCAGGCATCTGACATGGGCGACAAGCGGCCCGTCGACTTCCCCCTTCCTCCTGAGGCTTTGGAAGGCAAGGACGCGATCAAGTCCATGCTCGAGACGGCCGAGTTCAAGGAGTTTGTTAAGTTGTTTGCTGTGCATCGAGCTGCCTCTGGCCCTGATGCAGACGCTGAATCCAACGTCGACGACGGTGAGCAGGTGCCCACGCCACGCGACGAGGAGATGGACGACGCGTTCCAGGACGAGGCAGCGGCAGAGGCTTTCTGGGAGAAGCACCGTGGTGACAAGCGTGCTTTCACCCAAGCCCTGCTGGGCGCTCAGCTCAAGAAGCCGAAGACTGCGCCGCAGCTTTAGCCACCCACCGTCATGGGCTAGATGGCATGGCTCGACGCGGACGGCGGCGAGATTCTCCTCCAAACCTCTTGCTTCATGCAGTGATGAAAAACATTCCTCAGGTTCTTCGGGATCTGAGGGCGTCGGACGCATGCCAGAGTTTCCTGGCGAAGATGGTCATCGGCGACAGGCTACCGACGATGCAAGGTCAGAAGTTCCTCAAGCCTTACCTGATGACGCCGTGCACTTCTTCGAGGTTACGTGTGACGAGAAGTGGCTCAGCCTCCAGACCTACGTGGACCTGAAGGCAGTGTGGCACCTACTGGACGTGCTTCAGTACGGACAGGGTGTCAAGTTTAGCGAGGATGACGAGGAGCGAGTCGCCAGGCACAAGGCAGTGCCCGAGCACATGAGTCCCTCTGAGGTCCTGCAGCCGCCATTTTTGCGTGACAGTGCCCGTGTGCGGCCCCGCCTGGGGCCCAAGTGCACTGGCTTGCGTGTCACGGCACGCGGAGTTGGCTTACCGCCTAAAGCCGCCGCCCCTGCTGACCTGGAGGGTCAGACGCTTGTTTTTGAATCATATAACGGTAACAGCTGGGGCACACTCAGGAAGAGGCTGAGGAGTACACAGGCCCTGGTGGTGTTTGCGCAGGAAATAGGTATTACTGATGAGGACCTGGCGGCGAGAACTTCGGCTGCTAAGAGTTTAGGCTGGAACATGCTTTGCGCCCCGTCGGTCAAGTGCGCAGGTGGGCAAACGTCAGCTGGTGTGGCGATACTTGCACGGACGTCCATCGGCCTGAGGTGGCCCACTAAGCTCCCTAGAGGCATACTTGTTCAACACAGGCTGATTTTCGCTACGATCGATATTCCAGGATGGCCAGAGCTGCTAGCGGGATGCGCGTACATGTTCACCAGTGAGGGGCTGAGCAAGCGGAACCTCCAGATTTTAAGACATGCAGGTGAAGTCTTAGAAGGTGTGCATCTCTCGGTGTTTGCTGCGGATTGGAATTTCTCGGCCGTGGTCGCGGAGGCGTCCGGCATGCCTCGCAAGGCCTCCATGACGATAATGCAGCCCAGTATCGAAACGTGCGCCACGCCGAAAGCAAACACCAAGATTGATTATTTCATGGCGTCCGCGGCCTTCTGCAAGCTTGTGCAGACCACCGTGGTCGACGGCACGTGGCCGAAGAGGCCCCACCGCCCTGTGCAGCTTCGATTAAGGCCTGGGGCAACCAAGCTGCGGCAACTGGTGTACCAGACTCACCAGAAACTCCCAGTGGACTTACCCGTCGGCCCCACCCCCCCCCCGATCGACTGGTCCGCGGCCCAAGCTGTGGCCGGAGAAGCGAACCGCAGGGCCGACCAGGACGAGGTTGGGCTTGTTTGGGGGGTCCTGGACCGTGCGTGGAAAGCTTTCTCGGACGCGATGGAGTTAGAGTTAGAAAGTAGAACGGGCACCCCCATCAAACGTAAAGGACTTAAAGGTCAGCAGCTGCAGGCTAAGTGGGTGCCTGTTATGACCCCCCCGAAGTGCAAAGATGATGATGAGGTGCGCATCGGGGAAGGATGGGTGTGGCTGCAACAGGGGATGAATGACCTTAGGAACACTAGTCAGCGCATCCTCATCCAAGCTGACAAGTTCATTGATCATAGTGAAGTGCAGGCTGCCCTTAACCTTGTGCAGATTGTCTCTCAGCCATTTGAAGCTGAAGGTTTGTCTCCGAGATTGGATCTCACTGTCCGCAAGGCGCGCGAGCTGGCGGCGGCATGGCCGCAAGACCTGGTGGCCCTCGCGGGATGGATCGATCACTGCTCGGAGACTTTAGAGGATTGGGCTGAGGATTTTCAAGCGGCCCGTGACGGGCTGGATCGAAAAGCTAAGCAGAGCTGGGACCAGTGGCAGACCGAGGCCCTGGCGGGGTCGGCCCGAAAGATGCATAGGCTTACGAGGTTGAAGGCCAAGTGGCAACCGACGGTGATAGAAACCAGTCCTGGGATCTTCACGTCGGACCCGAGGGAGTTGTTAGCCCATGAAGCCAATGTTTTGGGAGGTTATTGGAATGCCACCACCACCTCACCCCCTGTTGAAGTCCCAGATAGGCACTGTTTTGAGCGAGCCACCGCGGCGGAGCTGCGAGCTGCAGCCAAGATGTTCTCGCCGCACACGGCTCAGTCCCTGGATGGGGTGCACGTGCGGCAGTTCGCTTGTATGTCGGACACGGGCCTCGACACCCTGGCGTGCATTTTCCAGTGTGTTGAAAAGATAGGTCTCTTTCCTCGGGCGTTGTACTGGATGCTCTTCCCCCTCTTGGAAAAGGCGAAAGGTGGGTTGCGCCCGATTCTATTGTGTTCCTCCCCAGTTAGGCTTTGGGAGCGGCTTCGGAGATCGAAGCTGACGTCCTTCAACGATCGTCACCCGCGTAGGTACTGGGCCTTCGGTGCTGGGATGTCGGCGGAAGGAAGTGTGTGGAACCAGGCGGTCAAAGCGGAGGCCCGAGTGGCTGAAGGCGGGGTCACTGCGGGTTTTTCGTGGGACGGCTCGAAGTACTATGAGAGTTTCGACCTGAGACTTCTGCGCGACAGGGGCCAGAGAGCTGGCCTCGACCCCGTGGTGCTCAAAGTCACGTACAACTTTTGGAGGGGCCCTCGGATCCTGCGTTTAGGCGCGGATCATGCGCTGGCGGTGTTGCACGCTAAAAGCGGGCTGCCAGCGGGGTCGATTTTTAACGATATCTTTGTGCGAGTGTACGCGCTCGAGCCTTTCGACGGTTTCGTGAGACGGAACCCCAGTATAGACCTGGCGTCGTATGTGGACGATGACACGGTCTCAGCGTACGGCTCCGAGACCGAGGTCATCCACACTCTCACTGCTGTTGCGCAGGACTTGCACCGCGTTTTCAAGCAGGGGCTCGGAGTCAATTTAGCCCGTGATAAGTTGATGACCTTTGGATCGCCCCCCAGGGTTGCTTGTCGCCTCGGGGAGCAGCTCGACAAATTGGCGGGTCAGGTCGGGACCCACATGGTGACCTTAGGGTGCGACCTCGCACCTGGGGGCGAACGGAGTAAGAAAGGCCATCTGAACAAAAGACGAGGACGGATAAAGGACATGATCAAGAGACACAGGATCTTGTGTAGGTATAGGAAGGCCCTCCCCAGGGAGCGTTTCAGGATTGGGAAAATCTACACGGCGGGGGTCACACCTGGTTTGAGCTTCGGGGACGCCGTGGTCGGGATGAGCGACGCGGAACTTAAGCGAGCGCGTAGTGTGATGTTGTCGTTCCAGGCTCCCAGGCATGCTGGGGTTTCGTTGAGAGCCAAGACGGCGCTCCTAGGTGACCCCATGTGGAGGAGCATGATCGCCCCTGCGCTGGCGTGGTCACATGCGGTCTGGATGGCCACCACGCGCCCCGAGTACGCCTTCTTCTCGATTCAGGAGCTGTGCAGTATGTGGCGGACCGTCCCGCCCGCAGGCCACAACTGGGCTAAAAGCAAGGGCCCGATCAGTCGAATGCACCTCTCCCTGCAGCGCATCGGGTGGGAAGCCTACACCCCCCTCGACTGGCGCGATGATAATGGCGTGGAGATGTCCCTGCTGTGCACCACCCCGTCCATGATGGGGCACTGGCTCTGTTTAGGGGTTCAGAGGCACCACGAGCGCGTCCTTGGGGAAAAGCTCGGGTGGACCCATGGGACCAGAGTGTGTGTTGAACCGATCCGACGCATTACGAGGTCTGGGATAAAAGGTATCGGTTTCAACGCCCAAGGTAAATACTTAGTGATGGCGTGTTTTTGTGAAGGGACCGAGGACAGGGCTTTGCGGTCAGGATACATCACACCAGGCCTCTGCCCCCTGTGTCAAGAGCCCGACTCAGTAGGCCACAGGATCTTCAGATGCCAGCACGAGGGGGTCGTAGCGGCAAGGCAGGCTGCCGACGTCTCCACGGCCTTTATCGAGCGGGCCCAGTGCGGGGACACGCAGTTTTTCGAGGCCCTCAAGTTTCAGCACCCAGCGGCCGAGTGGCCGAACCTTTCGGATGTGCACGAGCCTGAGCTTTTCGACATGAATGGGCAAAAAGTGGAGTGGGAGCAGTTTGATGGGCCCGCCTTTTTCCAAGCAGGAGATGGGTCGTGCGCCAGGCACACCATCAGAGAACTCTCGAGGGCGGCGTGCTCGTGGGTTTTCTTTGATGCGGAGGGCGTGCAGAGGTATGTTGCAAAAGGAGTTGTGTGGCCGAGCCTACCCCAAACCAGTCAAGCGGCAGAACAGCTCCAGCTCGCTTTGTTACCTATATATGTACCAAATCATGGGCCGACGTTATACAGCGACTGCATGAATGCCGTCAAACTGCATAACATGGAACCGTCATGTCAAGTGTCGGCCAAGCAACGTTATGGTGGGTTGAGAAGGGGGGCCTTGCTCCATATGAAGAATCAAGAGTATGCCCCAGCTGTTCACACCCCAGCCCATAGAAAGTTAGAAGACATCGAGCAACTGCCACCACCTGAGCGGTGGATAGGCCAGGCTAACTGGCGAGCGGATCGGGAAGCGAAAGGAGCCCTTGACCTCCATCCCAGGCCCGCGCCCGCCGACTGGCAGCAGTTAGATAGTTCGATCGAGAGTCTCGAAACGGTCGCCCGCCTTGTGGCGAATGTGTGGCCGTGTTTTCCTAGGGTGCACCACCAACGCCCGCCCCGTCGTGAGCGCCAGCGCAAGGTCATTGATTGCGCAACCAGCTGGCACGACTGGGAACCCTGGCTGTGGGGTCACAGGTGCGCCAAGTGTTTAAGTTTTTATGGGGGACACCTCCAAGATAGGCCAGAGGTGGGGTGTAAGGGTCTCTCGAGAAGCCTCACCAAGTTGCTCTCTGAGGCCCCCTCCCACGGCCACAAGTTAGCTAGTACGCAAGTAGGTGATGAGGAGCTGCCCCTGGTGTTTTGTATGCTTTGTGGTAGCTACTCGCAAGAAAAAGTGCGTAATCTGGCTGGGAAGTGTGATCCAAGGGAACACAGTGCAGGTGCCAGTGTGCTGAGCAGGCTCAAGAGAGGCCTCCACCCTCAGCGCAATGTCGCAGTGTCTTGTGCAGCTCCTGAACGGCCAGCGTCAGGAGCTGCTGTGCGTGCTTTCGCCACCGCTTCGCGGGTTCATCTCATTCCGCCGTGCTCGTCTCATCTGGCGTGTCTGGCCCCTCTGAGGGCTAGGATTGCTGAGAGAGAAACGGGGGTGCGGGTGGACTTCGGGAGCGGTGGGCGGGGAGGGCAGCAAGAAGCTCCGAGAGTGCAGAGCCCTGCACCAGGAGACGAAGTTTTTGATTCTTTGTTCGAGGCTGAGGAAGCCGAAGCCCGTGTTTTGTTGGAGGGCAGGGAGCCTGGTGCAATGACAGAGGCTCCCGTGCGTGGCACCTCCGCTGTGTCTGACCCCCGTGTGGGGGTGAGGGGCATGTCCGACTTGCCGTGGCGCGAGGGGGATGAAGCTCCTCAGACTCCGAACCGCCTTGTGGACTCGGAGTCGGGGTCAGACTAATGCCTGGGGGACTGGCGAGTGACCAAGGGA
>CAUYUJ010018093.1:676447-698947 GCA_963575745.1 Prorocentrum cordatum | reverse complement strand
CCTCATCCCCCTTCCTCCTCTTCTCCCTTCCGCCTCGATCCCTTGCCTTCCTCTCCTCCCATTCTTCCCTCCACCTCATCGAAGCGGCGCTCATTGGCGCCCCGCCGATCCAGGTTGCACGCGAAGCCGCGTGCATTTTTGCGGCCTGGCGCTGCCGCCGCGGGCGGCGCTGGAGGATGCGCGGGGCCCAGTTTCGCCCCACGGGGCCTCGCGAGAGGAGGAGGAGGAGGAGGAAGAGGAGGAGGAGGGAGGAGGTCGACGACGATAACGAGGACGAGTACGACGAGCAATAGCGCTGATGACGAGGACTGTCGTGCAGCGGTGATGCCCTCAAGGTCGCATACGACTTTCAGGTCGTGCATTTCGCCTTCCCATCCTCGTGCATGTGGTATGTGATGTGGTTTTGGGGCAGCAGTGCCACGGGGGAGAAACGACCACGAGAAGAGTGGTGATGAGGACTAGCAGGGAGGAGAATGATGATGAGCAAGAGGATGAGAAGGAGTAGCAGGAGGATACATACGACGGGGACGAGGAGGAGGAGGAGGAGGAGGAGGAGGAGCAGGAGGAGGAGGAGGAGGAGGAGCAGGAGGAGGAGGAGGAGGAGAAGGTGGAGGATGAGGTGTAGGAGGAGGAGGTAGAGGATGAGGTTAGCAGCAGGATGGCGAGGAGGAGGAGGAGGAGGAGAAGGAGGAGGACGACGATGGGCGCGAGGGCAAAATGAGGTCGAGGAGGACGAGGAGCAGGAGCTGCAGGAGAAGTAGGGGGAGGAGGATTGAGTAGTAGGAGGAGGAGAAGGAGGAGGAGGAGGAGGAGGAGGAGGAGGGAGCGAGGAGCGAGGATCGAGTAGGAGGAGGAGGATCGAGGATCGGACATGCAGACAATCTGGATAAAAGATCGAGGAGGAGGAGGAGGAGGAGGCTCGAGGCTGATGGACGTGCCTGGCCCTGCTGGGCCCTCTGGACGGGAGGGGTGAAGGACGACGCGGACATGTGGTGGACGAGGCACACGTTCAGGGCAGGAGCGTTGGCCTCCCCGGCCTGTCACCCCCGCTCTGCCCCTGCGCCCCGCTCCCCTGCGCCCCCCTCTCCCACCCCAACCTCCTCCACCTCCTCCTCCTCCTCCACCTCCTCCTCCTCCTCCTCCACCTCTTCCTCCTCCTCCTCCTCCACCTCCTCCTCCTCCTCCTTGTCCCCCTCTCCTGGTCGCCCTCACCCTCCCCCCTCCCCCCATGGCATCCTCGAGCCGTGGCGAGCACAAGCGCGGCCTGAGTCTGAACCGTCTGCGGGCTCGCGGGGCACTTCCTGGGCCCCCGAGCCCGCCCCAAGATTTTTCGAGATGACAGGCCGGCCTCGGGAAGGGGTCCAGACCTCTGGGAAGCCACGGGGAGAAATTGCACGACGCCGGATGTCTAGGCTCCCCCCCCCGCTTCGAGCGTTTCGTAGTGGGGCGATGAACGGTTGGGGTCGAGTGTCTGTTGCCGGAAAGGGGCCCCACGGGGCCCCGAAGGTGCGCGACGGGTGCATGTTTCTTCCCCCCCCTGTTTGTTGCCCCACATTGTGCAGCGCCCGACCGTTCGCCCTTCCCGTCGGACAGGCCCTGGGCCAGAAAGCGGCAGCCCCCTCCCCCCCTCGAGCGCAGTCCTCGTTCGCCCCCGACGGAGGAGCCTCCTCCTCCCCCATCCTTCCATCGCTCCGCCTCCCCTTCTCCCCTCTCCGCAGCACTCATGGCCTCCTCCTCTCCCCCCTCTGGGGCTGGGTGCGATGGGGCCGCGTCGGCATCAACAGCGCCCCTGGCGGAGACACGGGGTCAGCTGCTATGCCGACGAGGCGTCCGCGGCTTAAATGTCCCCCTGATCGAACGTAACAAAAACAGTCGCTCTCTTCCTCTCTCCTCTCTCCCTCTCCCTCTCTCTCTCTCTCTCTCCCCCGCTTGGGTTTCGCCTGCTTTCTGCCTCCCTTCGTTTGCCTGTCTCGTCCTCGCTCCTCCCCCGAAGCGGGCACCTTGGAAATCCAGGTCCAGGAAAGACAATCGTCTTGCTGAGGGCGGGGCTCCTGCGCAGCGCACGGAGGGCCTCCCTCCCCCCTTGCCATGGAACGCCCGCGCGTGCCAGTTGCATGATGCCCCTCACGGTCGCGAGCGTGCCAGTGGGCACGCGCCGCAGTACCTGTGTGCACGGTTGTTGATTGACTGCCCCTCTCTCGGGGGAGCGTAAGACCCGGGTTTGCCAGGACTCGGGTTCGCCATCGTTTTTTGACGACCGCGCCTCGGATTTTGACGAGGAGGAGTTTCGTGGGATGTCTGCAGCGGGAGGCCTCGTCAAAGTGCAGGCTCGGCCTCGTCATTTTTGTTGACGACCTCGTCGGGGATTTCCGAATCCCCTGTACCCAGGTCTTACGTCCCCCTGAGGTGTGCACGGTTGTTGACTGACTGCCTCTCTCCCCCCGCCCCCTGCCGGCCGCCGCCGCCGCCGTGGCCCGCCCGCGCGCGGACGCCGACCTGGGCCGGCCGAGGTGCGGCATTCTTGCCCTCTTTGGCCTGCAGGCCCGCCCCCGGCGCGCTCCCTCTCGCAGCGCCGCCCGGTCGACCCGGCTGCGTCGCATGGGACATGCTACTCCAGATGTCGTAATAAAAGGGAGGGGGTCTCAACCCTCCCAGACGAAAAGTTTCAGACCCCCCCCCCGTGGGAGAACCCTCCAGAACATCGTCCCCAGACCCCCCCAGGCCCTCCAGGATAGCCCGGAAGAGACCCCCCCCGAAATGAGACCCCCCTCCCTTTATTACGAAATCTGGAGTACATGTTCTCCTTGGAGGCGCGCGTCCGACCCGAACAAGTAGTAGACCCGTCTTGTAGCATATCGTTTCCCGAGCCGCGCGGCCAGAGAGCGCCCGCCACGACGCGTGTAGTAGAAGATCTCTCGGTGTGCGCGTCGCCCCTGGGGGGGCGACGCACACACAGTATGAGTGTGTTGGGGTGACGCCGGTCGCACTCGCCTGCGTTCGGTCGGTTCGGTCCGGTCGGTCATCATGTCCTTGTTCTGTCGCTTCGCCCTTCTGGGCTACACCTTAGGCGATGCTTAAGAAAACTAGAATTTTCGGCCAGAGTCTCGATTATTCTTAATGTTTCAATGTGCATCTTACAAGTTTGGTAGAAATTTGGAGTTTTTATTCAAATTCTGAGACTATGAATTTCTTAACCCATGATTTCTTAAGCATCTCGCAGGGTGTACATGTGGTCCGTCGATTTCGGTCGCTTTGCGGGCTTCGCTGGCAGGTCGATCGGTTTGGGGTGCTGCTTGCCGCAGTGAGGGGCCTCTGCCGGCGGGGTCCCGGCTTCGCGGGCAGCTGCGAGCGGCGGCGTGCCCAGGCCCGGACATGGTACACCCTAGGCGATGCTTAAGAAAACGTAAGTTTTCGTCCAGAGTCTCGATTATTCTTAACTTTTCAAGGTAAATCCCAAAAATTTAGTAGAAAATTTATGTTTTTATTCAAATTCTGAGATCATGAATTTCTTAACCCATGGTTTCTTACGCATTTCGCAGGGTGTAGCGTCGTGCAGCATCGCGGCGGAAGGTTTGGTTTTTGCCAGGTTGGGCCTCCGGGGGTCCTCGCCGGGCCTTTGGGGCCTGTCGAATCGATGGGGATGAAGAACTGGCACCGGGGAGAGGGTCTGGACTTCGGGGACCCCCTGTTTCAGCATCGTTTCACCGATCCCCGTGCCCATGCCCACCCCCACTAAATCGTCGGCACTGGCGTCAGCCTGCTGTCGATCTTCTCGTAGATGATTATCTTGATAATCTTTTCCTCCACAGCTCGCGCCAGCGACACAACAATCTGTAAGATATCTCGCTAGCCCCTGGTGGGCTGAAACAGTCACTCACTTGGTGAGTGTGTGGCCGGTCGGCCGCGCCCGGTAGCCTTACCGGGACTCAAGGGCGCCCTCGGACCGAAACAGCAGCAGTAGCAGTCGTTCGGTCTCGGGGCGTCTCGGATCGGAAGGCCAACTGCACTATACAAAACACACAGGGGAAAATCCTTTTGGCCTTCGATCCTGCCTGAAAATCATCTCTGGTAGCGGCGCTACTCTCGCATACATCTCGCTAAGCGAGCAGATCTGAAATATGAAATAAAATCTCCGCGGAGCGGACAGATATATAAGATGAGATGAAATCCCCGCGGAGCGGTCAGATATGTAAAATAAGATGAAATCCCCGCAAAGCGGTCAGATATGTAAAATAAGATGGAATCCCCGCGAAGCGGGCAGATATGTAAAGCTACATTGTCGCAGAGACTCGACTAAATCAAATCAAATCAAAAACCTCGCAAAGGCGAGCGATATGGATAAGAAACCACCTGGCCGAACTCACTCTTCAGCATGAACTTGTGGTTCCTCGGCGAGTGTCGGCTTCTCGGCGAGAATATCGAGTCCCCTCAGACCTCGTTTCCTCGCAGACTCGAACTCCGGGTCATGAACCAGCGTCCAGTAGCTCCTGCACATGAAAACATCTAATAGCTTCTGCGCCTCGTACTTTATCTTCGTGCAACCATCTGCTACCTGCGCATGAGAATGAACCCAACGAAGTTCGGCACCGCACTCTTGAACTCCTTGCTTGAACGCCATGCACTCGATAGCGGCGCGCTTGTCGCTGAGACCCAGTGCTGAACTCTCCGAACCAGTAACTGCATCGTATAGGCTCTTGCAGTCCGTGACGAGAACACTCTGTGGTCCCTTCTTGATCATGTCGTAGCGCTTGTCGCCCTTGAGCTGCACATCTGCGTTCAGCATCTCCATCCAAGCTAGCTGTGTATACTCCAGCTCCTCCGCGGCCTCGCTTGCTGCTTGGATTTCTGCACCCAATGATGAACGGCACTTTCGTGTCAGCTTCTTGGAAGCTCCCGTGAATACTGTGAACTTCTGCTTCTTGCCGCTGAGCGCCTCCACCTCGGTAGTGCACACAACATAGCCTCCTTGACTGCTCCCATCTGCTCTTGAACACCACGATGCATCGAACCAACATACCCACGCCATCTGCTTATAGGGATGTATGGTAACTCCTGTGCTCGCAAACTCGTGAATAGTCTTGACCAGCTGGTTGATCCTGCCGAGGTCCTTGACCGTCGCACTGTTGACAACCGCTTGTAGCATAGAAACGTGCACAGCAATTTGAGGCATCGTCTGTGTTGAAAGCCATTGAGCTTGACCAAGGATGGCACGGCATGCAGTCACTTCTCCGGCTGTCAGCTTGTCGTCCGGACTGGCCTTTCGGCCTCTCTTGACGTTGATCGGCTGGATGGTCTTGGCATACTTTTCTTGACTTAGCCTGAAGCCTCCATCTGGATTTCTGGAAACTTCAACTCCACAAACTGAATAGCCAGCCTCGTCTGACTTCCACATGCCCCATCGGTATAGCGTCTTGAGATGCTCGTACTCCACATTGAACTCCACGTTGGTGAGGTCACCCGCAATCTGGAAGTCATCCACATGCACCAGGATGAGCCCGATCACCTTGTTGTCAGAGTTCAGCTTGGTGAAGAGACACGGCTCGAGCTTGCATGCATACCAGCCTCTGCTCTCTAGATCCTTCTTGACCTTCTCGTACCACCGCCTGGGTGCATTCGTAAGTCCATAACAGGCCTTGAGAATCTGCACAACGTCATCGTCATTGAGCTGTAGTGCTTCTCGTAGTTGTGGTACTGGTAGTGCATAAAGCTCTCGCTCTTCCTCTGTAGCTTCCCCTTGCAGGAACGCTGACGAAGCATCCGCAAGCCACGTCTGCCATTTCTCGTTGGCCGCCTTCTGGTATAGCATCTGGCGCGCTCGCCTCGAGGGTGTTGGCGATTCGGTCTTGAGCGTCTCGAGGTCCTTGTCGGTGTAGCCGATGAGTACCAGTCTGGCCTTGGCCTTCTTGCCGCCTTCCGCTTCTGGATCCTCCTTCCAGGTAAGTACCCAGCGCATCTTCATCAGGTCGACGTCCGGTAGCTTGCTCCGAAGTACACCTCGGCACGCCTGCGCGAGTAGAAATTGATCAACTTCTTTCTTCATAGCCACGTCGAACTTCGCCTTGTCCTTGTCGTCCAGCTTCTTGTAGCTGACCTCGATGCGCTGCCTCCTAGCCTGTGTAGCCACGTACAGCCTGGGGTCCTTCACGAAGCGGTTGAGGGCGTCCCGGGAGGGGACCGCGATAGACAGGTAGACGGCATCCTGGCGCTCGGTGGTGACGTCCTGGTCCTCGCTAGTCTTCTGAACTGAGTTGGGGTCGTCGGTCATCCGCTTGCCGAACTCATCCAGGTCTCTCCCGCGCTTGGTTCCGGTTCTCGTAGTCTGGCGCGACTTCTTGACTGCGGCGTCTTCTTCAGCTTCTTGACGTCGCCGAACTCCAGGTACAGGTAGGTCTTCAGGTAGTTGGCCTGGTGGTTCGGGCGCTTCGAGATCTTCCGATGAAAGGTCGTCCTCCTTCTCTGACTTTTTGTCCTCGGACTTCGTATCCTCCTCCTTGGTCTCGGCTGCCCCTGTAGGCTCCGATGTCGTAGGCGCCTCGGTCGCCTGAGTCTCGGCAGCAGCTGGCTGCCCACCTCCCGCCTTCTGCGGAAAGGGATCCTCTGGCTCCATCACCCACGCGTCATCTTCATCGTCGAGATCTGGAAGGCGTTGTCCGATCAGGTCCTCGAATTCGCTAGCCTTGACCTTCAGCATGGCAGCGGTGATGTTAAGAGGAACCGCCTCTCCATGAAGAAGTTTGTGGATCTCGATCTCCGTCTCGGTAGCTGGTCGAAGGTGGCCACGTCCTGCTCGTAGAAGTCGGCCGTGGTGCTCTATCCAGACGACTGACCCTGGATTGCCGTCCGAGCCGGGCTCCTGGGCGATGACTGTCGCCGGGCCAGCCCAAACTCCACCAGGCATCTTAACGTTGCCCTTCGCTTTCTCGGACCACCAGTAGCAGAGCTGCCCTGTAGTCCAGTGTGTCTTTTCTCTGGTCTTGCGTAGCTCCAGTAGGGCAAGACGTCGTCTAGAAGTAACCTCGAGGAAAGCCTTCCTCGCCTCGAGTCGCACCTTCTGGTTCTTGATGTACTCGTCGTCGTCGGCCTCATAGGTCTTGCTGAGGATCGGCATGTTGTGATCTTCGCCGAACACGTCGCCCACGATCGGCTCAGGGGTCCTGCCCAGCATCATCTCGTAGGGGCTGTGGCCTTTGTACCTGCCGAGATCGTTCATGGCGGCGATCGCCTCCCAGAAAATCTCGTCCGCGGTAACCTTGGCGTCGGACTCCTCTGCGATCTTGGTCATGGTGTCCTTTAAGATGCCGATATTCCTCTCACATAGCGCTAGCTGGTTGTGAGCCTGCCGAGCGGTGACATCCACCATGATGCCGCGCGACGATAGCCATTCCTTGACTCTCTTCTCGACATGGCAGCCTTCACCGTCCAGGCGTAGTAGAGCAGGTCTTCCGTAGTACTGCATCCACGTCTGCTGCAGCGTCTTGCGGAACTCCTCGCCTGACCTCATGAGTCGGCCCTTGAGGTTGAGCTTCCCGCCGCTGAGCCGAGTGCCTGTATCGACGATGTAGGTCCCGGTCCAGGTCTGCTTGTCGCGAGGGTCCGTCCAGTAGAAGCCGTCCGTCTCGATAGCCTTCCCTGGTGTGGCCGGGCTGTATGGCGCAACCACGGACTCCATCGGCTTGTTCTTGTGCCGCTCGCACGCCTCGCACCTGAACTCAGCTGCTAATTTCAAGATAGGGCCTTGAGCGCCAGCCCGCTTGAGCACGTCGATGAGGGTCTTGTTGCTGCGATGCCCTAGCCTGACATGCAGCCTTCGAAGATAACCGTTAACCTTACCGACGTCCACCTCACCTTCCTGCGGCTCGTAGTGTGGAGGTGGTGGTGGTATCTGATCTTCATCTGGGCCTGGGACTGGATCAGGTCGTTGATCTTCCTGAGGTGCTTCCTGATGTTGTGGTGCTGCATGCTGTTCTTGTTGAACCCCAGGTCGCTTGAAGTATAGGCGTGTCCTCGTATGGCTCGTGCCTTCCGGCAGCGGGGCGTATATCTCTTCGTCGGTCAGGATGCTCTCGCCCAGCTCGTCGCCAATGAGGATGTTGGTGTCGAGATCCCAGGTAAGCCTCCGCACCACAGAAAGCCACTCTGGTCCCTCGATGTCCGTCCCCATGTAAGTCTTGACGTTCTCGTCCTCGCGCTCCCAGCACTCGAGCTCGCCCTTGGGGTCGATGTCGAGCTCCGCCTCATTCTCCATCTCCAGCCTCTGCGCCTTGGGTAGCGGCTGCTTCCCGATCAGGCGCCGCTTGGTGACGTACACTGCCTCGCTGAACTCCGTCTCATAGTCGCCTCCAGCCCACGCGCACCAAGTAGACCACTCCACACACCTCATGATAGACTTGGCCCACTTCTTGCACATCGCGGCCGGGTATGCTGCAGTGAACTCGGTAACCTTGCCCTGTATCTCCTCGTGCTTGTGGTTGTGCGGGCTGCCTCGCTGATTTGAGCACGTCCTGCCGATGGTTGCATTGAGGTGCGGGTCGGACGTCGCAATCAGCCATTCTTTCTTGATCAGCTCGCCTGTCTTCGGATATCTCAACCCAAAAGCACACCCATCCACTCGTACAGTGAACAGCTGCTCCCTGAGACGCTTGAGGTATGGCAAGGACCAGGTCCCGCACTTCAGCGGCTGTTCGAAGTCAATTTCGGCTCCTTGATGTAGTGCTTGGAAGGCAAGTAGCACACAAGCCCGGGTGACCTTGTCATTCTTTCGGCGCTTGTGCTCCAGACGCACTCGTTGATCTTCGGTCCTCTGGTTAGCGTTCTGGATGATCGATCTGGCCGTGCACGGTGGCGAAAATACGACCCTTCTCGGATTCTCTAGCTTCAGCGTCTCCGAAGCCCTTCTGTAGCCGGTGTTGGTAGTTAGATCGTACTCGTTGTGCTTCCCGAGCCTGAGGACGGTGCCGCCGAGCTTCTCGACCTCAACTCCGAGCGGGGAGTTTGGAGGAGCACATACCTCCAGCAGGTCCAGCTGCCCGAGTCGAAGTAGATCCTGAGCGTCCTTGGCTGCTGCCTTCTCGAACTCCGCGATCTTCTGGTTGAGCAAGTAGATCTGCGTGGCGTTGAGCGTCTTCACCTGACCAGCCGCAACGCAGCCCGGATCGTCCTCCGCTGTAGCGTCCGGACCTCCCTGTCCAGCATCAGGTTGGTCAGCTTCAGCCAGTTGTCTAAGCTGTTGATCTCGTCGAGGAGCGCCCAGTGGTCCTCCGGCACCGGTATGTCCTCGGTCTCCTGCTTCATCCTCTCCATGTGCTCGGTCAGGGTCTCCTTCGCCGGATCCCAGGTCGGAAACTGCATGTTGTTCTGCATCACCGTGTCCAGGTCGATCGTCTCGTGGACTGTCTCCACCTCTTCCTCCTTCATCGTCGCCTTCTTCGGAGGTGGTGCCTTGAATGCTGCCGGGCACCCCTTCGGCCTCGGTGCATGGTAGACCGTTCTCTGCGGCGAAGGTGAGCTCGAAGTTGCTCTCGGAGGTGGTGGTGGTCTCGGAGTCGCTGTCGTCGGATCCTCCTTCTTGGCCGCTGAGCCCGAAAACGCTGGCCCAGAACTCGACGTCTCCGCGCGGATCCTCAGACACACATGGCTGCGCCCGCCCACACAGCTGCAGCCCGCTCTGCGCCTCCCAGGCGCTCCGCAGCACGCGCACTTGATGTTGTCGTACTGCCTCTTGATGTCGCCAGCGTCGGTCTCCTCTTCCTTCTTGAGGTTGTAGGGCTTGATCAGCGGCGGCTGGCCGCAAGGAAGTCGTCCCTGACACTGGTGACTGCGGCCGCCCAGGCATGAACATCCGGCCGTCGTGGTCCCCGGAACTCCGCAGCAGCCGCACCTTGTACTCGTCAAGGCCGTCGAAGTAGCGAAGACCTCCGAGGGTTGCGATGAGCCACGTGAGCTTCTGCCACCGCATGATGATCGCATCCACTGGCTGATATGGAATAGAAAGCTGGTCTGAGTCGAGAGCCTTAGCTCGATCACCGTCTTGAGCCCAAGAAACTTCGGAAGCATCGGAAATCAGAGCATCATGTGTGACAACTTCTCTCCATTCAGCGTGTGGCCCGAAATCTATGAGAAGATGCCCGCACCTGGATCTTTCTAGAAGGTAGGTCTTACTGCCCAGAGCCTTAAACCTGATAGTGCCGAGCTCGAAGTCAACAATCACTCCGAAATGCTTCAGGAAATCCATACCTATCAAAAGCGGGGCATCCACTTCCACAACTGAAACTGGAAAATCACACTCTTGGCCGTCGACGTATCCTGGAATACTTGCGTGATTCAGAGACTTAGCCTTCTGGTTATTCCCGAAAGTAAACTCGATTCGGGGTCCAGGAACTATCTTCATACGGTTCTGGCCTACCATCTTCATCATCGTGGCTTGCCAGATCTCCGCCGTATCTAAACCTATCATGGATGAGGTGGCCCCAGAGTCCAAGATGCCTTTGAAGGTCCCCGAGAGCTGTGAGGCCATAAATATACACTGCTCGAAAACCACATATACTCGATGAGACTCCCTTCTGGAAACCCTGGGTGTTTGTATTCGGATTCTCGTCGGTCTCGGTCGTGCTGCTGTCGGTCGCGGTCGCGCTGTAGTCGATCGCGGTCGTGATGTAGTCGATCGCGGTCGTGATGTAGTCGATCGCGGTCGTGATGTAGTCGATCGCGGTCGTGATGCTGATGACGATAGATGCTTGTAGCTACGTCCAGCCTGCAGCTTGGCTGGAGCCTTGCAGTTCTTAGCTATGTGGCCGCGGCCGCCGCACCTCAGGCATATGGTGTTGGGGTCCGTCTTCCACGAGTCGTCCCTCTTCTGGTGGTGGCCTCCGCCTCCGGGCGAGCCCTTGGCCGAAGTCGACGACTTGCCTGCCCCCTTGGCCGGCTGTCCGCCTTTCTTCTGCCCGAACTGGCCTCCGAAGAACTTCCGCCCGGTCTTCTTCTGGCGCAGCAGCTCGCGAGCCTGCTTGAAGGACCGCTGCCCTTGTTGAGCAGCAGAAAACACAGCACCCTCGAGTAGCTCATCTCGGAGCTCTTGGTCGTCACCTGCTTGATCGTAGATCTCCCGGATCTGGCTGGCGTACTCGTCCTCCTCCGCCGCCAGCGCTGTCGCGTTCTCGCTGTGCTGGTCGCCCTCGTCATCCTCGTCGTCCTCTTCCGAGTAGTCATCGTCGCCCTCGGCCGCGTAGTTCTTGCTACGTCCCTGCCACGGTGGCCTGCCGCCACGCATGTTGTTGTGGTCGCGTTCGTGCTTCTTGTCGAACTGCATGCCGAGGGCTTGCTGGATGGCCTGGTACCCATACTTGTTCTGCACAGAGGCCAGCACCTGCGAGCGCTCATGGTCGTCGAGGCCAGCATTCTCGAGTAGAAACCATGCTCGGAGCGGCTCAGGAAATATCGGCTTCTTCTCGTCGAAATCTTTGTCGATGGCCTTTATCGCCTTCTGCATCCGGTCCTCTTCGACCTCGAACTGCGTGAGGTAGTCTCTCATGCTCGTCCGGTTCTTCCGGTAGGTCTCCTTCATGAATGTCCTCATGTACTTGCCAGCGTCCTCCACCTCCAAGATGCCGCTCTTCTCCCGGAGATACTGGATCAACTGGCTCACTCCTTTCGGCAACTTGGTCGTCGCATCTTCCTCCAGGTCGTCCAGGCTGTCCAACTTGTCGTACTTTTGTACTCCCTGCCACGCACGTCCCTGGAGCTTCGCCATCAATCTGGGCCCGCAGAGGCCCTTCTCGTCCTTCTTGGTACCGCGCACATACAGCTTCACCCGCATCACGTAGGAGTCGAAGCTGGTCACGTCTCCGTCCCACGAAGGCACGGTCTCGTGCTTTTCAGCCTCGGTCGTCATGACGAGCCGGTCCGTGGAGCCACGACCGGCTCCGCTACCAACTAAATCGTCGGCACTGGCGTCAGCCTGCTGTCGATCTTCTCGTAGATGATTATCTTGATAATCTTTTCCTCCACAGCTCGCGCCAGCGACACAACAATCTGTAAGATATCTCGCTAGCCCCTGGTGGGCTGAAACAGTCACTCACTTGGTGAGTGTGTGGCCGGTCGGCCGCGCCCGGTAGCCTTACCGGGACTCAAGGGCGCCCTCGGACCGAAACAGCAGCAGTAGCAGTCGTTCGGTCTCGGGGCGTCTCGGATCGGAAGGCCAACTGCACTATACAAAACACACCCCATCCCCCATCCCCACCATCCCGCCACCCCAGCTGGGGATGTGCGCCTCGAAGCTCGAAGGGAACAGCCCATATCCCCATCAAGGGAGGTAAATCGGCCAGCGGTTCCCAGGCCACCCCTGTAGGGATAGGGATCGGTAAAACGATGCTCACTATTGTGTGGGTGCGAGGCAGAGGGGAGCCTTTGCGAAGTTTTTACCGCCTTTTCCGAAGACAGGGACGGTTTATGAGAAGGCCGGGGAGTTTCTGAGAAGCCCGGCCGCTTTCTGAGGTCTGCCCCCTCTCATGTCCCCCCTTCAGCTCACAGTCTGAACTACTCACGAGTCATACGGTTAGATATTGGCTCGTAACTGATCCTGTCAGGAGGCAGCATTTTGGAGATTCAATCAGCATCGGCGCTGGCATATCCGTGCAACCTAGTCAAAGCCAGTTCCGTTTAGTCCAGCTTGATCCAGCAAAAGTTGGTTGATTCTTTGGTTGAGTCTGGCTTGCTTTCACATCATGGCCTCTGAAACGGGTTTCGTAGTTTATATTCCTTAAAACGAAGACCGGGGCCCGACAAGGGCCCTCGGACATTGACAGTCGCAAGCGATGTTTGGTTTTTTCACGAAGCGGGAGGTGGAAGATCGGCCCCTGGCCGCCAGGCACGGTGGGTGCGCATGGGCGCCGTAAAGCGGAGGTGGGAGGATAGTGGAGGAGAGAGGAGGAGAGAGGAGGAGGGAGGAGGAGAGAGGAGGAGAGAGGAGGAGAGAGGAGGAGAGAGGAGGAGGAGTTGAGAGAGAGAGGAGGAGGAGGAGGAGGAGGAGGAGGAGAGAGGAGAGAGAGAGGAGGGGAGAGATGAGAGAGGAGAGTAGAGAGAGGAGGAGAGAGAGAGAGAGAGGAGGAAGAGGAGGAGAGAGGAGAGGAGGAGAGAGGAGGAGGAGAGAGAGGAGGAGGAGAGAGGAGGAGAGAGGATGAGAGGAGGAGAGAGGAGAGATGAGGAGGAGGAGGAGGAGGAGGAGGAGGAGGTGGAGGAAGAGAAAGGAGGAGGAGGAAGAGGAAGGGAGGAGGAGGAGGAGGACGAGCAGGGGGAGAAGGAGGAGACAGGAGGATCAGGAGTAGGACAAGACGAGGAGGACGAGGGGCCGAGGAGGTCGAGGAGGAGGAGGAGGAGGAGGAGGTCGAGGAGGAGGGAGGAGGAGGAGGGAGGAAGGAGGAGGGAGGAGGGAGGAGGGAGGAGGAAGGAGGGAGGAGGGAAGAGGGAGGAGGGAGGAGGGAGGAGGGAGAAGGAAGAGGGAGGAGAGAGGAGGAGGCAAGAGGGAGGAGGGAGGAGGAGAGAGGACTAGCCGGGAGGAGGAAGGAGGGAGGAGGGAGGAGGGTGGAGGGGAGAACGGGGGAGGGAGGTGGGAGGAGAGAGGAGAGAGGAGAGAGGAGAGAGGAGACAGAAGAGAGGCGGGAGGAGGAGGAGAGAGGAGAGGGTGAGGAGGAGGTTCACCGCCCATAGAGGGATGGTCAAGGGGAGAGAGAGGAACATTGGGGTGGGAGGCTCATCAGACGAGAACTTTCAGGAGCAGGAGCAGGAGAAGGTCAGGATCCCCCTCCTTTCCTCCTCACACACACACCCGCCCGCCCGCCTGCCGAGACGGAGACAGGCCCGGAGGACGGGCAGGATGCTCCGCATTGGTGGCTCGCTCGCTTGCTCGCCTGCCACACACACACACACACACGCCCCTCTGCCGCATCTGCCCCCCCCCCCTCCGCGCCCCAGGCGGCCGATGAGGTCCGGCAGGAGCCCCAGCGACGGCGCAGCGCGCGCTGGCGCCGACCGTCCGTCGCGGCGACGGCCTTGCCGTGAAGCAGACGGGTCCAGACATTCCCGTGTCGAGCAAAAACTACAGTCAACCCGCGTAGTAAGAATGAGCGACTTTCCAAGGTTACCCCTGCTGCTTCCTTGCCCCTCGGCCCATCCTGGGCCGCTTTCGCTGACCGGGCCCCGCTCGCCGAGTGCCGACATGGCGTGCCAAGGCCCTTGCATTCTGATCGTGCGTCCTGATTTTACTCGGGTTGACGGCAGCGATGGGAGGTTTCGGTTGTAGCCTCGGCAAGACCGTTCTGGGGGTGCTCGAGTCGTCCCGGACGGACGCCGGATTCACGAGCTCTGACCCGAAAGCCAAACCTCCTCTCGTCGTGAACAGATCACGACGGAAGAACTTGGGCAATCGTCGGTCTTTGGGGGCCCCTGCCAAGCCCCAGGACAATCAAAAAACTACTCGGGAACAAAAACGCGTCCCTGTGGAGGGGTCCAGACCTCCAGGCTTTGGGACATCGCATTGTGAACAAGTAGCCCTCTCGGATGCCCTCGGGGGGTCCTCGGGGAAACCGATCCTGGGGGTTTTCGCCGTCTTCGGGCTCCTGGGGCTCTCCACGGGCCCTGGGGCCGTCCAAATCGACTCATGATGAAGAGCCCGTCACAGGGGAAGGCCCCAGGGTCCAGGACCCGTTTCCGATGGGACCCGCCGCCGCCGCCTCGCGGCGAGGAGTCGTTCGCCCCGGCGCCCGGCGGTGGCGCCGCTCGCGGGGGCCCGACGCGACTTCGGCGACGAGGTCGACGTCGTCGTCGAAGACGTCTCGCGCTTTTCGCTGCGGCTCCTGGGTATTTTGGGGGCCACGGGTTTTTGTTTCCTCCCAGCAGCTCGTGGCCCCATGGCCTCGGGCCCGAGGCCCGAGGCCGGTGCTCCCTATGGCCAATCCTGGAGCAGCGAGCTCTTCGGAGGAGGGAAAGGTATTCCAGATTTCATGATAAAAGGGAGGGGGTCTGGGCCCTCCAAGACAAGCCATTTCAGACCCCCCCCCGTGGGAGAACCCTCCAAAACATCGTCCCCAGACCCTCCAGGCCCTCCAAGATAGCCTGGAAGAGACCCCCCCCCCGAAATGAGACCCCCCTCCCTTTATTACGAAATCTGGAGTACCCATACAGTGGGGGCGCGCACCAAGAAACCATCTAGTGGGGAGGCCTGGCGGCGGGTGCCGTCGACCCTGAATGGGGGACGGTTACGACGGCGGCGGCGGCGGCGGCGGCGACGACGCCGACGACGCGGACGCTCTGAAGCCTTTGTTGGGGCTCTCTCGGGAGCCTCGTGGGCTCTGTTGGGGCCTGGGCGGGGGCCGCGGCTGGGGCCCGCATCCAGAAACCATATGTTTTTTCTCATCGGCGTGCCCTGGGTGTCTTCGCTCCGCGCGCTGCGCGGTGGCTTCCCGAAGCCGTTGAAGAAGCTGCTGCGTTCAGTGTGCGGAGGGTTCCCCCTCAGGGTTCCCCCTCGGGGTTGGGTTTCTTGCGAGGGGGACCGCGCCCGCACTGTACGCATACCGCCAGTTGTCCTTCCCCCGGTTTCCCCTGGGAGGCCCTCGTCGCCGCCGCTAGGTTTCGTTCGAAACACTGGTCAGCAAGTACCCCGGGAGAGGTACCTCTTGGTTCCCCAAGTTCTGGCACAAGCGTGAGATTTCGAAGCTCCTCTCGGATTTCTTGGGTCCGAGCTGGAGCCCCTGGCGGCGCCTCCGGCTCCGCCCCTGGCGCGTTCCGCGCGCCAGGGAGGGGAGCACAGCGCCGATCCAAGAGATCAACGCGAAGCTCCGAAAGCTCATGGTGATGCCATCGTTTGCACCTCGAGATCGAGCACACCCCTCACAGGGATCGCGCCCCCGATGGAGCGCGGTAGTTGTATCACCCGCAATGCGGAATGCGCATCGCATCGGCACGTATTTTTGAATGCGCCTTCCTCGTTGCACTTTCAAGAGCGAGCTCGCCCGGGGCCCTTCTGACGCGCCCCAGCGTGGCGCAGGCTCGGTGGCGTGTGCTTCTCCAGAGCCGCACGCCCCGGGCTGATTCAGGACGTCGCAGGTCCTGGAGGCCCACCCGCCGACCTAGCAGAGCCTACACGGGCACAAAACAAACAAACATTGAGATCTTGGCGTCGCAGTTTTGCTCGAGGCCTCGGATCCGGGGACCCTCACAGATCGATCCGCCTCGAAACATGGCGCAGGCTGTGGGGGTCTGGCGCTTTCGTAAGGATTTCGTAGATGTTGCCATTTTTCGAGACGCGTGGTCTCAGGGAACACTCCACATCCCAGGCTGTACGTCTTCTGGCCAGGGAGGCCCGTTGGGTTGTTCCTGGGTCACCCCCGGCCAGAAAAGAAGGGTGGACAACCGTTCAAAAAGATCAGAGGGGTTCGTCGCGTGGGGTTCAGCCCATCTGGGTTTGCCTTTGTCGTGGGAGTCGTTCAATCATACGGCGCCCCTTCGGCCTCGCCGGATGTTTGTCACGAATGGCCTCGACTGGCGCTGGCAGTTGGTCCGAGTAGTCACGGAGACCAGGGGTGAGCGCATGTTGGGCAGGAGTCGGAAGGGGGTGTGGGATGGGGTTCAAGTCCAGCGCTCCAGTGGCAGCGGGGCCCGCAATGGAGACAGACTGCCGCAGCCCAGCGGTGCAAGACCACTGGTCCCAAATCCGTGCGACAGCAGTCGGGACGACTGGAACGATCGCGAAGCAAAACCGAAGTCGGAGCGGGGATAACGCCGAGGCGATCACAAGGGACCAAACGCCACGCGGGGGCCTTCTCCAGAAGCCCTCATTGGGCAGCTGCTCGAAGACACGTGAGGCACCGCGAGCCCGTGGCGCTTCAGGGGATTCAGGGCGGGAGAGGAGGAAGATCGGGAGTTGCTACAGGTGCCCCTGGCCCAAGATGCACCCAGCTTTTCGCTCCATTTTGGAGCCCCTGGGGCCCTCTGGGCCTCGTGAGGGGTGCTCTGGATGCCGCGGGTGGAAATCCTTCGGGCACCTCGGGCCAGGGGTACTTCTAACGACACCCGAGAAGGGGGACATCCCCGAGATCTTCCGTCTTGCAAATTTAGTGGCGAACAGAAATGCCCTAGGGAAGTGGTCCAGACGTCCAGGGATCCACGCATCCCAGAGTTGGAGCGCCAGATGTCTGGGTAGACCCCACCTTTCTGAGTCACTTTTCCGAGGCGGATCGAGCTGTGATGGCCCCGGTGCCCGAAACCAGGCGAGAACGCCCGTTGTGAAAAAAAGGCGACGCCCAGGTCTCAAGGATCTCCCGCTCGACCTCGCGCTCACAGGCGGGAGGGGGCTCCGCCTCCGACTCCACCTCCGCCTCCGCCTCCTTCCCCCCCTCCTCCTATTCCTCCTCCTCCTCCTCCCCCTCCGCCTCCTCGTCCTCCGCCGCCGCTTCCGCCTCCGCCTCCGCCTTCTCCTACGCCTCCTCCTCCGCCGCGAGGAGGTGGTGGACACCGCCAAGCTGCTGCGGCACCGGGGGCCCGACTGGAGCGGCGTGTTCTGCAAGGCTCCCCAGGGGCAGGGCGCTGCTGCAGGGCAGGCAGGGGGGAGATCCGAGGAGCAGTGGGTTATGATCATTCTCAGGCAATCGCAAACATGGATCAAGGGGGCGTGGATTAGCGACGGGTCCTGTTTCCACTGGAAATGGCGGATTTCCGCCGCCGAACGGGGCGGCACTGGCTGCATTTTGGGGAGGGCACCTCCCCCGATTCATGGATTTGGCGACCGCGCGCCAAATCCATGGATCGCTAATCCATGTTTGCGCGCCCCCGACATTCTATGCCTGCCAGGCAGGGTCAGAGTAGCTGGGGTCGGAGGATTGCGCCGCATCGCCGACGCATTCACCAAGCGGCTTCGTGTGGAGCCAGATCTTCTCCACGCCGACGGCGCGAATGCATCGCCGACTGCTCCGGTGCATCGGTGATGCATCGGCGATGCGGCGTAATACTTCCGATCCCCTCGCATCCGACCCCATCCTGGAGGCCCCTAACACTGATGAGTTCCAAGAGTTCCAAGGCTTTCAGGATTTCTGAGATATCGTAGTTCGTGTTCCATACTCAGAGGAGGGCGAATTGAGACAACGGTAGTTGGCCTTAGGGGGCACCCTTGTCGCCACGGCTGGACGCCTCGACAAATTGGTGCGTTTGGACCCCCGGAGGGATCCGGGGACAGATTTTAAAGCTGCCGTTGTCTCGATTCGCCCTGCTCCGACGCACGCGCTGCAGAAACGAGGGCCGCTGGATACTCTGGAATCCATGGGACGTGTTCTGAGCCAATCGCATCATGACCTGATTCTAGGTCTAGCCATAGTGCGGTTGCTTCGCGACCGCTCTCGGATGGAACTCTGCACAAGCATCAAGTTGCGGAGGTCTGCGCAGATTGTTTGAATCCGCGCTGGGCCCCACTGGCGGCGCGCGCCAGGGAGGGGGGTCCAGCGCCGATCCAAGAGATCCGTGCAGACTGTCGGACATTTGTGTTCATGCAGGCTCTCACTCTTCTTCGGGAGCGAAAGAAGGACGTACACGTACATGAATCCACGCTGTCTTCGAGATTTCGCATTCGGCGAATACTCGTATCACGCGGCCGGTCTCGCGGGTCAAGGGGCCGTGTTCATGTACATAGCTGGGCGCGTACGTCCTTTGTGGGCTCCCTATCTTCTGCGCTCCCCCCGAAGCTCCTGCCGCATCGAGCCAGGAGCCTCCGCCAGAAGGTCCATGTCGGTCCGGCGTTGTCTCCGGTTCGGCATCGGTCCCAGCTGGCCCGACCTGACATCCCTTGGTAGTCCCCAGACGTGGTGGTGACAACACCTGGCGGTGAGTCTCGGGCGATCTGGTGTCACCACCCGGTTTGGGGACTCGTGCGGTTTTCCGAGGACGTCCCGGACATGGGTGAGTCCAGGAGTCACAAAACCCGGTGGTGACCCCGCGTCCCCAAACCCAGCGGTGACCTTTTTGGGGATTCCAGGTCGCCACCTGGTATCTCACCACCCGATATGGGGGTTCCCAAATCCCGCCGACCCGATGCGGCCTGTTGGCTGCACGACGCCGTCGTGCTTCCTGGCGTCGACCCGCTGCGGTTGCCAACCCGTTCCGCTGCAGCCCGATCCGGCGGGCGCTACGATCCGACTCGGATTTCCTCCTCCTCCTCCTCCTCCTCCCTCCTCCCTCCTCCCTCCTCCCTCCTCCCTCCTCCCTCATCCCTCCTCCCTCCTCCCTCCTCCTCCTCCTCCTCCTCCTCCTCCTCCTCCTCCTCCTCCTCCTCCTCCTCCTCCTCCTCTACTCCCCCCTCCCCCCTCCTCCCGACACAGGCACCCTCCATTGGATTGCTCCATGGCCTCAGGGGAGGGTGGCGGTGAATCATTCACCATTGAGAGCCCGCGACTTTGCACACCGTGCCTCCCTGAAGGTGCGTGCGAAGTTCGTCGGAGGGTGTCCGTGCATATGTTTTCGTGGCTTAGATTTTGTTTTCTGTGTGGGGGTTAGTGGTGGGTTGTTGTCTTGGTTGTTTGGGGGTGTTTTTTTGTTCGGATGTTCCCTGTCCGATGTATGGTGGGGGGCGATGGCGGCAGCACTCCCATGGGTTCTCGGGGGCGGCGTCTAGGAGAGACGAGGAGGAGGAGGGGCAGGGCGATGAGGAGGGCGAGGAGGAGGAGGAGGACGAGGAGGAGGACGAGGACGAGGTGGAGGAGGAGGAGGAGGATGAGGAGGAGGAGGGAGGAGGAGGAGGGAAGAGGAGAAGGGAGAATGAGGATGAGGAGGAGGAGGAGGAGGACTTGCCCTCACCCTGCCGGCCCTCCCTCCTCTCCCTCCCGCTCCTGCCCTCCCTCGTCATGCCGTCCCCGTCCCTTCATCCTGGCCCCCCGACCCCACGTGGGCATCACAGGTGTCGACGGGCACATTGCAAGGGAGGACCAATACAAGAAAGATAACCCTCGACACCACAAGGAACAGCGTAATCGACATGAATCTGGACCAGCTTATGGCCTACGGTAGGTTCGCGTCGTGTCGACCGGCGGCGAACCTGCCGACAGCATGCAGCGTTGAACGCCACCGTCGACTCAGAATCGGCCGATGTTGAACGCTCGAACGTTTCGGAAACGGCCGATCGTTCACGGTTGAACGATCGGCCGTTGGCCGTTCAAGCTTCGGTGGCGCGGTGTCAGAAACCAACGCCAGGGTTACGATGTTCCAACCTATTCAAGTGGCCTTCGGCCAGTGCCGCCGATCCGGGTCGCTCGGGGTTACGCCCCAGGCGCAGACATTACGGGCGCACGCTCAAACACACACACACACAACACACAACACACAACACACAACACACAACACACAACACACAACACACAACACACAACACACAACACACAACACACACATCACACATCACACACAACACACACACAACACAAACACACACACACAAACACATACACACACACACCACACGCCACACGCGCACATTATTTAGTTGCTGCATTTTGCCAGGTCCTAGCCGCGCCATTCCGCACTCGCGCGCGCGCGCGCCACCACGACCACTTTCCACAGCATTACCATTATCGTTTCTATAAAAGCAGGAAAGCAAGCACCCCTGAAACGCATGTACAGAGGGTCTTCACGTAAAAGCTGCAAATTCCACGCGCGACCCGTTGAACTCACCTACAGAGGGTCCTCCTGTAAAAGCATCACAGCCGCCACCCCTTGGGCGAATCTACAGAGGGTCCTTCTGTAAGAGCACCAAATCCGCAACCCCTTGAGCGCATCTGCAGAGGGTCCTTCTGTAAAAGCTGCAAAACCCGCGCGCCACCCCTGGAGCGCATCTGCAGAGGGTCCTTCTGTAAAAGCTGCAAAGCCCGCGCGCCACCCCTTGAGCGCATCTGCCGAGGGTCCTTCTGTAACAAACACCCCCGGAAACCGCGGACCCCCCTCGTAGGCAAACCTAGCGTTCTGAGGCGATTTCTATGGGGAATCCAATGGTTTTGAAAGCAAGCACACACCACCGGACCCCCCCCCCCACGCCACCAGAACCCACGCCACCAGACCCACCCCCCCTTCCCACGCCACCAGAACCCACGCCAACGCCACCGGAACCCTCTCCCTCCCCCTCCCGCGGCAAATCGAGCGTTCTGAGGCGGTTTCTGAGGAAATCCAATGGTTTTCAAAGCAAGCCCACGCCACTGGACCCCCCCTCATTCCCCCACGCCACCAGAACCCACGCCACCGGACCCACCCCCGTCCCCCGCCGTGCACGCGCCACCAGAACCCACGCCACCGGACCCCCCCCCTCCCCCCCTCCCCCTCCCCGGCAAAGCCACCCCAGTCACCCCCACCCCGTTAAACTCACACGCCAGATCGGCGAATTTTAGCCTTGCCCACCGCCAAGAATTTCGAGCACAAACAATACCGAAACTGGACGGTTCTTGCGTGTCGGGCCCTGGGAGGCGACACCCGTTCGACCTTGGTGTCGACACTTTTCTGGGTGCCCGAAATTATTTCCTGGATGTGGTCCTTTCGGGGGAGCGTAAGACCCGGGTTTGCCAGGACTCGGGTTCGCCATCGTTTTTTGACGACCGCGACTCGGATTTTGATGAGGAGGAGTTTTGTGGGATGTCTGCAGCGGGAGGCCTCGTCAAAATGCAGGCTCGGCCTCGTCATTTTTTTGACGACCTCGTCGGGGATTTCCGAGTCCCCCGTACCCGGGTCTTACGTCTCCCCGATCCTTGGGTACGATGGGAGCAGCACAGCGCAGAGGTTGGCGCGGCACGAGCCTGCCGTACTCCGTTGCTGCTCCCCCCCCCCCTTCGCTCTCTTGCTGCGCCTCGGCCTCCCCGGGCCGCGCGTGGCCTCTCCGGGGGCCCCACCGGCGCGGGCCCGCCGCCGCCGCGCGCTCGGGGCTCCCCCCCCCCCCTCGCCGCAGGACCGCACGATCATCGCTCACGAGCGGCTCGCCATCGTGGATCCGGACCGCGGCGCCGCCGCGGAGGAGGAGGAGGAGAAGGAGGAGGAGGAGGAGGAGGAGGAGGACCAGTGTAGACCCGAGAGCCATCCACGATGTCGGAATAAGCCCTCCTTCCAAGCTCCCTCTTCACAGGCCCATGCATCGGTTCATTTCCACATCGGGAACTTCCTCGGTGGAAGACAACTGTCGCTGGAAGACAACTGTCGTTGGAAGACAACTGTTGAAAGACCCTGAAGCACGCCAAAACATTGTTCTCGGGATTCCGACGCCACGGATCAACCTGGTGGCGTTTTGACGATCCTGAATCGTGCCAG
Source organism: Prorocentrum cordatum (assembly GCA_963575745.1). Classification (NCBI taxonomy): domain Eukaryota; class Dinophyceae; order Prorocentrales; family Prorocentraceae; genus Prorocentrum; species Prorocentrum cordatum. Next base: position 676,633 of record CAUYUJ010018093.1, on the reverse strand, counting down.
AATGCACTTCTTATGATTTCAGCTCCGCGATCGAAGTGCAACTCTCGCAAAGCTGATTAACGGATGCGCGCGACGCTAAGGCGGGAGCCACATATTGAAAAAGAGCTACCCTCAATCCGTGAAGTTCTTGCAGATGTATAACGAATGCGCGCGAGGAGGAGGAGGAGGAGGAGGAGGAGGAGGAGG
>CAUYUJ010018093.1:635295-676347 GCA_963575745.1 Prorocentrum cordatum | reverse complement strand
ACGAAGACGAAGACGAAGACGACGACGAAGACGAAGACGAAGACGAAGACGAAGACGAAGACGAAGACGAAGACGAAGACGAAGACGAAGACGAAGACGAAGACGAAGACGAAGACGAAGACGAAGACGAAAACGAAGACGAAGACGAAGACGAAGACGAAGACGAAGACGAAGACGAAGACGAAGACGAAGAAGAAGAAGAAGAAGAAGAAGAATAAGCAGAAGAAGAAGAAGAAGAAGAAGAAGAGGAGGAGGAGGAGGAGGAGGAGGGGGAGGATCAGTTGAGCGGAAGATCGGGACAAATCGGAACCAGAGATTCTGGGAGAGTTCCAGAGAAAAATAGAACGCCGATTTGTGGAGCGCAGCGCGCGCATCCGCAGAAGTTCCCAAAGAGTGTTCGAGGGCTTGAGGAGCCCAAGTAACACATGGGCGCTCAATTAAACGGTTGAGGGCGGGCAGAAAATCTGGATTGCACGAGCATTGTGAGCGGGTGCGCGGCTTGCACGGGGGGCACAGTAGGTTTGCGTTTCAGGGACTTGGGCGCTGGCCAATTCGCTGATGGGGGGCCCGAGAATGCGCCACACATATTACGTTTGTGGCGCCATGGGGGCCGCATTTGCGGTTGCAGTTGGGCGGGCGCCCCGCCGCGCGCACCGTGGCGACAGCTCTCTTGGGCGCCCGCCCGCCGCCGTGGACGTAGTGGACCCAGCTAGTCTCTCGGTCGGCGCGCGGCGGGTCGGCAGCCACGACGCTGGCGGCTTGAAAATGCTTCGAAAGTGTTTCTCCCCGAGCCCGGGGCTATTGTACGTTTCCGGTGGCACGCGCAGCTCGGAGAAAAATCGCCTTGTCCGTCGGCGGCCAGTTGGCTGTCGTCGCGCAGAAGTACCGGCGGATGGCGCGGTCCACGCTCAGCGCAGAGAGCGTGTCCATGAGCGTGCACTCGTCGAGGGGCAGGAGGAAGGACCTCGCGGTCGGGACCATCGCGGCCCGCGATGTCCACGGCCCCCACCCTGGGCGCGCGAGGACCTGCTGGGCGCCGCCGCAGCGCGATTTCAGAGGATCTCGGAACCAGAAATCCGGGCGCGCCAAATTTCGCGGGCCGAAAAACTCTCAGAGAGTTTCGGCCAGCTCCGAGGTTTTGGGTTTATGGGAATGTTTCACGCGGGGTGGCTAGTTCAGAGATTTGCAGAGATTCTCAGAGAATTTCGGCCGCGAGAATTTGGCGCGCCCCGGTTTCTGGTTCTGTGAATTTCTGAAAAGCGGTTCCTTAGGTTTTACCGGGTCTCCAGGCGTCTTCTGTCAGCCAGAGACGAGCGACTGGCTGGCGCCGCGCCCGATGCTTCCGGAGTTGCGAACTCGGTCTTCGATTCCCTGGGGCCCGCGGGCCCCTGGGCCAATTGCGAGGTTGCCGAGGCCCCCAGGCGGTTGCGCGCGATTGTCTCGGAAACCGGAGTTGGGCATCCATGGTGGACGCCCGCGCGCACGCGCTAGGTGTCCGCGAGATTGTTCGGTGGCGGATTTTGCATGGCGCGGGGATTTTCCAAAGACTTTCCGGGGTGTTCTCTACGGTTATTTCGGCGCGCTTCGGGAACCTTGGGGCGGCGCGGGGGAGTCGCCTGGCCGGTCGCGTGACTTTTTTTTCAATGCCTTCTTGGGCATTATCGCGGTGTTGCTTGGCCGAAGAGGTCACTGAGCAACGCGATTTTTGACATTTTCGTGTTTTTTCGTTGCGTTGGTTGCGTGATTGTTTTGGCGGTCCGCCTCCTTGGGGCCCCCTTTGGGCCTCAAGTTTGTTTTGTTGACGTCGGGCCTTCTGGAGTGAAAGGCGCTTGGCGCTGAATTCCCTCGGTCGCGCGCGTGGCCAAATACGCGCCGCGGTTCATCCGCGCCGGGGCGCTTTTCTTCCCTCGCGAAGCCGATGGCACCCAAGGCGCGGCAGGCCCGTTCGGCGGCGCCCCCGGTGATTTGAAAAACCGAGCATGATTTTTATCCCGGTCAAATTTTGCCCCGATCCCGGCTTCATCTTAGAGGAGGAGGAGGAGGAGGAGGAGGAGGAGGAGGAGGAGGAGGAGGAGGAGGAGGAGGAGGAGGAGGAGGAGGGGGAGGCGACGCCCCTGAAGCTCACGTTGCGACCGAGGGCGGCGCACGGACCTGCTCGCGGCGCCAGGAGGATCGCCGCGAAGCCAACGGGTCCTGCGTGTCTTGTCGCCGCTTTCGGGCCCCCCGCGGCCCTCCACGGACACCGCGCGAGCGTCGAGGAACGGCACGGGGCGAACAGGGCTGGTCGTGGGGGAAAGCCCCGGGGTCCAGGACCCGTTCCCCGAAGGACCCTATTGCTCTCTGCCGAGGGGAGGCGTGTGTGTGTGTTTGTGTGTGTGTGCGTGTGTGTGTGTGTGTGTGTGTGTGTGTGTGTGTGTGGAAGTTTCCGATTCCTTCAAAGTTTTTCGAAGGTTTCACGCGTTTGTCTTGCAGTGTCTTGGGGTCCTGGGGGTTTCCCGATCGACTCCGGGTGCGGTCGGGAAGGTGCTTGGGGGTTTACAGGAGCAGAAAAGGAGGAGCAGGCGGAGGATACATGAGTGCATCTTTAGCTAGAGTGGCACGGACACTTGGAAGAGACGAGCACCGATGATCCCGTCGCTCGCTCCCATCCTTGTCATCTTCGTTTCCTTCTCAGCCTCGTGGGCAGCCACTATTCCCCAAGTTGGCTTAGCCTACAGGATTAGACTTCTCAGTGCAAAAAGCTGGTGGGTGCGGGGCCCTTCGTCGCAGGCGGCCCCTGTCCTTCCTCGCGGGACCCTTCGTCAGAGGCGCTCCCCAGCGTTGCTCGGGGTGGCTCCGGGCAAGCAACGCAAGCCAATGCCAAGCAACGTCAGGCAGTGCCAAGCAATGCCAAGCAACACGAAGAAATGCAAAGCAATGCCATTCAACGATATCAAGCAATGCCAAGTAATACCAGGCAAAACCGAGCAACGCGAAGCAATACAAAGCGATGCAAGTCCATGCCGAGCAGTGGCAGGAAACGAGCACAGTAAATGCCAAGCAGTGTTTGGCATTCCGTTGGTTCGCGTTGCTCAGAACTCGTTTGCATTCCTTCTGGACAGCGGACTCCTGACTTTGGATGCGTTGGGCCCAGTTTGAGTGCTACCCTCTTCTCTCCTCTCACACCTTGCTGCCATGCACCGCCCTTCCACGCTTCGGTCATCAAGCACAGGAATTCACAGCCTGGTCTTCGGCACATGTTTTTTGTTCAAATCTGGTTCTGTTCTTCAACATGGTGCTCTCTCTGCGGCGTCGGTCACATGTCGGGATCGGTGCATTGTTTCCGTGGTCTGGACTGCGCTCTCACCCGAGCTCGGGCCATTTCCGATTCTTGCTCGTTGCCGACCCCTTTCGTGTACCTTTTTCCGCCTTTCCCCGTTGGATCTTCCTCCTCGTCGTCCTCCGCCTTTTTCTCCTCTCTCTCCAGTGTATAAGTTTCAAACACACCTCGCCCCACGCCGATAGTACAGCGAACGAGGGCTACGACTGCCACATTTGGCATACGGTCCGGATCACGATAATTGTCAAGAAAGGCCGGACGGACTATCGCTCGAACACAGGCCAGTCAGTTTGTTCTTGATCGGTCATACAATATGTGCCTCACTGCTACGAAAGCGTCTCCTGCAAGGGGGTACAGAGGCAAGATTCGAGCACGCCATTTGGACTCCGATCTCTGTACGGCACCCAAGATGCAATCTTTTTTTTGTCTTGCGGAGACAAATATAGAGATTGCGCACGCTGCGAAGTTTGGAAGACTACACATATTGGCATTGACTTTAGAAAAGCAGTCGCTTCGATCGACCCAGCGGCAATGCTGCACGGACTCCGCCGGCTCAGGTTTCCAGACCACGGTCTTTCCATGACCGGGGCGATATACCACTACAGACGGTTTCAAATCAACGAACGTGGAACAATTGCCTCGCCGAGATCCCCAGCTGCTGGCATCTCCCAAAGGTGGCGGCTGTCACTTGTTCGTCATGATCACGACCGTCATCATCCAAGATGCACGAGACGCATTTCCACAAGCAGATCGCGCAGTTTGGGAAGATGGTGGGTTCATTGCATTGTTGTGTGCGGACGATACGCTTCTCATGAGCAGATGCGCAGGGAGCGTTTCAACATTATTCGAAGCGGCTGCACGAACAGGATGTCGTACTTACGGCATGTGCCTCCATGATGACAAGTTGCAGTTCCTGGGCAATGGGTCCACCGCCGAGATTCAGCATTCCAGCGGTTCTGTCATCGAGCCGCAAGCAGACTTGGCTGGTGTATTTGGGGGCTTATTTTATGAAGATGGGCGCCCATTCCGGGAACTGACGAGGAAGACTGTGACAGCGCGTGTTGTTCCCCCGGCGTTTTCAAAAGTGCGGGCTGGCCCGTTAACGGTTTCGCGACCACGTCGTTTATCGTTGCCGGGCGTCGGCGTCTAATTACGGTTTCCAGTGCAGAGGCCCCGAGGAGGTTTGGGGTATACGTTGGTGTTCTTGTCTAGAGTTGTCAACGCTATTGTCCTGCGGCTCGCGCACCAGAGGCCGCTGACGCAGACACTTGAGATTCAGCAGCTGTTGCTCTTAGGCAAGGCGGCCCGCGCGCCAGAGGGAAGCCTCTTCCACATTCCACCTGTTTCCTTGTGCGCCATGCGACTGGCAACCAACAGGTACGTTAGACAAGGAGGGCGTCCGAAGTCGGAATGGGCAGCGCACGTATACCTCACGGCCTCGTTCCCATTACGGTACGCAACCACGCTTAAGCGTCTGATCGAGTCAGGCATCGAGTCAGAATGTAGTGCACTCCCCCTCCTTGCCTTCCTTCCCCCTCTGCCCTCTTCCCTCCCTCCGCCCAACCAGCGCTCCACGTTTACGAGAGTGGAGCTTCCATCTCAGCTCAAGCGAGGACGCATTAGGAACGCCAATTTGCAGAAACATTCAGTGTCCTACGCACCCGTGGGTGCATGGGATGCATCGGTCTGCCATTCGGCCACTCCGTTTGGAACCGCCGAAGTCCGCCAGAAAACAACAAGCAACCGACGAAAATCGCCGAACATCGTCCAAAGACGGCCGAACACGGCCTAGGAACGAGGACCATGGTCGAACAATTCCCCCCCGTCCGCACATCCGTTCCTCATTACCCATCACCCCCCGGTCATTCCCTCGTCGCTTTCGTTGGGCACTCGCTGCCTCGTGGTCGTGGCCGCCTTTTCGCCGATACCATCGCGCAGGGCCCCCACGTTTGGCAGGTCGACGCCGCTTCCGAAGAATGTACGTCGCGCCAGCTACCAGCGTGAAGCAAGATAATGTTATGCTATTCAGGTGTTGATCGCGCCTCACCTCCCCCGCTGGGGGATGTGGAAACGGAGGAAGAGAAGGGAGGGAAGGCATGGGGAGGCATGAGGGGGCGTAGGATGGTAAAATGGACGAGGGAAAGAGGAGGAGGAAAAGGAGGAGGAGGAGGAGGAGGAGGAGGAGGAGGGAGGGAGGGAAGGGGGGAGGAGGATGGAGGTCCCTTCCGTTTTCCTCCTCTCCATGTCTCTTCGCCCCTGGCCCGCGCGCAGGAGGGCGTGACGAGGGTACGACGACGGCGAGGACGACGACGACGTCGTCGTCCACGGCGGCGACGAACACGGCGGCGGCGGCGGCGACGACGGCGACGGCGACGACGGCAAGGCCGAGGCCGAGGCCGAGCCTGGGGACGCCGTCGAGGCCCGAGACGGCGACGACGGCGATCGGGCGGGTGCTAAAGTGAGGTGGCCCAATTTGGGGGTAACAAAAACGGTTCTGCAGGGGGGCCTTTGGGGGCTCCTTTTGCGCACCTGCTGGCTGGGGCCCACAAGGGCCCCTGTAACAGGGCCGTGTTTGTTCCCCCCTCGTTGGGTCACCCACCACTAGCACCAGCCCGAGGCGACGAGGACGAGGGCGGCGAGCGGCGAGCGGCGAGCGGCGAGCGGCTGGTCGACGAGCTTGCCGACGAGCCTGTCCGTGCGCGCGGCTCTGCTCAGGACAGCGGCGACCAGCCGCTCTTCAACGAGGCTGCGCGGGCTCTCTCCGCGCGCCGTCGCCTTGAGATCTAGGCGCTGTTATTTTGCCAAACGGGCGTCGGTGCCCTGTTTTCAAGCAGTGGCGACGCGTCCTGGGATGCCAACAGGCCCACCGAATAATGTTCTAAGAACCTTCTTGTGGTCTGCGCGAAATGTTCTAAGAACACTTCAGGCTGACAGCGTTTTTTTTTATTATTATTATTATATATATATATTAAAAACCTTGTTTTTGGTATGAAAACGTTATTTATGTTGTTCGAACATTTTCGGTTCTAAAAAGCATGTCGTGGCAGGTATATAGGAATGCTGGGACGGCCGGCCCCTGGGGCTCGAGGGCTTCGGTCGTGACTTTTCGCGATGCCGTATTTTTTTGTTGGTTCGCAGCGACGGATCTTTCACAGGGGGGTGCGCGGCCCGTGCTTTCCGCTCTCTCTCTCTCTCTCTCTCTCTCTCTCCCTCTGCCCGGCCGGGCACCGTCCCCCCCCCCTCGTGGCCGGAGGGCGCCCGCTCCTCGCGTGCTCGCCTCGCCCTCGGCCCCAGCACGACCCCACTCTCGCGGGTCCCAAGAGAGGACACCACCACCACCACCACCACCACCACCACCACCACCACCACCACCACCACCACCACCACCTCCACTCCTCCTTCCTGAGGGAGGGAGGGGGTTAGGGAGGTGGTGGTGCTGTGTCTCTTTTTGGGCCCTGTGATTCTGTCCCTGGGGGCGGGGGGGGGGGGAGGCCCCCCTCCCCCCCCCTTTGGCGGGGGCGAAGGTCTGGGCCAGATGGGGACGGGGCACGAGCAGAGCGAGTCGAAGGATCGCGCCGCATCGCCGAGGCGTCGGCGCTGAGGCCCGACGTGTGGAGGCCGATGTCTCCACGGCGGCGCGGATGCATCGCCGACGGCGCCGATGCAGCGCGAATGCATCGGCGATGCATCGGGAGTGAAGCCTTGTTTCAGGAGGGAAAAAAACACACAGGCACAATTAATCGTCGACTCCCAGGAAAATATGGGAAAATATGGGAAGTGGTGGGGAAGACAGAAACCCAGAAAATATGAGAAAATATGGGGAATATTTTTATTTGTGTGTATTTATTTGTGTGTCCTGGGGCCCCTTCATTGTTCTCGGACCCCAGCTTTCTGGGGTAGTGGGCATGCGGCTTCGGGGCTCGAATCTTGCCTGGGTGCTTCTTGGTCCCTTCTTGGTCCTAGTACTCGCCCACACAGCGCTGGATATCATGACCTGTTCTGCCGTTTTGGGTCCGCGTCGGACAACGCGCGCTGCGACGGGATCACTCGATCACTGGATGTGTGTGTATCTTTCTGAGGTTGATGGATGGACCCCCCATTCCCTGCTCCGCCCTTCTCCGCCGTCCTACTCCACGTCCTGCATCCCCCCCCCTGTCTGCTGGTCTCGCGCCTGCTCCTCCTCATCTTCCTTCTCCTCGTTCTCCTCCCCGTCATACCTCATCCTCGCACGTCTCCGGACACGTCCCCAGGGACGCCTCCAGACGTGGGGCCAGGAACGCTTCCCCGACAGGTCCCCCCGGAGACGCCCCCAGACTCTGGCCCCAGGGGCGTCGTCTGCCAGGGGCGGTGAGGCCGAAGGGTTTTGTTGGGGGTGCTCTGCTGGTGCAGTCGCGCTTGCCCGCAACTGTAGCACAGCATCCCCGCATTCCCGCATAAGAGTGAGGGGGCGGCGGGGACGTCTGCGGTCTGCGAGGCGTTGAAGAAGCCCGCCGCAGGCGCCCAATCTGTGCAGAGTGTATACAACGAGCCCGCCACAGGCGCCGGTTTTCGCTGAAGCAATGCGGGTGGGTCGCGGGGTGGGTCGCGGTTGGGTCGCGGGGTGGAACGCGGGGTGGGTCGCGGGTGGGTCGTTGGGTGGGTCGCGGGTGGGTAGCGGGTGGATCGCGGGCAGGTCATTGGGTGGGTCGCGGGTGGGTCGCAGGTGGGTCACGGAGTGACTCGTTCTGCCAGCGCGCGCGTCCATACCCATATTGCATGGCGCCTGTCGCTTTCTCGCGGGCGATCGGTTACCTAATTAGGCCTCCCAGATGGGGTCAGAGCCGACGGGATCCAAGGATCGCGCCGCATCGCCGATGCGTCGCCGATACGGCGCGATGTGGAGCCTGGTTCCTCTGCGGCGCCGATGCGTCTCCGTCGTATACCAGGCATTGACGATGCGGCGAGATCCTCCGACCCCATTTACTCGGACCCCATCTGGGAGCCTGCTGCGCGCGCCTTGGAGCTGGTGGCCGAGCTTCGGAGTTCTGAATCCGCCAGGCGTCCTGCGAGGCGCTGCCCCACCCTGCTGCGAGAGAGGTGGCCCCCCGAGCGCCTCGCGCTTGGCCGTGCTGCTGCTGGCCACGCTCGAGCTCACCGGGGACTCGGCGTGACACGTCCTCCAGGCAGCGTGCGGGGGCCCCGCCAGCACTCTGGCTGAATGCACTTCGGCGATCGCTCAGATTGCCACTTCCCCGGGTACGCGTGTCTTGGTGACTGTATAGTTGACTTGCCTGTGTGTTATAACCGGCCGCACTGCCGGCACCTTGTGGCGTGCCTGTCGTGGCCACACTCGGCGGCAAAGTGAACACATCGCGCTGGCCTCACTGTGTTGCTGGGGCCCCGCCAGCCTGCTGCGAGCAGAGGCCCAGCCCCGAGCTCGACGCCGGAGCACAGCGCGGCTGCCGGCCCAGTCTGGGTCCCACGGACTCTTTTCAGGAGGGGAAAAAACACACAGACACAATTAATCCTCGATTCCCCCAAAAATATGGGAAAATATGGGAAGTGGGGGGGAAGACAAAAACCCGGAAAATATGGGAAAATATGGGGAATCTTTTTATTTGTGTGTATTTATTTGTGTGTTCCAGTTCCCCTTCATCTTTCCAGGCCAGCAGGTGCAGCCGGGGGCCGCGTGCGGGGCGCGGGCCCCCCGCCGGGAGCTCGCCGCGTGGGCCGTGGCGGGGGCTCACCAGCGGCTCGGAGTGGGGCGTCTGCAGGCCGCCTCCTCCTCCTGCCTGCTGGGAGCGCACGTTCACCGCCATGTCCAGTGGGGGTGGGGGGGGGTCCGGGAACATGGGCAAAAGCACGTATGAAGCCCGTACCCCCCCCCCCCAACCCGAGATTCGGGTCTTCGGGTTGGGCTGGGGTGGTCTGGTAGGTAGTCAGGCGTGCAGGGCGCTGTCATCGCGGAGCACCAAATCGGCATAAGCAGAATTCGGCGGCAAAATCTGACCTCTACCCCAGCCGATCAACGATTCGGGCGACCCGATGGGGGGTGGGGGTGGGGCTCTGACTTCGTCGTACACGCGGCGAAATCCGAACCCTGTCCCCGCCACCCATCGATTCAGGAGTATGGATGGTTGGTGGGGATGGGGCTCGGATGTCGCAGCCCAGTAGTTTCTCGGTTGGCCCGCGCAGATTTCTTGGATCGGCGTTGGGCTCCCCTGGCGGCGTCTCGGGCGCCGCCCCTGGCGCGCTCCGGGCGCCGGGGAGGGGGGCCTAGCGCCGATCCAAGAAACCCGCGCGGAACTCAGAGAAGTCACGGTTCTTGCCGTTGCCTGTTCCTCCGTGCCATTTTTCCGCGAGCGGCGCGGCGGAGTCTGTAGGGGGACACCCCCGACCTAAAGACAGCCCAGAGAGGCCGCGCGGGGCGCAGGGCGGCCGCGGGAGTTCGCCGAGACTTCGGCGTGCCGGTGCTGCCGCGCAGCGCGCGGGGGCCCCCGCTGCCGCCCGTGCTGCGGGGGAGGGGCTTGGGGAGCAAAGGGTGGCATGCACGCGAGCTTTCGGGGGTCCCCTTCCCCCTGGCCCTCCCCCTCGTCCTCGTCCTCGCCCTCCTCCTCCCAATCCGCCCCTTCTCCTTATCATTATGTATAGCTGTCTTCTCCCTGTCGCACGCCGAGGCCAGTGTTTGAGGGCGGGCCGGGCGTTTCGCCTGAGACTTCGTCATCACGTATGACTCTGAAGCTGAACAAGTGACAACAGTTTCACACATTGAGGGCGGGTGGTTTTCAACATGTGGCTCTCGCGTTAGCGCCGCGCACATTCGTTTAAACAATTGCAAGAGCTTCACGGGTTGAGGGCGGGTGGTTTTCAAAATGCGGTTCTCGCCTTAGCTCCGCGCGCATTCGTTTACTGTTTATATATATATATATACATATATATATATATACATAAGCACTTCACGGATTGAGGGCGGGCTGTTTTGAAAATGTGACTCTCGCCTTAGCGCCGCGCACATTCGCTTTAAACATTGACAGGAGCTTCGCGGATTAACGGCGGGTCGTTTTTCAAATTGTGGCGTTGGCATTAGCGGCGCGTGCATGTTTTACACAAACATAATAATAAACAAGATATTCACGGATTGAGGGCGGGCCGTTTTCAATCAACATGTGGCTCTCGCTTTAGTGTCGCGCACTTTTTCCCGGAAAGGGCATAGGCCCAGGGTTCTCTTTTAGTTTGTTTCCCCCCGGTTTTGACGGCTGTAGGGCCGGCGAATTTCATTTGCGATAAATGACGAGGTCGCGTAGGGCCGGCGAATTAAAAATTGAGGATGTTCCTAGCGATTGCAGAGTTGGGGATGTCTCGAGCGAAACGCTTGTTTTCAGAATTGGTTGAGGATGTCTCGAGCGAAGCGCTGGTTTTGCAGAGCCGACCGCGACGCGGAAAAGCGCCCCGCGCGCAGGAATTCCGATGATGTTTCGCGCGTGCCGCGTCCCGCGCGAAGGAATTTCGAGGATGTCTCGATTAATTCGTTCGTTTTGCCAGGATTTCCTTGAATTTTGGCAGGGTGTCTCGAGCGAAACGCTTGTCTTTCATCATTTGTTGAAGACGTTTCGAGCGAAACGCTGGTTTTGCAAAATTGGGGGATGTCTCGAGCGGGGGCCTCGTGGGGGTCCTCGTGGGGGGTCCAGAATTCAGAGGATGTCTCAGGCGAAATGCTTGTTTTCACGTCCCGCTCGCAAGAATGTTGAGGATGTCTCGCGCGTGCCGCGTCCCGCGCGCAGGAATTCTGAGGATGTTGGCAGGATGTCTCGAGCGAAACGCTTGTCCCCAGCACATTCCGTAGCGCGTCCCCTTGGCACGTCCCGCGGTGCGTCCCCGTGGCACGTCCCTTGGCACGTCGCTTGGCGGGTCCCTTGAGGCGTTCCGCGTCGCGTCCTCCTGGTATGTCCCCTTGTCAATTAGCTCTGGGGCAGCTACTATGTGTTCAGGCAGCTCGAGCTTAAGGTCCAGATCATTTCGGTCAGGACTCGGATGCTAAGGAGGACTCGATCCACGAGGCTATAGAGCACAATCGCGGCATGGCACATCGCAATTCGGCACGGCGCAGCACAGCGCAGATTTCGGCACGGTACATCAAGATCGATACACTCAGCATTGCAATTTGGCACGTTCCGTGGGGCGTCCCTTGGCGAGTCCCCCTGGCACGTCGCGTGGCGCGTCCCCTGGCACATTCCGTGGCACATCCATTGGCACGTTCCGTAGCGCGTCCCCTTGGCACGTCCGGCGGTGCGACCCCATGGCACGTCCCCTGGCACGCCGCCTGGCGCGTCCCTTGGGACGTTTCGCGGCGCGTCCTCCTGGCATGCCCCCTTGTCAATTAGCTCTGGGGCAGCTACTATGTGTTCAGGCAGCTCGAGCTTAAGGTCCAGATCATTTCGGTCAGGACTCGGATGCTAAGGAGGACTCGATCCACGAGGCTATAGAGCACAACCGCGGCATGGCACATCGCAGTTCAGCACGGTGTAGCACAGCACAGCCCTCGGCACGGTACATCAAGATCGATACAATCAGCATTGCATTTGCCCGTCACCCAATCAGGTGTCTTTGAAAACGTTGCCATGCGTTACATTTCTATATTCCTTTCCGGGTTCGTGGGTCGCACTTTTTTAGAAAAAAGAAATACAAAACAACGCAAGGGTTATGCAGATTGAGGGCGGCTCCTTTTGAACATGTGGCTCTCGCTGTTGCGCCGCGCACACGGATTCCCATGATCAGCGTACCAGAATTTGTGTTTTGGATGGGTTCAGGAATATGCGGGTGCAACAGTTATGTTGATTCGCGGTATTGAAGTCCCAGCAGTGGCGTTTTGGCACGATTCGGGAACGTCAAGGCGCAGCAATCAGGTTGATACGTGGCATGTTTTGGCACGCTTCCGGATCCTCAAACGGTTGTCCTCCAACGAGGCAGTTCCGTCAATGGAAATGAACCGTTGTAGGGGCCTATGAAGAGGGAGCTTGGAGGGTTCATTCCAACATCGTTGATGCCTCTTGGGTTTACTCTGGTCCTCCTCCTCCTCCTCCTCCTCCTCCTCCTCCTTCCTACTCCTCCTCCTTCTCCTTCTCCTCTTCCTCCTCCCCGTCCTCGGGCGCCGCCCAGGGCGTCCTCACGCCAGGGGGGGGCCTGTCTGCCCGTGGGCGCTGGGCCTCGTCTGCCCGTGCCTCCTCCTCCTCTCCTCCTCCTCCTCCTCCTCCTCCTCCTCCTCCTCCTCCTCCTCCTCCTCCTCCTCCTCCTCCTCCTCCTCCCCCCCTGCGGACACAGAGGCGCGCTGAGGCATGCCGGAGCACGCTGTCCTCCCAGGCGCGTGGGTGCGTCTGGCCGCGGTCCCAGTGGATCGGGGGTGGACAGAACCCCCAACAGTGACACGTCGATTAGTGAATTGTCCGTTTTCGGTTCTCGAGAGGGCGCCGTGGCCGTTATTTTCCAGGCTTGCGCCCGCCAGGTTTGGGCCTCAGGTCGTTTTCACTAAACCACGTTTTACTAAAGGGGGTTCTGTCCATCCCCGAGTGGATGCGGGGCGCGCGGCTTGCGGACGCGAGTCAAGCCTTGGGGCGCTCGGGTGCGTCTTCCCACGCTCCCCGCGGACCCGGGGTGGGGGGGGGGCGTGCTGTGGCATGCAGGGGCATGCGGCGCTCGATGCCTCGGGGAGGGAGTGAGTCCCAGACTCTGATGCACGTTCATTGATTCTTGACGCGTCGCGTATCCACACCAGCAGAATTTCCGCTGGCGCTCTCGCCTGCGGTTGCGACAAAAAATATCCGCACCAGCCATGCTCGCGGTGTCGCCCACCCAGAATTCCCCCCTCCTGTTGCGCAATTCGTGCGTAGCCCGCTCGCTACGACTTTTGGACGACGTCCGGCGTTTCCCGGTCGCTTGCGATCAAAAAAGTATCCACACCATCCCAACCAGAAACGATGCCCAGGCGAGCTGCCTTGATCAGGAAATTGCAGCAGCAAGCGGTGTAACAACGATGTGGGGCAGCTGTCAAGGCGCTACGGGGATTGGCCAGAGCAGGCCTTGGCTTGCTCGGAGCCATCTTGGGACCCTCTTCGGTGCCGTGGTGGCCCTCTTTGGGCCATGTTGGAGGCACTGGTGAAAGAGAGGGTTTGCCTATGCCATCTCATGTCAGTACCCCTTTCAGAGCCAGCAAGTCGTCTCTTGAAGCCACAGCCACCTCGGGGCGCTCTTGGGGCAGTCTTGGGCCCCTCTTGTGGCCCTCATGGGCCATCTTAGAGCCAGATTGGGGCCTCAGGAGCCCAGAAACGAAAGAGGCGAGAAGACACACATCATGTATTGTCTTAGGTCTTGAGAGGATTCGGGCCTTTTCAGGGGTTCCGTCCGAGGCTCTGTGGCTATTTGGAAGCACCTTGGGGCGGCCTTGGGGTTTCTTGAGCTCATGCTGAAAATTACACTGAATCATATTGGGTTATCTTGTGCGATCTTGGAGGTAATCTTGGACGATATTGGGTCCATCTGGGCCAACATTGGACGCTCCAGGCCCAGGGAGACGGGGTAGGGGGAGAGTCAAGCTACCCACCCACCCGCAAGCCTCCTGCTCACCCCCACCAGCCCTCCCAACACATAAGTAACACCCGGGTGTCAGCATATCGCGTAAGAGCGCGGCACGGATTTCAGACGCGTGCTTGGCCTCCAGAACAAATTCACACAACCGCTTGCTTGTAAGAACTTCGTCGGGTTTCGACACTGCGGCCTCGTGGTCGGGGTTTCCAGTCGTCTCTTGTACCATCATTCTTGGGGCCCTCGACGGAGCCGTGGAGAGCCTCTGAGGGCCATATTGGAGGCAATCGCTCAAACGCAAGGGGTTGTATTGGAAGCAATCGCTCAAACATATTGAGGCATATTGGAGGCAATCGCCGTATTGTGGGGACGTTCAGCCCCCCCCTTGGGCTAGGCCCCCCTTCAGGGGCCAGACTCTTGAGGCCCCTTTTAGGCGACCTTGGGGCGCTCTTGGGGCCGTCTTGGTGGCCTCGTGGGCCCGGCTTGGAGCTTTCTTGTGCCATCCACCTGGAGGCGTCCCCTTCTGGGACCCTCAGAACTGCCTCTTGGCGCAAACTTGGGGCGTTTTTGGGGCCGGTTTGGAAGCCTCTTTGGCCCGGTTTTGAGCTTTCTTTGCCAATTTTGGAGCCATTGGGAGGTTTCGAAAGCCCATCGGACACGATAAGGCGAAAAGGCAGCAGCCACTGATGTGTCAAACCAGTCGGTCGACCATCTGCGCCCAGAAGGCAACGGGATCTGCTGGCACCCCAGCCGCCCCTGTAGAATACCACTCCAAAGTGGGCGCGGGGCGGCCGCGCATGCTCCAAATGTGGAGGCAGAGTGCGTGTTGTATTGTTTTTGTTGGCAGGGATGGGGAGGGTCGGGCGGGCGAGAAGGGGGGGATTGGGAAAAGGGGGGGTTACGAAATTTGCTGCATGCAGTTGGTTTCGGCCTCACCGAGGGGCCCATTCCCGATACATAGTCGCCTCCGGCGCCGGGAGGCGCCGGGAAAATCAGCTACGTGAGCTGATTCTCAAACCCCCCCTTTGCTATCCCCCCCTTTCGCCCGACCCGAGAGGGGGGGGGAGGCCCTCCTGGTGTCCTCATTGTTCCGGGTTGGCTGCCGGCCGGGTAGGGGAGGGGGTGTATATCGATAGGGAGCAGTGTTTTTTTCTTCCAGACTCGCCCTGCCTGCTCACAAGGCACAAGCCGTCCCGCTCGCTCCCACCCGCCCTCCTGACACATGAGTCGCACCCGAGCATCCTTGCCAAGAAGCAGTGCTAAGCGGTCGCGGGGCGCCCGCGCATGTCCCTGATTTGGAAGCACAGTGCAGTTTGCATTGTCAGTTGACTGGGCGTGTCGACCGGCGCGCAGCAAGCACTACGAGCCCTCCCCCCGCCGCCCCTGATGCACAGTGGTTGCGGGGCGCCCGCGCCTGCTTTAGATTTGGAGGCAACTTGTACGTCGAATTACTGTGTGACATGGACGGCTGGCTTGCGCGCAGCAAGCAACCTGCCCCCCCCCCGGCCGCCCCTGTCAAAAACAGATGCAAAGTGGTCGCGGGGCGCCCGCGCATGCTCCAGATTTTTTGACACGGGTGGCGGGATGGGTGGGTCAGCACTGGTCCTTGTTGGTTGCCAGTCGCCTGGGTAAGGGGGCGTCAATTAATATGGAACCGTGATAAAACATCTCCCCGAAGGAGAAGGAGGAGGTTGGAAGAACGAGCTCGTTAAATCACGTACGCCCAAGGGGCCAGTGCGATTTTCTATGTTGCATTGTGGCCCCATTCGTTGAGTGCCAGCCCATCCGACCTTGTTCCTCCCGACGTCCTTCGTAGTGGGGTTAATTGTGCTGGCGGGAGTGTTTCTCCGGGGAGTGCGGGTGTTTTGGGATGGCCTCTGGCATTTGCCCTTCACGATTCGTGCGAACAAAAATGGTAGTCTTGCATCGTCGTCAGGATTAGGGCCCGAAGGTAGGGGGGCATCTCTCCGTCCGTCCGTCCCTCCTCCTCCTCCCCACACCGGGCACCGTGGTGGCCCACCTGATCCTCTCCTGGATGCCGGATGTGGTTCGTTGGATGTTGGTTGTTGGTTGTTGGATGGCGGACGTTGGTTGACTAGACGTATGAGTCAGGTTGTTGCGCGTAGTGATGCTGTGCTGTACCTACGTCTCCTCCCTCTCGCGCTCCCTCCCTCGCCCCCGCCTTTTTCCCCTTCCTCCCTCTCTTCGTTCACTCCCTGCGGGCGGCGGCCTCCCAGGACAAGTCCATCGTGCTGGGCGTGAACGGCGAGATCTACAACCACGTCGAGCTGCAGGAGAAGCTCGAGGCGGGGGCTGCTTGGGCCCCAAGGGACAAAGGAAGGAGGGGGAAGAGGGAGGAGAAGTCGTGGAGGGAGGAGGGAGGAGGAGGAGGAGGAGGAAGAAGAAGAGGAGGCGGAGGAGGAGGAGGAGGAGGAGGAGGATGAGGAGGAGGAGGAGAGGGAAAGGCGGGAGGGAGCGGGAGGAGGCAGGAGGGAGGAGTAGAGGGAGGCGGGAGGCGGGAGGCGAAGGAGGGAGGAGGGAGGAGGGAGGAGGGAGGAGGGAGGAGGAGGAGGAGGAAAAGGAGGAGGAAGAGGAAGGGGAGGAGGAAGAGGAGGAATAATAATACTGAGAATAAGGAGAAGACGAAGAAGACGAAGAAAACGAATAAGACGAAAAAGAGGAGGAGTATGAGGATGAGGAGGAGGGACATCGAGGGAGGGGAAGGGAGGGGAGAGGGCGAGGAATGAGGGAGTGGGAGGTGATGAAGGAGGGAGGAGGGAGGGGAGGGAGGGGATGGAGGATGGAGTTAGGGGGAGGGTGTATGTTATCGTTTCCGATGGATCTAGAGGGTTTTTTTTTATGAGGCGGGAGGAACTTTTGAAGCGTTGAACATAACTTTGGGGCCTTTTTCTGCGCAGGGATTGGGCAGCGGGCAGGGATTGGGAAGAGGGGGGGGGCTGGATGGAGGGAGGGGTGAGTCCTCCTCTCCCCTCCCACCCTCCTGTCCCTCCTTCCTCGTCCCTCGTCTGATCGGGCACGAGATTTGCACGTATCGTTGTATATTTCACGCTGCAGCGTATTCGTACGGCTCATCCGCGGACGAGCCACAGAATATGGGTGGATGATCTTTCGCAGCGAGTTGTTGGTTCCAATGCATCAGTTGTGACGGACAGGATCCATTGCTTGCGGGACACGTGCTGAGGGCTCGCACAGGTTCATCTCCAGGTGGCAAAGAAAAGTGTGGTCACGTGTCCAGTGTTCAAATATGCCGTCAAAAATTCAAGAGCTTGGCGGAGGGCTGGGTTCACAGTCAAGGCGCAGAGAACGGCAGCATACCTGGGGTCAGACCTGGGCAATGGGAGGGGTGAGTCCTCCTCTCCCCTCCCACCCTCCTGTCCCTCCTTCCTCGTCCCTCGTCTGATCGGGCACGAGATTTGCACGTATCGTTGTATATTTCACGCTGCAGCGTATTCGTACGGCTCATCCGCGGACGAGCCACAGAATATGGGTGGATGATCTTTCGCAGCGAGTTGTTGGTTCCAATGCATCAGTTGTGACGGACAGGATCCATTGCTTGCGGGACACGTGCTGAGGGCTCGCACAGGTTCATCTCCAGGTGGCAAAGAAAAGTGTGGTCACGTGTCCAGTGTTCAAATATGCCGTCAAAAATTCAAGAGCTTGGCGGAGGGCTGGGTTCACAGTCAAGGCGCAGAGAACGGCAGCATACCTGGGGTCAGACCTGGGCAATGGCACTACTCACACGAGGGCCACTCGCAGAGCTCGTTTTCAGAAGTATGGTAAGATGCACAGTCAGATCAGACGTTTCAAAGCAGCAGGGCGCAGGCCCCTTGTCACATCCAAGCTGGAGAGGCTTGGAGCGCAGGCGGCAGGGAGCTACGCGTACCAGGTTCACGGGGTCTTCGGATCATACCTTACGACGTACAGGCGCAGACTAGGCGCGGCAGTTGGTTCGGTGGCGCCAGGTCGATGTCTGACCACCCTCATCGGCTTGAAGACGCCATCGGGCCCAGCGCTGCGCATGCCAGGGGAGTGTGTACGCCTTTGGTTTCGAGTTTGGTAACAGGAGCCGTGTCTGAGAGCAGGGATTCATGCAGCATGGCCGACGGTCGTGGCTCACCTGAAGCAGGTCGAGCCCAATCACCGCTCGCGCCACATTCGTGGACCCTTGTCTGCGATGGTGGCACTCCTGCTCGACAACGGCTGGGACCCGCAGTCTGCCGTGTGCTGGAGTATGCCGCCAACCTCGTCAGGTGATATCATTGAGTGGCAGTTTCCTGACACGGCTTGGACGGGCTTCGTGGACGTCGATGCTCCTTCAGGTTTGGTCAAGGATCTCCAGAGTTCTATGTATTCACGTCTATGGCAGCGTGCTGGTGAGCACTTCTGCGGAGGCGGAGCTGAGCACGGCGTGGACGTGTACTCGATGAGGAAGCTCCACCAGCAGCTCGCCAGCCAGCCGATGGGCAACCGCATGGCCGAGGTGCTCAGCCTGGTGGCCACGGGCGGCAGCTGGCCGAGGGCCAAGGCGCTTGGTCTCTCACGCCTGTGTCCCAGGCGCGGCGAGGCCGAGGAGACCATGTTCCACAGAGGCTGGAGTTGCAGCAAGAACATCGGGACGCCAGCGTATGATCGGTCGCAGGATCTACTCCCGCAGGCGCACAGCAGGGGCGAGAGCGAGGAGTGCTACTGGCTGCGGGGCCTCATACCCGCCAGCTGGACGACGGTCGCACCCCCGCCCGAACACGAGGAGTGGCACGTGACCGGCATGGCCGCGAGCAGCTCGGACGGCCTCTCTTTCGGGACTGGCTCGGCACAGCGGCCGCTGTGGCTCTTCGGGGACGCCAGCGGCGGCCCTGAGTCAGCCGACAGCCGATTTCGGCGAGCAGGGCTGGCCGTCGTCAGCGTCATCAGCTTCGACCCGCTGGCCCTCGCGGGGTCGGTCTCGGGAGGCCTCCCAGGAACACGGCAGAGCGTGCCCAGGGGGGAGCTGATGGCGCTGTTCATCGCCGTTCAGATGTCCAGAGGCCTCACGCATTGTGTCACAGACAACAGTGCGGTGGCAGACGGATTGTTTGCCCGTCGCTTTGCTTCGCCAGCAGGTGAGGACGCCGACTTGTTGCACAAGATCGGCGCTGCCATGGGGCAGCGCGACAATGCGGAGTTCGTTGTGATGTTTGTAAATTCTCACCTGTCGCCGCAGCAGTTGATTCAAGGTGTGGCGCAGTTGGTCGTGGGCAACACCGCAGTCGACGAGCTTGCTGGCTTGGCAGCTCGTCGAGTCAGAGTCGCCGAGGAGGAAAGATTTCGTGTGCACAAAATAGAAAAAGAAGCGTATCATATTTGGTTGATATTAATCAGAGCTACGATCGACGCTCTGGATACTGAAAGTGAGTTGTTGCGGAGCAGCGGTGCCTCTCGAAAACAAAGTTGTTGGTTGTGAGCCTCCGCCACCGCCAGCCCCTTCCGTGTGCTGGCAGTTTGCGACTACACACTCTCTCGATGAGTCTGGCAAGCGTTGTACGTTATGCTGTACCTCGTCCACTTTCGCTACGAAGTCTCAGTGGATCAGTATTTTTTTGCCCGTGCACATCGATGGTAGGTTCTCTGCATCGCAGTCGGGGGTTGAATTACACATAGGGAGGGGGGTGGGGTACACGTTGCCATAATATGCGTCTGCACCAATCCTTGGACTTCTGGTATTGCTCACAGTGCGGGTATTATGCCAGTAGTGTCATCAGGGGCCTAGGTCAAGAATGTCCTGGGCACGCGATTGCGAATCGAGGTGAGTATCTAAATCGGATCGAAACCGATCGATGGCCGAAGGCTTTAAGCAAGGCCGAGACGCTCGCTCGTAAGCGCTCGTAGTTTCCTTTTCGTATCGCACCGCGATTGTTCCACCACCACCACCTCCTCCCCTCCTCCGCTTTCTTTCCCCGCCTCCTTTCACTTCCATTTGCCTTGCCCTCGGGGGACAGCTGATGAAACATCCTTCCTTCCTTTCCTCCTCCCCCCACTCCACCCTGTCGGGCTGTGCGTCCCGCCCACCGCTCCGAGTCCCGCCCCGTCATCCTTCGCGCCCCCCCACCCCCCCACCCCCCATCCCACCGTTGCTCCTTCTCTCCCCCGGCTGAGACGTGGGTCCCCTCTTGAGTGCGGAATGGAGATCCTGAGAGCTTGATCGCGTGGCCAGGGTCTGAGCTCGCACCCAGGAGTCCTACCAGGTTGGATTATGTGAATTGTCACGGCGTTGGTAGGCGCTTGCGCACCTTTTGAAACATTTTGCGCGCCGATGCGAATTTTTTGCGCGACGCTTGGCGTCGCGCAAGATTTGCTACTGCCGCGCATAAGCGTTGACTTGCACTGGCTGGTGCACTGAGGCTTGGAAGCGCGCGCTGCTTCGAATTGTGCATAAGCGTCCAGGGTTCTTTTCCCAGCGTCCTGACACCGTGAGTCTTCTCCTCCTCCTCCTCCTCCTCCTCCTCCTCCTCCTCCTCCTCCTCCTCCTCCTCCTCCTCCTCCTCCTCCTCCTCTTCCTCCTGCTCCACTATTCTCAAACAAGCCAATGGGCGCAATCCAGGCCCGTGACGTCACCTCCTCCTCCTCCTCCTGGTCCTGCCTCCCCCACCTCCGCCGCGAGGCGGAGGTGGGGACCCTGTGGAGCCCTGGCCCTCGAGCGTCGGGGAACTGCCGCGGTGGGCCCGCCTGGCGGGGCCACCGGCGCCGCCCCTGGTTCGGGGGTGGACAGAACCCCAACAGTGACACGTCGATTAGTGAATTGTCCGTTTTCGGTTCTCGAGATGGCGCCGTGGCCGTTATTTTCCAGGCTTGCGCCCGCCAGGTTTGGGCCTCAGGTCGCTTTCACTAAACCACGTTTTACTAAAGGGGGGTCTGTCCATCCCCGACTGGTGCGCTACCGCGCGCCAGCGACTCCGAGACGTGGGCGCTGCGATTGTTTCGCGGCGGGCGCTGTCGCCGGGTCTCGGACCGCGGGGCCAGGACAGCTCGAGCCGGCTCGGAAAAGGACGCAGGAGGGGTGATAGGCCAGGGGTTCCGGTTGTGGTTTTTCTGGCGGTGTGGCAGATGTCCCGCAGCGCCGGATCTCAGGGGTGGAGGGGGGGGGCGCGCCGACCCATCCGAGAAGTCCGCGCGGACTCTTGGTGGCTTCTGCTTTGTTATTATTCTCTTTTTTCATTTTGTTTTTTTGTTCTTCCTTTTTAGTTTTTTTTTTTTTTTGTTTTTTTTTTTTTTTTTTTCTTCTTTTTTTTCTTTTTTTCTTTTTGTTTTTTTTTTTTTTGTTTTTTTTTTTTTTTCTTTCTTTTTTTTCTTTTTATTTTTTTTTTTTTTTTTTTTTTTTTTTTCTTTTTTTTTTATTCTTTCTTTTTTTTTCTTTTTTTTTCTTCCTTTTTTCTTTTTTGTTTTTTTTATTTCTTTTTTTTTTTTTTTTTTTTTTTCTTTTTTTTTCTTTTTTTTTTTTTTTTCTTTTTTTTTTCTGTTTTTTTTCTTTGTTGCTTCTGCGATGTTTGGTACGGTCAACCCGCATCGGAAGGACTCACGATGAGGATGCAAGGGCCTTGGAAGGCCCTGCCGGCACTTTGCGAGCGGGGCGCGGCCGGCGAACGCGGCCAAGGCTGGGCCGAAGGGGAAGTATGCAAGGGTAGCCCTGGAAAGTCGCTCATTCCTATGATGTGGGCTGACTGTGACCACCGCCTGTGGATGGATCTTCGGGGACCTCGGCGGGCGGTGGACATGGATAGACTCCAGCCCTCGGGGGAGGGGCAAGCACGAGTCCAGGCCCACCCACCGAGGCCTCCGAGGATCGACCCCCCAGGCGGTGGTCATGGACAAGCCCTCGCCGCGGAAGGAGACCCATGGCCCCGCGAGCAGGGGGCCCTCGCGAACCAGCACGGTGGCACTCCAGCGACGACTTCGGCCGTGGGTCGAAGCGTTCTCTCCACTGGCCGTTGGTCTGTGCGGGTGGACTGTGCGATTCTGCCCGCCCTGGCGCAGACGGGTCCCGAGACGGGCCCCCCTTGGCTTCTTCGGCGCCCCCGTGCTTCGGGGGCCCCTCGGCGGTCGTCAGCCGGACGGGCCAGGGCGCATCGGAGGCCCCAAGACCGCGTGATGATGGACCGCGCGGTGGCCTCGAAGTCCCGAGAGACCTCACCGCAAGGTGCGTTACCGAAGGGCCTATCGGCGGCGAGCGAGGGGGGGAAGTCCTCAGCAGGCGGCGGGGCTTCTCAGAAGCCCTCCGGCCTTCTGAGAAGCTGTCTGTGTCTTCGGGGAAGGCTGAGGCAACGTCTCGGAAGGCCGGAGAACTCCCGAGCCTTCTGAGGAGGCCCGCCCCTTCTCATGTCCCCCCCCCTGGCGCGCCGCCGAATCTGGGGACCTCGGCGGCCCCAGTCGCCCGAGGCGTCCTCGGAGACCGGCCCGAGTCCCGAAGCCGTGCGTGGACCCCGCAAGCCCACTCCCTCCCCGCGCGGTGTGGCCTCCGTACTGTTCGCGGGCCCGCCGGGTGCAGAAGCTCACTACTCACCAAACCACCCCAACCCAGCCCGAAGGCCTCAATTTACCCTCGATTTCCAGTGGGGAGGGGGTCGGGAAACGTCGAAAAAACACATGTGGAACCCTTACCCCCCCCAACCCGAAATTCGGGTCTTCGGGTCGGGTTGGGGTGGTCTGGTAGGTAGTCAGAAGCCGTCCGAGAAGGCGTCTTGCAGGGCCCCTCTCCGCCCTCCTCGCCTCGAAGGATTGCAAAAAGTATTGCAATGCCTTCTTTTTGCAATCCTTTTTGCAATCCTCCCTCGAAGGGTTTTTTTGCAATCCTTCCTCGAAGGGTTTTTTTGCAATCCTTTTTGCAATGCCTCCCTGTGTGGTGCTGACAGTGCGCCGCTCCGCGGCCCGACCGGAGCGCCTCCACGGGCCGAGATCGGCCGCCGGCGTCCCGCCCAGGGGCGGGCCGAGTGGGCATGGCGCAGTGAGCGGCGAGGATCGCGACGGAGGAGGAGGAGGAGAAGGAGGAGGACGAGGAGGACGAGGAGGAGGAGGAGGAAGAGGAGGACGAGGAGGAGGAAGAGCAGGATGATGATGATGAGGAGGAGGAAGACTAGACGAAGGAAGGACTCGCAGTGGGGTCGGGCCTCCTGCGCCTCGCGAGAAGGAAGCGCGGCGGCCGGCTCTCCTCAGTCTCTGAGGGTCCGAGGCCCGCCTTGGGGCCCCGGGTTGGGCGTCGCGTGACTGGGGGGCGATGATTGGGAGGGGGGGGGGGCAGCGGTGGCTGCAGAAAGGGGCCCTTCCGGGCCCCTAAAAGAGGCCCTGCAGGGCCCAGAAGGCGGCCACTGGCACCCGAGAAGCGGCCTTGCTCCCCCCCCCCCCCCGCCCCCCGCAATGTGTCGCCCCCACATGCATTACGCGACGCCCACATGCTGCATCGACAACAGCTGTCGGAGCTCCGCGCGGATGTTCTGGATCGGCGCCGGGCGCCCCTGGATCGGCGCCACCGGCGCCGCCCCTGGCACGCGGATCGCGCCAGGGGGAGGGGGGGTCCAGCGACGATCCAGGAAATCTGCGCGGAGATCCGAGAGTTTGTTTCTACACCTTAGGCGATGCTTAAGAAAACCTAAGTTTTCGGCCAGAGCCTCGATTTCCAGTGGGGGGGGGGGGTCGGGAGACGTCGACAAAAACACATGTGGAACCCTTACCCCCCCCCAACCCGAAATTCGGGCCTTCGGGTTGGGCTGGGGTGGTCTGGTAGGTAGTCAGAAGCCGTCCGAGGAGGCGTCCTGCGGGGCCCCCCTCCGCACTCCTCGCCTCGAAGGCTTGCAAAAAGGATTGCAATGCCTCCTTTTTGCAATCCTTTTTGCAATCCTCCCTCGAAGGGTTTTCTTGCAATCCTTCCTCGAAGGTTTTTTTTGCAATCCTTTTTGCAATGCCTCCCTGTGTAGTGCTGACACTGCGCCGCTCCGCGGCCCGACCGGCGCGCCTCCACGGGCCGAGATCGACCGCCAACGCGCCGCCCAGGGGCGGGCAGAGGGGGCATTGTGCGCAGCGAGCGGCGATGATATCGCGCGAGGGAGCCAGGCCTCCTCCCTCCTCCCTCCTCCCTCCTCACTCCTCCCTCCTCCCTCCTCCTCCCTCCTCCCTCCTCCCTCCTCCCTCCTCCCTCCTCCTCCCTCCTCCCTCCTCGCGAAGGACTCGCAGTGGGGTCGGGCCTCCTGCGCCTATCGCGAGAAGGAAGCGCGGCGGCCGGCTCTCCTCCGTCTCTGAGGGCCCGAGGCCCGCCCGGGGCCCATGGGTTGGGCGTCGCGTGAATGGGGGGGCGATGATTGGGGGGGGGGGGCAGCGGTGGCTGCAGAAAGGGGCCCTTCGGGGCCCCAAGAGAGGCCCTGCAGGGCCCAGAAGGCGGCCACCGGTACCCGAGAAGTGGCCTTGCTCCCCCCCCCCCGCCCCCCGCCATGTGTCGCCCCCCCAATGCATGAAGCGACGCCCGCATGCTGCATCGACAACAACTGTCGGAGCTCCGCGCGGATGTTCTGGATCGGCGCCGGGCGCCCCTGGCGGCGCCACCGGCGCCGCCCCTTGGCACGCGGATCGCGCCAGGGAGAGGGGGTCCAGCGACGATCCAGGAGATCTGCGCGGAGATCCGAGAGTTTGTTTCTATTCAGGAGGGAAAAAAGCACACAGACACAATTAATCCTCGATTCCCAGGAAAATATAGGAAAATATGGGAATTGGGGGGGATGACAAAAACCCAGAAACTATGGGAAAATATGGGGACTATTTTTATTTGTGTGTATTTATTTGTGTGTCCTAGTTTCCCTTTATCTATGACATTCCCCCTTCTTCTGAATGCGACTGTCCCGTCCCCCAGCGAGCCTTCCAGATGGTCCCCGCATTCCATGCCCCTCTCGAAGATCTCCGGGACCGTCTTTGCAACGTCCAGGGCCCTCCAACTGGTTTGAAAGTATGGATTGGAACATCCCGAACCCTTCGGAAACCTCCAGGACTCGAAAGTTTTTGGGAGTCCTGCAAGCACCTTCAATGAACACCAAACAATTTCCTCTGATTGTGGTTTGTTCGTCGTTGTGCCCTCCCTCCTTGCCCCTCTTCCTCGACCAGCCGCGTTGGCGCAAGCTTCAGGCGTCAACTAGCTCGAGACGTCAGCAAGCAGCGCATGTAAATCGTTGGTAGGTGCGACCTCCTCCCGAGCCCCCTTGCTGGGCTGGGCATCCTCCCCTTCGCCAGGCGAGAGCACCTGGAAAGCACAAGTTCAAGACCAAGAGCGACTGCGAGGCGGCCGGGCCGCGACAGGGCCCAGAGAAAGGGACGGGGACTGTCGCGAGACGTTCTCTTTTCAGATGTGTGTTCGCCCTTCCGCGGATTAGTGGGCGTTGTCTACGCGTTGTATGTATAATGCCCACGCATGTGTTTCTGTCACGCATGATCCCATATGGTGTGAGCAAACTAAGTAATTACGTGTGATTTGCTCATGTGTTCTGCCTGGCGGTCGCTGTTGTTTGAGCATTGTTTGTGTCTGTTCGTCGCGCCGACCACTGGATGCGTTTCGTGTAGTGTACGTTTGTCCACTTGTTGTTCTGTTGGTGATTGTATCTGGTGCGTGCGCCAGCTCAGCATGCGAGACCTATGCATGTGTGCGATGTGTGCCTGCTCTTACTTCCAGGTCTTATGGAAATTGTACGTTCGTCACGTCGGTTCGGTATGTGTGCTGCCCATGCGCATTATGTATGTATGTTGTCTGTGCCCACTACTCACGCATGCTGTCGATTCATTGGCCACGTTCACGCATGCCAGCAATGCTTTGTCTCTGCGACGCAAGCGTCGCTCAGTCGTGTCACTAGTGTGTGTTATGCATGCATGTTATCAAGGATTGCAACTTGCGTATTTCATTAGGGTCATGCGTAGGTTCTGCCATCATTTGTCGAGGACGTGAGGCGGGACACCAGGTATATGAGGAGTCCTCTGGCTTGGCGGCCGCATTATGCGGGATCGTGCCGTCATGTTTCAAGGACGCGCGGCGAGCCACTAAAGATTAGTGGGAGTAGTGGTGCTCGCTGGCCGCGGAATGCTAATTCTACCAACCCCCACCTGTCTGGCGGGGAAATATGGTTTCCATGGTTTTGCCCTCTTTGGGTATTGGGCCGGCCTCCAATGCTTCCAAGACAGCCCACGTGGGCTCCGAGAGAGCCCCATGATGGCCCTTTGTCGGGCCGGGCGAAAGGGGGTGTTTGGGAAAGGGGGGGTTACGAAATTTGCTGCATGCAGCTGGTTTCGGCCCCACCGAGGAGCCCATTTCTCGATACATGGCCGCCTCCGGCGCCGGGAGGCGCCGGGAAAATCAGCTACGCGAGCTGATTCTCAAACCCCCCCTTTGCTAATCCTCCCTTTCGCCCGACCCGACTTTGGGGGGTATCTCGCGTTCGCTGGGCAGTGCGGGTCCCCGCCAGCGTTCCCGGGGCCCTGGAAGGAGTCGCGCGACGAGCCCCGCAGGCACCCAGAAGCGTGTGCGGGCGCCCAGATAGCCGGACTCAGGGGTCTTTTGGGCGTGGCTAAAATGGGGGGGTCATAAACGGGGGGGTCAGAAAAGGTCCCCTTTCGTGCCCCTTTCGGGCCCCTCCAGAGCCCCAGGGGGCTCGTTTAGGTACCGTCTGGGTACCTTTTTTGACCACCCTCGCCACCCCCCCATTTATGACCCCCCCATTACGCGGCGCCCAAGTCTTGAGGTGATGCAGGATATTCAATACAGGTTGCAGTCGGGGCGCGGAAGAAGGAACCCTGTTCGTCTGGGAGGGGCTCCGTGTTCCTGAGGTGTGTTAGTGCTTGCCTTAGGCTTACCTTCGGTTTTCGATCGGAGATAGAAGTTGCACTCTAGGAAAACAAGGGGCCTCGTTCTTTATTTCTCGTTCCTTCGGTCAATGCCCCGACTGTATCCCGAGAGGCCTGACGACATTCCACTCAGTGCTCACGGTGCGGTGGCGGAGTTCTGTAAAGTAATCTCCTGCCGCGCCAGCAATGCTCCAATCGTCGCACCTAAGTAGTGTTACCATAGGCGCCACGCCGCACTCGCGGAGAAGAGTCGGGCGGGTGTCGTTGGCGGTCTACGTGGCAAAGTTGAAGAAGCCCACCGCGGGCGCTGATATTGTATATGTTGAGTGTATGAGGGTGGGCCGCGGGTGTAACGCGGGCGGGTCGCGGGCGGGTCGCGGGCGAGGACGACGAACAACAACGAGCATCCGTACCGTGGAACGGCGACTACAACAATTATAGTGACGCTTGCAGGGACGGTGTAGGATCGTTCGGCCCCCTCACTCTGACCGAGGGTGTGCGTCGTATTGCGAAGGCCTTACGGGCGATGCCGCCGACCCTGCAGGCAGCGACGACGAATACACTGGAGGTAGAGGAGTCCAAGATGCCCTCATATGGCTCGAAGACGGCGCCAGATGCCTGCAAGGTCGTCCGAAGACAGCTCAAGAGGCCTCCTCCAGGGGTCGGGAACGGCTCCAGAGAGTGCCAAGTTAATTAGGCAAAGCGCGCCTTCAAGTGGCCCGAGAGGGTTCCAAGACGGCGTCAAGCGAGGTCAAAAAACGCCTGCAGAGGTTGTCAAGAGTGCCGCCAGAGGCTGCCAAGAGAGTCTAAAAATAGCGAAAGGTCTCAAAGGAGCCTTAAGATAGACTGAAAGGGCCCGCAGACGGCCCCGGAGGGCCAACGGAGCCCCAGGACGCAGGAGGATTTGCGTATCCGAGGGGGGACCCCCTCCCGGGAGTTGCTCCAGGACCCCCCCCTCCCCCCCGGCGGGGAAGGGATCAAAGGGCCGCAGACGGCCCCAGAGGGCCAACGGAGCTCCAGGACGCAGGAGGATGAGAGGCGGGGGGCTGCGTATGCGTATCCGATCGGGACCCCCCGGCAGTAGGGGGGACCCCCCCCCGGGAGTAGGGGGACCCCCCTTGAGTTCAGTTGCCCCGGGACCCCCCCCCCCCGGCGGGGAAGGGATCAAGGGAAGGGGCTTCTTTTCGACTGAAGGACGACGTTGTTCAATTCTTGCGTGGACTTGTGTCGGGAGCCCTCGGAAAGCAGAAGAGGCGACGACGTTGTGGGGAAGGCCGGAAAAGCCTCTCCCACACGCCGACAGGGTCGGCGGATTTATGGGTCGCTGACTTGGTGCTCCTCTTGTCTCAGGAGGGGAAGAAACACACAGACACAATTAATCGGCGATTCCCAGAAAATATGGGAAAATATGGGAAGTGGGGGGGAAGACAGAAACCCAGAAAATATCGGAAAATATGGGGAATATTTTTATTTGTGTGTATTTATTTGTGTGTCCTGGGGCCCCTTCATTGTCTTCTTACCCCCCCCTCGGCCCGCCCCGCCAGCTTGACCCTTCCCTCCCCCCATGTGCTTCTCTCCTCGCACCTCTATGTTTCCGCTCCTCTTCCTCCTGCACCCGTAAGGGTCCATTTCGATCCGATCGATCCACTTCGGGGCCGGTCTGAGCTGGCTCGATCCGATCCGGTCCCGATGTGCTGTCGATCTGATGTTGGCCGAGGCTTGCATGGCGAAGTCTAAGCTTTCAGGCACAGCCATGCCGCATCGATTTCGAGTCCGTGCTGGAGCAGTCCGCCGTGGTGCAGGTTCCGATCCGATCCGAGTTCGTCATTCGATGCCGGCTGTTCCCGTCCCCTCGCCCCTCCTTCCTCGCCATCCCCCTCCCCTCGTCGTCCCCCCTCCTCGCCAGCATCGTCTACATGATCCCGGTCCTCGCGATAGTACCAATATGACCTCAGCCCCACCAGCCCACCCCCCGAAGTGGGGAAAGGTCCCGCGAAACCCGCCGGAAGCAGCACACGTCCCCTTTTTCGGGAGCCTTGAGACGGGGGTCAATGCAAACGGGGGTCAGCCAGGGCGCCAGATCTTGCAGGATCCTGCAGGGCCAGGGTCGCATTGACCCGGGTTTGGGTGCAGGATCCTGCAGGATATTGCAGGATCCTTCGCATTGACCCGGGTTTGGGTGCAGGATTTTGCAGGATTTTGCAGGCCTGATTGACCCGGGTCTGGATTCACCCGGGTCAGATGATTCCCGACTTTTTAGGGGAGAAGTCTTCGAGGCGGATTTTCTCCATTGCCACAGCCCAGGCGATCCATCTTCGGAGGCCTCGGCAGGCGGTGGATACGGACCTATGTTGGCCTTGGGAGGGGGGTGGGGGCAAGAATATCCACGTCCACCGCCTGCCGACGTCCCCGCAGAAGATCCCCCAGGCGGCGCTTCTGGATAGCCGAGGAATGAAATGCAGCATGCGCATACGTTACCGGAGGCTCGCACGGATCTCCAAAAGCTCAGTTTTTGTTCATCCCTTTCGATTCATATTCGTGGGCGCCTTTCATGTGTTTCGATCCATGTTTTTCGAATCATGCAAATTCCTTTCGTTTACTGTTCATGGTTTGCTCGTTTAAAAAAGCGTCTGCCAGAAGTTCAGTTTCTTGTTTATCTCGCAAGGCCGGCGGGTATGATGTCTCGGTCAGCGGCCCCAGAGGCCCTGACCACTCCCCTGAGGGCAAGCCTGCGCCCCGGAGCCGGTTTGTTGACAGCCCTGGGGCCCCATCGCGGGCCCCACGGGGCCGAAGTCGGTGAAGCGCGCCCGGATTGAACCACGCATTGTTGACAGAGATCTGAGAGGGTTGTGGATTGTCCCAAGGTGGGAGGGTTCGTCGAGGGGGTTCGTCGAGGGAGGGTTGTTCCAAGGTGGGTCGTCGAGGGGGTTCGTCGAGGGGGTTCGTCGAGGGAGGGTTCGTCGAGGGGGTTCGTCGAGGGGGTTCGTCGAGGGTTGTTGATTGAGGGGGTTCGTCGAGGGAGGGTTGTCCCAAGGTGGGGCCGGGGAACGGGCCCGGCTGGATGATGCCCCCTTTCAACGCGCTTCCTGCTTCCAGGGGCCTTCCGGAGCAATTTTCCCTCCGACCCCACCCCCGCCCAGATGGTCTGGTACCGGAAATTGTCGGTAGCGATTTCGACGCACCCCGAATTTCGGTAGCGACCGGATCTTCGTTTGAGGGCGTTGAAAAAGCGGATTTCAGAACGCTCTGATACCGGTATTGGGCGCTACATTTCGGTATTTCGGCAGCGACCGATCTCTGCGGAGCGCTACCGGAAATTTTCGGTAGCGGACCATCGGGGCGCCCCCACACCTCGGGGGTGGACAGAACACCCACCAGTGACACGTCGATTAGTGAATTGTCCGTTTTCGGTCCTCGAGAGGGCGCCGTGGCCGTTCTTTTCCAGGCTGGCGCCCGCCAGGTGTGGGCGTCGGGTCGTTTTCACTAAACCACGTTTTACTAAAGGGGGGTCTGTCCATCCCCGAACACCACCGTTGTGCCCCCCCCCCGAGTGGATGGCCCTGCAGGGCCCCACACAGCGGGCCCCCTCGAGGCCGAAGTCGGTGGCCCACGCCCGGACGGAACACGCCTCCTCCGCCCGAGAGCGGAGCAGCCGGCCGCGCGTGAGGTGTCGGCCAGGGGGGCCGATGCCACGCCGGCGGGGGGGGGGGCCCCTTTCAGGAGCGAAAGCAGGACGTACATGTACACGAATCCACGCTGGTTTCGAGAGCACGCATTTGCACAAATGTTCGCATCACGCGGCCGGCCTCGCGAGTCGAGGGGCCGTGTTCATGTACATATCAGAAGGGGAAAAAACACACAGACACAATTAATCGGCGATTCCCAGAAAATATGGGAAAATATGGGAAGTGGGGGGGAAGACAGAAACCCAGAAAATATGGGAAAATATGGGGGATTATTTTATTTGTGTGTATTTATTTGTGTGTCCTTGGGCCCCTTCAACAAAGCTGGGCGCGTGCGTCCTTTGGTGGGCTCCCTAACCTTTTGGGGGGAGCGGCGGCGAAGCAATTTTCCATGCGGTTTGCTCGCCGCGGCGCGCGCCCGCCCCCGCGGGAGGTCCTGCTGCATCTCTACGCCGAGGACGGGCCGGACTTCCTGGCCAAGAACGAGGCCCCCTCCCCCCTCCTCCCTCCTCCCTCCTCCTCCTCCTCCTCCTCCCCTCCTCCCCCCTCCTCCTCCTCCTCATCCTCCTCCTCCCTCTCCTCCTCTCCTCTCCTCCTCCTCCTCCTCCCTCCTCCTCCTCCTCCTCCCTCCTCCTCCTCCTCCTCCTCCCTCCTCCTCCTCCTCCTCCCCCCCCCCCCGCCTGGAAGAAGGGCGAGGTGAGGCAACGGCACCGGGTCGTCGGGGGCTTCGCGGAGGGGCTCTCTTCGTCGCCGCTGCCGGATGCAGTTCGGAACGTCTGTGTGCTTGGACCCCGGGGGGGGGTCTAGAGTCTGGGGACCGAATGTGAGCTGCCGTTGTCCCAGCTCGCCCTGCTCCGAAGTTGGAGGAAGAGGGGTAGGAGTGGTAAGTCGGGGGCGGAAAAGAGGGGGGTGATGACTAGGGGGGGGTGGATATCATGGCGTGGGCCATGATATTTCCCGAAATTTCATGGCGCCTCTTCTTATTTCATTACGTTCCTGGCCCCCCGCTGGGCCGCGCACATGCCGCTGGTCATGATTTGCACCCCCCCCTCTTGGACACCCCCCTCTTGGCCGCTCCCGAGTAAGGCGAGGGGAAGGGCGTCGGGTGTTGCCAGAGGTAGGTCGGGCACGTCCTCCTACAGGCGGATTTTGGATGAAAAACGAAGTATCAACAACAAATAACCAACAAATTATTCAAACATGCTCAAATAATAATCCCCGGACTAATTTCTAATAGTTTTGATTCGTGTTCCTCCTGTAGAGGGACAGGCCCGACTCAATGCTAGAAGGGTCCCGTGGCCCAAGGTGCCCCCAGGATTTCTAAGGAGGCCCCGCTCTCAGGAGGACCATAGGGCGACGAGATCTATACATATCCACTGCTCCTGGCCAGGCCCATCCTGGGCCCAGGAGATGTGTATATGCCTCCCTGGCCAGGCCAGGAGGGCGTATACACCGCTCCTGGGCCCAGGATTGGCCTGGCCAGGAGCAGTGGATATGCATAGATGTCGTAGCCCTAGACCAGAGCACCACTCTCACGAGGACCAGAGGGCCCCCGTGGGCCCAAAATGGGGGCGACAAGCTGGGGGCACCTTGGGCCAGGGGCACCTCCAGCAACCCGCGAATGGGGGGGAGGCAGGGGCAGCGGGGAGGAGGAGGAGAGGGGGGGGGGAGGGGAGGAAGAGGAGGAGGAGGAGGAGGAGGAGGAGGAGGAGGAGGAGGAGGAGGAGGAGGGAGGAGGGAGGAGGGGGGAGGGCGGAACAGCATCGGAGAGATGCCACTGGAGGGCCTCGCGAGGGGCCGCGCCTGCCTGGTTCGTCGTCGGGGCGTCGGCGCCTCCCGCACCCTTCCCCCAGGAAGGGGAGGAGGGGTGCAGCGGGAGGAGGGAGGGGGGGTGGCGAACGCTCCAGGAGTCGCCTGGCTCTTGGTTTGATCACCCCCCCCGGGGCCGTGCAGCAGACGTGAATAGAGAGAGGGAGAAGAGAGGAAGGAGAAAAAGCCCCCCCTCCAGGGCCGACCGGCCCTGGGGGGGGGATGGCTACACCTTAGGCGATGCTTAAGAAAACCTAAGTTTTCGTCCAGAGTCTCGATTATTCTTAACTTTTCAATGTAAATCCCAAGATTTTGATAGAAGTTCTGAGTTTTATTCAATTTCTGAGACTATGAATTTCTTATCCCATGATTTCTTAAGCATTTCGCAGGGTGTACGTCGGACGACTTTTTCGCCATCAGGGTCTCAGGAGGAGGGTGAGGAGTGGTAAGGCTTCGGGCTGTGCGCAGACAGCCCCCCCGGGTAGTCCCCGCTGGTCTCGACAGGCCCTCGAATATTCTGGGGCGGTCTCAACACCTGGTGTGCGCCGCCTTCAGCGGCGCCCCTGGTGCGCTCCACGCCCCAGCGTTGCGTCGTTGAGACCACACCGGACTTCTCGGGTTGAGGCCAGCCGGGGCTGCCATTGGGGGCTGTCTGTGCGCAGCCCGAAGCCTCACTTCGGGGGAGGCGGCGGGAGGAGAAAGAGGAGGGTCGAGTCCTGTAAAGTCGCATCAGAGGGCCTCGCGAGGGGCGACGCCTCTCTCTTCCGTCGTCGGGTCGCCGGTGTCCACCATTCCCTCGTTCGGTTCTGGCAGAAGAAAGCAATCATTAATATGAGCGGTCCGAGGTCCACGTGGATTTCTCTGATCTGCGCGGGCTTCCGAGACTTCCAGGGGCAGCAGGAGGTGGATGCGGAGGGGGGGACAGGAGGAGGAGGAGGAGGAGGAGGAGGAGGAGGAGGAGACAGACAAGAAGAGGATGTGGAGGACGCACACATGCGGAACAGGGAAAACGGATGATGATGATGATGATGATGATGATGATGATGATGATGATGATGATGATGATGATGATGATGATGATGATGATGATGATGATGGTGATGGTGATGGTGATGATGGTGATGGTGATGGTGATGATGATGATGGTGATGATGATGATGATGATGATGATGATGATGATGATGATGATGATGGATGATGATGATGATGATGAGGAGGAGAGGAGGAGGAGGAGATGATGATGATGCTGATGCTGATGCTGATGCTGATGCTGATGATGCTGCTGCTGCTGATGCTGATGCTGATGCTGATGCTGATGCTGATGCTGATGATGATGATGATGATGATGATGATGATGATGATGATGATGATGATGATGATGAGGAGGAGGAGGAGGAGGAGGAGGAGGCCCTCTCCCCCCCCCGTGCTTCTGGCGTGCCTGGCCAGCATGTCCCCGCCCCTCTTGCGCGGGGTGTCCGCCAGGGGTGCCCCTGGACCAAAGGCGCCCCCATGCTTTCCCAGGAGGCCCCCTTGTGTCCCCTGGGGCACCCTCGACACTCGGGGGGGAAAAACAGTATCAATGACACGCCGCCGTCGGGAACCCGTCAGCGCGATACCGTTGGAGGAAAACACTACGCCAACATGTCTTTTTGGCAACGACGACGGTGTAACACGCTCATGCGGTCCCCACAGTGGCGCGCCATCGCTGTTCGCTGTTAGTCTCCCCCCATCGAGACACTTCATGCCAGGCACATCTTTGTTGGCATGCCCGGCTTGTATCCACCAGAGGCGGCCATACACACCGCCATGATTTTGTCTGGCGACCTCCGTCCTGGCTCCCAGGGATGGTGACAGAATTTCCCAGCGTCGGCCATGAGGGCGGTGTTGGCCGCCCGTTCTCATGTGAAGACATACCCGTCGGTCGTTGAAACGTTTTGTATCCCCAGATTCCACTACAATTTAGGGGATGTCCCATTTCGGGGATCGAATGGTGGTTCCTCCTTCGGCTTCAAGGGACGGGCGGAGATCCACTACACGTCCGAGGCCGTGCTACTTTCTGTTTCAACCCGCGTCTTCCGACCGGTTGGTGCAGGGACGGTGAGAGAAGGAGAACCGCCCAAGAGCGTTCCGAGAGATTTCCGTAGCCATTTTGGCTCAAGCCATTTTGGCTCAAGCCACTATTGCAAAGAGTCCACTTCGACCCAAGTTGCCTTCTTCAGTCGTTCCCGCGTGGCCAGTCTGAGGACCTCCTTGCCAATTTCGCTGCAATGGCAAATTTGACGTATGCCGGCCGCATCTACCAGAACCCGATGAAACCCAAGGAGATTTGGGCCAACATTGGTTGGAATACGCAGGGCAACCAGTTATTCCCGCCGTGGGAACCCGCACTTCGGGCACACGTGGCTGAGGGCGACTACAATAAGATCATGGACGCCCTCCGGTCCGAGTTTGCAAACAGCCCCACCGGGAATTTTGCCTTATCATTCTGCGCCATGATGCTCTGCCAGCTCACGCTGGGAATCCTCTCCTGTCCTCTGTGCTACCTGAAGCTGAAGATCAACGAGTTCAACGCGAAGCTGAAGGAGCTTCCTGGCAGTCTGGGATTGACTGGGGTTCGCATTGAGATGACAGAAATGGCGGGCGCCTTCGGGGGGAATTGGGTGGATTCGAAAGGGCAGCCTTTGATGATGCAGGGGCAGCGTGGATCTATTCCTGGGGGGCCACCTCTGGGCTACAACGTCATTTTTACCTTGCCGGCTAGTCTGTCATGGCCGCCCAATGGCGCGCCAGGACAACACATGATGGCGGCCCCAGCGACCGCCGTTGTCATTGGGGCTCAAGACGTTGCCCAGAAGATCACGTCGCTCAAGCAGTTGCTCGATGCAGGTGCGCTTACTCAGGAAGAGTTCGACGCGAAAAAGCATCAGCTCATGGATCAGATTTGAGCGTGGTGACATCTATGGGGCCTCAGCTGGATACCAGTGCGAAGCCGCCAGCGCCTCAGAGTCTGAAGCCTCGACCGCACATTTTTTCCCAACCATATTAATGTGGTTTGGGTCCTCGTTGCCCCCTCCCTCCTCCCATCCCTGCTTCTGTTGTGTCCCAGCCCTGTTTCTCTCTGTCACTTATTATTGAATCGCTTCGCTCATTCCGCCGGCCCATTTC
The DNA here is from genome assembly GCA_963575745.1 of Prorocentrum cordatum. NCBI lineage: Eukaryota > Dinophyceae > Prorocentrales > Prorocentraceae > Prorocentrum > Prorocentrum cordatum. The sequence continues at coordinate 640,956 of CAUYUJ010018093.1, read as the reverse complement.
GCATGACTGAGCCTCTTGGGGCCGCTGGGGGGCCTCTTCAGCGTCGCTTGGGGGCCTCCTGAGGGCCTCTTGGGGGCTTTTGGGGCCGCTCAGGGGCCTCTTGAGGCCTCCTGGGGGCTTCTTAAGGCCGAGGGCCCGAAGTTTTGTTTTGTGTTCCCCCTTTGGGGCATCGCTTGGGGCCCTCTTGGGCCCCTCGTGGGCCGTCTTGGATGCCTCTGGGGCCGTCTTGGAGCCCTCTTGGGCCATCTTGGGGCCTTCTTGGGAGCTTCTTGGGCCCTCTTGGGGCGATCTTGGGGGCCTCTTGGGCCGTCTTGGGGCGTCGGGAAGCCGAAGAGATGGACACGCCAAAATCTGCCCAAAACCCAAGGACAAGTAATGAATTTTGCCTCTTGGGGCCCTCTAGGGAGGGCTCTTGGAGGCCTCTTGGGGCGTCTGGGAGCCATCTTGGGCGTCTTGGAACGATCGTGTGGCATCTCGGAGCACTCTTGAACCGTCTTGGAGGGCTCTTGGCGGCCTCGTGGCCCTTCTTGGGGCCCTCTGGAGGGCCACGGGGGCGGCGCCCAGGGTACTTTTCGTCCGGGGACCCCCAGGGGCCGCCCCGCGCGCGCGAAGTATAACCGCATGCCGATGATAATAAAGGGACCCCCCCCTTCAGTGTTTAGAGTTGATTATCGTCGCCCTATACAAAATTCAAATTGGGCGGCGAGCGCTGAGGCCGAACTTCATTATCACCTCGAAACGCTATGTTGAGATAGCAACATCAAGCGATGTTGGTATAGCAACATCAAGCGAAGCGATCACACTTTTTCAGGATGTGTCAAGCGAAACCAATAATTTTGGGAGGCAGACTCAAACGAAACGAGCAATGTTCTTATAAGTATTCTACTTTCCTCTTCTTCTTTTATATTTCTATCTGTCCTCACGCTCGCCTGAACTTTTTTATCCCTGGGGTTGATTATCCAAAAACACAATTTTCATAAAGCGTTTGTAAATTAAAATTCATAGATTTGGAACTTTGGAATTTTTCCTTTCTTCGTCCTCTTCTTATTATCCTCTCCTTCTTCTTTCTTTTTATTCTTCTACTGTATTATTCTTCTTTTATATTTCTCTCTGTCCCCACGCTCGCCTGAACTTTTTTATCTCTGGGGTTGATTATCCATGGAAATTGAGGCACATGAGCTACCCTACACGAGCACTTACAAAAAACAATTTTCATGAGAGATAAGCCATTGATGATGATATTTCTATGAAAACTAAACGCCAAGGATGTCTCAAAACGTGCTCGGCTTGGTCTCCTCTTGATCATCTCTTACTTCGAGATATTGCTGAGGTCTGCTGGGCTACTTTTATTATCTCTCCCTGAACCCCGAACTTTATTATTCCCTAGTGTTTATTCTCACGGGCATGAGGTTAAGTATTATTTAGCAGTTACCGGAGATCTTAGCACGCCTCTGGCCCTTGGGCCGGCGAATTCCCTCCCTCCGCCTCTCCTCCACAATGCCCGTGTAGGGCGCGGCACGCGAGCAGAATATGTCTTGATCCGTCCGTCGCCACTTACTGTGGGGGATGGGGATTTCATGAGAGATGGGAGGGAGGTACGGATTCCTTCCTTCGGTTCGACGCGTCCCGTCCGGACAGATCACCGCTTTTTAGTTCAGCCGGCCTGTCTGACTGTTCTTTACAGTTTCTGCGAGTTGCAGCGCCACTCTTTCGCGACAGCCGCCAGGTTCATCGCGCGCGCAATCCGACAATCTGCTGTCCTCAAGATTTCGGCTCCGCCCACCCTCCTCTCGAGGAGTTTCGGCACGTGGACTCTCTGGGCCTGGAGGGTCACCTGGAATGCCAGGTCAGGTGCCGATTTTTTGGAGGCCCACTTCGGGCTCGTGCTGGGCCCGCGCGGGGACGTTCGAACATAACTTTAGGCTTTAGGGCTTGCGGCCCCACGCTCGCTCTCGCCTGGAACAAACAAAAAAACGCTCCGAGAGATTCCCCCCGAAAGTGGCGCCGAGATTCGAGGCCCCTCACCGCACCCGAGAACCCCTTCCTCATCCTCCCGGGGTTGAAGCAGCGCTGCCGCCCCAAAATATCCAACGCCGTTGTTTCTGTCATGAACCGGCGGGCGCGACCCCAACCAGGGGAAGGCCTAGTGCATGGGAGCATCGTTGGGCGCACTGCTTGGCGCTGCTTGGCAGTGCTTGGCTTTGACTGGCACTGCTCGGGGCAGAGCCCGGGGAACCCCCGAGGAGCGGGCGACGTGACAGCAGGAGGCACTGGGGGTGGGGAGCCCGAGAAAACCCGCGGAACCCGAGGAACCTCCGAGAAGCGGTCCAAGTAACACTTCAGAGCCCCGAATCATCAGGGGTAACTCGGGTCAGGGATAACTCGGGTTCGCTTTTCGGGAATCCAAACCCGAGTTACCCCGGACCCGAGTTACCCCGGATGAATCGGGCGTCCAAGAGCCCCGAATCATCAGGGGTAACTCGGGTCAGGGATAACTCGGGTTCCTTTTTCGGGAATCCAAACCCGAGTTACCCCGGACCCGAGTTATCCCGGATAACTCGGGCACCCGAACACCAGCAGGCACCAGCCTTTGACCAATAAGAACCCCTTAGGCAAGCCCGAGTCGGAAGCGCAGCTCGGCGGCGCCCACGCGCGGCCCCACCGCACGACCCTGCGGTTGGGGCAGTGCACGCAGCAGGCCTGCCCTCCTCCTCCTCCTCCTCCTCCTCCTCCTCCTCCTCCTCCTCCTCCTCCTCCTCCTCCTCCTCCCCCTCCCCCTCCCCCTCCGAGAAGCCTGCCGAGAAGCCCTGCGGCCACCGCCCTCTGTGAGGGCCCGCCCCCTCGCGCTTCCCCCTCCCCCGGGGCGCGCCGCCGAGTGGCTTGCCCAGGGCTCCTGGGCCCCTGCCCGGGGATCGGCCTCTCCATCCTGAGCCGTTGTCGCGTTTGTTTGATCCTCCGACACGCAGAGGAGGAGGAGGAGGAGGAGGAGGAGGAGGAGGACGAGGAGGAGGAGGAGGAGGACGAGGACGAGGACGAGGACGAGGAGGACGAGGAGGACGAGGAGGACGAGGAGGAGGGGCACGTAGGGGGAGTAGGGGGAGGAGGAGGCGGAGGAGGAGGAGATGGAGGAGATGGGAGAGCCTCGAGGCCCAGGCATGATGCCCCTCCCTCCACACAGTGCCCCTTCTTCGCGCAACGCCCCGTGCTCAAGTTTCTGGGAAGGGCCATGTCGGTGGCGCCCATGATGCAGAGGCGGGCTCGTACAGCAATCGTGCACTACGACATCTGAGTTTCGGCGCTCCCGCGCCCCCGCCGTGCTCTCAGAGGGCCGCCCCTCGGGGCGCAATCGGCGCTTGCCTTGTCTTGCCCCCCCTCCCCCCCCACGCACGCACACCCTTGTCGTGGCCGCCGGCTGGTCCAGCACAGCGAGCTCCAGAGCGGGACACGCCCAGATCGGTTACCACCAGGCCTTTGCCGGCACACGCGCGCACAGAGAGGGACAGTCTGTCGTGTTCTTCTTGTCAGCGCGCGAGGGCAGGGGGCCGCGCGCCCCCCCCACGGTGAGGGCCCCCGGGAGGCCGAAGGTCTTGCCAAGAGCGGGCGTTGCGCAGGGGGAAGGAGGAGGAGGAGGAGGAGGAGGAGGAGGAGGAGGAGGAGGAGGAGGAGGGAGGAGGAGGAGGAGGAGGAGGAGGAGGGGGAAGGAGGAGGAGGAGGAGGAGGAGGAGGAGGGGAGGAGAGGAGGAGGAGGAGGAGGAGGAGGAGGAGGAGGAGGAGGAGGAGGAGGAGGAGGAGGAGGAGGGGAGGGGGAGGAGGAGGAGGAGGAGGAGGAGGGAGGGGAGGAGGAGGAGGAGGGGGCGACAGATGAGGGGGGGGGGGGGCGACAGGCGCACCTCGTGTGCCCTGAAAGGGGCCCCCCTCAGGGCCCAAGAGGGGCACGAAAGGTGCAAAGTGCACGTTCCTTCCTCCCCCCACCGATCGAGGAAGGGGGATTTGGGAGTGTGCGGATTTGGGAGTGTGCGGTCTGTTGGACCCTTTCTTCACTCGTCATTGTTTTCTCATCTCTCCGCGTTTTGTTCGTGTGTGTGTGTGTGTGTGCGTGTGTGTGCGTGTGGGTGGTGTGTGTGTGTGTGTGTGTGTGTGTGTGTGTGTGTGTGTGTGTGGGATTGTCCTCTCCCCCAAAATGGACGCCACAAAACAACGCGGCGGACATCAAGATGTTTGGTTCGTTTTGTTTGGGGGGTCAGAAGGAACATCCCGCCCACACATACACACACACGTACACACGCACACACGCGTACACACACCAAACACACACACACACACACACACACACACACACACACACACACACACACACACACACACACACACACACACACACACACACACACGCGCATGCACGCGCGCGCACACACCACCACCTCCTCCCTCCTCCCCCCTGCTCCAGGGGGATGTTTCCTCCCCCCCCCCTCGGAAACAGAAAAAGAAAAGCTGAGGACGTTATGATGCTGTTTTTTGTTTGTTTCTTGGGGGAAGTGGAACAATCCCGCCCACACATATACACACAGACACACACACACAAACACGCACACGCACACGCACACGCCATCACCTCTCGCTCCTCCTCCCTACTCCATCGACCCCCTCCCCCTCCTCGCTCTACCAACCCCCTTTCCCCTCCCTGCTCCAAAATACTCACGTTGTTACCGCAGGGGCTTCTTCTTATGGTATCCTTGCTAGAGACATCCTCACCAAGGATTCCTCACTCAATGGGTCCCTACTACGGATTCCTTGCTAAAGGCATCCTTACGGATGAACGCCTGCTCAAGACATCCTCTCTAACCGCATGCCCCCGATAATACAGAATCCCCCCTTAAGACCTGAGTGTTGGTGATCTTTAGCCAGTACAGTTTTGGCCGGCGGTGGGGAGCGGTGGGGCCGAATTTCATTATCACCGGGGAAAATACGAATCGTAGATTGAATCTTCTCACCGCATCATCATCGTCATCATCAGCATCGTCATTCTCATCATTACTATCATCAAATACGACGACGGCGACGACGACGACTATTATGACTAGAGCCACACCACTACTACTACTGCTACCACTACCACTACTACCACTACTACTACTACTACTACTACTACTACTACTACTACTACTACTACTACTACTACCACTACTACTACTATTACTACTACCTATACCTACTACCTACTTCTACTACTACTACTACTACTACTACTACTACTACTACTACTACTACTACTGCTACTACTACCACGGGTACTACTACTACTACTACCACTACTACTACTACTACTACTACTACTACTACTACTACTACTACTACTACTACTACTACCACTACTACTACTACTACTACTACTACTACTACCACTACTACTACTACTACTACTACTACTACTACTACTACTACTCCTGCTGCTACTACTACTACTACTACTACTCCTGCTGCTGCTGCTGCTGCTGCTGCTGCTGCGACTACGGCTACGACTACTACGACTACGACTACGACGACGACTACTACTACTACTACTACTACTACTACTACTACTACTACTACTACTACGACTACGACTACTACTACTACTACTACTACTACTACTACTACTACTACTTCTACTTCTACTCTTAC
>CAUYUJ010018093.1:591617-635195 GCA_963575745.1 Prorocentrum cordatum | reverse complement strand
TACTACTACTACTACTACTACTACGACTGCTATTACTATTTCTACTGCTGATACTACTACTGCTACTACTATTTCTACTATTATTGCTACTGCTACGATTATCTATTGCGATGGCCCCTTCCCCGCTTCCATCATCATCATCATCATCATCCGCAGCATCATCATCATTCCTACCATCATTAACAACAGCACCACCAACAACATCCTCATTGTATATCTCGGCGTCTCATATGCTGCGACCTGTCGGGAAACAGTTAATTGTCCGCCCTGGGCACCGAACTTTACCACCCCCATCCTGTGAATCTCACGGGCACAGTGTGATTCCTCACTAGAAAGGTATCGTTCCTTAGGTTCCTTTGATTCGGGCACCCTTACGAACGACTGTTCGCTGAATATGTCTGTAACAAGGGCAACGCACTTACCATACTGCTTACGACGGGCCTCTTGCTACCAGCATCCGTACCACAGATTTCTAGAACTGGCCCCACTGGAGGCCTTCGCATGGTGTCCCATAGGGGCTTCGTTGTTTGGGCCCTGCGTGAATGTGAGAGGGGGAGGGGACGGCTGAGATATATACATATAGAGAGAGAGAGAGAGCATGTTGTTTCTCCTGTCGCGTTCCTCTCCTGAAGAGGGAGATAGGAGTAAAGGAAGTAACAAGGTTCCCCTACTACATGGGCAATTAGCGTGGGGAACCTTAATACAGGCATCCTCGCGGAAGGTGGCATCATTGAAATCACATTCAACAGCCGCTACGGTACGTATTTCTTTACGTACCCCTCACTCAAGGCATCCTGGCTCACGTATCTCGTACTGAAGCAACCACGCATAGTGATTCCTCACTACAGAGGTCTCACCGAGAAGATCTGTACTACGGGCACCCCCACGAATAACCCCTCATTAAAGAGATCCTCTGCTAGGGCTTCGTGATAAAAGCTCGGCTCAAACGAATGCTGCATGCATGCGTCCGCATGGTGAACGTTCAAGCTAGAAAGTATCCGTGTTAAGGACCCCTTGGTAAGAACAGGCAGCACTGAGCGTGTTAAGTTGAAGGCAGTCGTATTAAGTAATCGTGTGAAAAAGGGGTCGCAGGAACGACTCGTTTCCGCAGGCACCTTTATTGAGCGCACCTACACGGAAAACATCCACATTAGGGGCGCCACATTGCGCGCATCTTTATTACGAGCCCCATTACTAAAGGCAGCCTTCCTGGGTAACTTGCGTCAGCGGAACAGGAAGCATGAGCAATGACTACATACCGCAGAGATCCTCATTGAGGGGATCCTTACCAGAGGCATCCCCATTAAGGATTCCTCACTACAGGGGTTTGTCCTAAGGGCACCTTGCTAAAAAGGTATACTTACTGACAAATGCCTGCCAAAGGCCCCAGCGGAGGCGCTGGCACTGCGTCCCGTCGGGGTTTCATTGGCTGCGTTTCGCGTGCATGTGAAGCGGGAAGAAAGGAGAGACAGAGAGAGAGAGAGAGAAACAGAGAGAGAGAGAGAGAGCGAGAGAGGGAGAAGAAAGCAAACGTTCATTCCTTTCACGCCCCCCGTCTATGTTGTGGGATGTGTGAGAGAGCAGCCAGGCCTCCCACCCACTTCCTCCTGCCGAAGAGAGCTCCTTGCTAAAGGACTCCGAATCCTCATTACAAGAGTTGGTCGTAAGGCATCCTTCCTGCAAGAGACCCTTGCTGAGGGGATGTCTCTGAGGCGAGCGCACAGTCAGAGAGGGAAAGAGAGAGAGAGAGAGCGAGTGCCCCCGCGTCCCCGAGCGTGGTCCTCGAAAGCCCCATCCCACGCCTCTTGGCCAGGGGCTGGAACACCACGGACCATGCATGGGGGGTCCCGTGTCTCCTGTCCACGGGCTGTCCTTCAAGATGCCCTCAGACTGTCAAGGTACCGTCCTGCAAGACCCGCTCGTCCGTGTCGCGGTACTGGAGGAAGGGGAAGAGAGAGGAGGAGGAGGAGGAGGAGGGGGAAGACGATGGGGAGGAGCAAGAGGCGTGAGACCGCCCAAGTCTTGGGCGGCAGAACGGGTACTCCGCAATCCCCTGGCCTCCAGCTATCGACCTCCCGGCAAGCAGCGTCCGACAAGGGGCAGCCCGCCCCGTTCCCTGCTCCTCCCGCGGGGCGGACCACGAGGACGGCCGGCAGGGCCGCTGCCGCTGCTGCCCCCCCCGGGCAGGTCTGCGGCATGTTCGCCTTCGTGCTGTGGGACTCCGCGAAGGGGCTGTGCCCTCCCCCGCCCCGATCCAGGCCCCGATGGTCCGCTACCGAAAATTTCCGGTAGCGCTCCGCAGAGATCGGTCGCTACCGAAATACCGAAATGTAGCGGCCAATACCGGTATCAGAGCGTTCTGAAATCCGCTATTTCAACGCCCTCAAACGAAGATCCGGTCGCTACCGAAATTCGGGGTGCGTCGAAATCGCTACCGAAAATTTCCGGTACCAGACCATCTGGGGGGTCCATCTCGATCCGATCGATCCGATTCGACATCGATTTTGGCCCGCCCGATGCGACTCGATTCCGACATGGTGAGGGCACTACGCCCGGCGCCGCCGACCTCGAGATGGGGGAGCCCGAGGCGTCTGGGAGGCCAGGGATCGAAGGGGAAAGCTTCTCCCAGGGAGGGGTGCTCCGCTGGCAATCATGTCGTTGTTGCTGTTCTCTCTCTCTCTCTCTTTCTCTCTCTTCTTTCTCTTCGTCTCTCTGTCTATCTCTACATATGCATGTACATTATGTGTGTTTGTGTGCCTCTCTCCCTGTCCCTCTCGCCCTGTCTCTCTCTCTCTCTCTCTCTCTCTCTTTTTCTCCCTCTCTTCATCGTCCTTCCCTCCCCATCTCTCACTATCTCCTGTCTGAGTGTCCCGCGCGCGCACGATCCACCTCTCGACGTGTCGCACTGCTCTCTTCCACCTCTCCGTGGCTCCCTCTATCATCCGTCCTCGCCCTCGAGTTGTCCTTCTGTCCCCCTCTCTCTCTCTCTCTCTCCCTTTCGCTCGGTGTCTTCCCCAATTACCTCGTCTGCTTTTCCTGTCTTGCCCCACTCCCTCCTCCATCCTCCCCCCCCCTCCCTCCCCTCCCCCCCCGGTCCTCTCCCTTCCGCCCTCCCTCCTCTAGTTCCCCTCCCCTTCCTTTTGCACCCCCGCCCTCGAAGATGCTCGCGCCTCGCGGCCTGGGCCGGAAAGCTGTCCCGCCCCAGCGGGCGGCGCGCGAGAGGCACGCGGATGGCCCGCGTGCTCCGCGCAGCGCGAGGTTCGAGGACCCGGCCCTGCGAGGCCTCTGACGTCCCAAGGAGCAGTCAGTGCCCGGGGGCCCTCGAGGAGTGTCGCTGCCCTTCCCTCGTTCCCCCTGTTCGGGCCTCCTCGGAGGCCCCCGTCGCCACCGCTGGAGTCGCCCTGACATTCTGGTCAGAACGCACCCGGGGAGAGGTCCGGGAAGTAACCGCACAGAAGGGTTCCACCAGACTCTTTTGTCACAGTCTGACGCTCGTGGCGGTGGCAGGCCACGAGCATGCGTTCGAGATCTGCCTGGCCCTGTGCCCAAGGCGGCCACGGGTCGCCAGGGCGGACTCTACGCAACAGCTACAGTCCTGCACCACCCTGCCCCAGGGCAGGCGGTGCCCAGGGGCCCTGGAACGTCCCGGCCGATCTTGTCCGCGTGTGCTTCGGGCCGCAGCCGCGCCACACGCTCGGGGCGTGACCCGTCCCCCTGAGCGGCTCGCTCCCCTCCCGCCCCCTTTTTCCGGCCAGTCTCTCTGCCTTTCCTCCCCTCCTGCACGGTGGCACCATTCGCTACAACGGTACCTCCGTGTACGTCGCCCTCGGCCAGCGCAGCGATCCTGCCTAACCGCCGACGCACAACAGGTGTGCTGCAGGCCGTCTCCCCTGCGGGCCCCCGCGGGGGGGCCCGAGAACAACAGCAGAGGCGGCGAGGGAGCGGAGGGCCTTGCCGCCCCGACGAGTTCGCCTCGCCGCGGCGCCGCCGCGCTCTCCGGGCAACGTCGACGCCGACGGCGACCGACTGCCGACGACAACGACGCCGACGACGATCGACGATCAACGACGACGACGACGACGAACGACGACGACGACGACGACGACGACGACGACCACAACGATGATCGAGGATCGACGATCGACGATCAACGGCGACGAAGGCGACGGCGGCGGCGACGGCGACGGCGACGATCAGAGCGACGCCGACGGCGACGGCGACGACGGCGACGGCGACGGCGACGGCGACGAAGCGGTCGCGATCGCGGCGCTCCGCGCTCCCAGCGCCCCGCGCCCGCGCGGGGCCGCCGCCGCCGACCGCGGGGCGCCCGGGCCCGCGCCGCGGATGCCCTCATGTCCTCCACGTACGGGCGACGCCCGCCCCGTCGCGCCGGGGGGGCGAGGGCGAGGGGCGGGGGGCGGAGAGGGCGAGGGCGAGGGGCGAGGGGCGAGGGGCGAGGGCGAGGGCGAGGGCGAGGGGCGAGGGGCGAGGGCGAGGGGCGGAGAGGGCGAGGTCGCCAGGGGGGGGGGGGGCTGCGAGGGGCGGGGGGCGGAGAGGGGTGCGGTCGGACCGGGGGGATCCGATCGAGGTCGGTTCTGGGAGGGTGCCCTGATGTGTGTTCGTGCTTGGGTGCCCTGATGTGTGTGCTCGTGCTTGTCGGATGTTCTTGTGCACCTTCTGGGGAGGGTGTCCTCGAGTGGTCTTCTGGTTTGGGGTGTCTTGGCAGACAGAGGGCCTCGTGCGCTTGAAGCATGGCTTCTGCCCTGGCTCCGACCGCAGGCGAACAGACCACGGCGTGAACATAACCTTGCGGAGGTCCGCGCGGGTCCCGGATCGGCGCTGGAGCCCACTCGCGGTGCCTCTGGCGCCCTGCCCTCGCGCGCTCCGAGGGCAGCGGGGGTGTCCAGCGCCGATGCGAGGAATCCGCGCGGACCTTAGGCCACTGACTGTTCCTGCAGAGGGGTGTCCAGACGTGGTCGCGTCGTGCACGAAGCACGACGTGAGGTTTTCGGCCGTTTTCGGCTTTTGGGGGCCCTCGCCTGTCCCTGGGACTGTCAGAGAACGTCTCGGGGTGAAAGGCCGGTCCTAGGGAAACGGTCGGGACTTCGGGGGACCGCACCGACAAAAAGATTAGGGCCACCACGGAGGTGCGAAGTGAGTCGCGCTTCGCGGCCTTGGCGATTTCAGAGCCAGGCGCGAATCTTTCATCCTGTTCTAAGAGGGGGGGGCGGGAGAGGCGCGAAAACGCGAAGATGTTCGCGCTTCGCGGAGCGCGAATCGAGAAGATTGTTGCCCTACGGTAGGTTCGTGTCGTGTCGACCGGCGGCGGCCCAGAATCGGTCGATGTTGAACGATCGGACGGTGCGTAAGCGGCCGATCATTCAAGGTTGAACGATCCCCGCGGTGTCAGGAACCAATGCCCGGGTCGACACGACACGAACCTGCCGTGGGTATGTCTGGCCCTGAGACCTTGGCGTCTCGTTTCGGTCCGAGCCGGGCGTTTTTCGCCTCCAACGTGTGTGCGACGTCTGCCCCGTGTCGCGAGGGCTCAGGGGCAATGCGCATCCTCTTCGGGCCATCCTTGGGGCCCGCTTGGCGAGGGAAGGGGGAGCAGGAGGAGGAGGAAGATGACGACGACTACGACGAGGAGCCAGAGGAGGAACATGAAGATGAAGACGATGAGGGCAAGAACGAAGACGAGGAGGAGGAAGGAGGAGCAGGAGGAGGAGGATCACGAGGACAAGGACAAAGCCCTCAAGATCGCCTCTTGGAGCTCTCTTGGGACTCTTTAGCAGAATCTTGGCGTCATCTTGGGGCTCTTTTGGGGCCCTCTTGGGGCCCTCTTGGAGCCCTTTTAGAGGGTTCCTTTGAAGCCCTGGAGGGTCTTCTGTCCTGTGGCTATCTTGGAGGCCATCGATCAAAAGGGGGGAGGTCCTCGGTTAGCATTGGCCCTCTGGGGACGCTCTTGACCCGCTTGGGGCGCTCTTGGGGCCTTCTGGGGGCCGCTTGCGTCCCTCTTAGGCGTCTCTTTTGGGCCCCTCTTGGGCCTCTTAGGCCATCTTGAGGCCTCTTAGGCTCTTAGGCCATCTTGAGGCCTCAAAAGCGTATCGGAAGCCAAAAGGACAGAAGCAAACATCATTGACTTCCCATGCATGTTTGAAGAGTGTTGTCCTCTGGCCTCGTCGCCGCCCGTCGTCTGGGCCTAAAACTTGGTCTGGCGGCTATGTCGTCGCCGTTGCCGCCCCGTCGCCGCCTCGTCGCCGCCCGTCTGGGCCTGAAACTTGGTCTGGCGGCTAGGTGGTCGCCGTCTCCGCCTCGTCGCTGCGTCATCGCCGCCCGTCGCCTAGACTTTTTTTGCGCATATCAGTCAAATCAATTGCAACACAATCGACCACAATAAAATGCAACTCGGACATGTTCCTGCATAAAAAAGAGAATAGAATATATCACCCCCACCGGGATTATCGGCACCCTTTTTCGCATTGCTAATTCCCTACTTAGGCTCTGCCTAGAAGGGTTCTTACTCGGTATGTTTAAAGGGCCGGGCAGTGCAACTCGCCCCGGGCGGTTCCCCCAGTATCCGCCCCGCGGTTCCCCCAGTCACGTCTCCTTAGCTTAGCGTTGCTTATCTCATCTTAGCTTAATGTATGTCATCTTAGCTTAGCTTAGCTTCATCTTAGCTCAGGTTTATCTTAGCTAGCTTACCTTCGTCTTAGCTTCGCCGAGCTTTAGCATAGCAGAGCACAGCATAGCATAGCGTAGCATATCATAGCGCAGCACAGCATATCATAGCATAGCCCAGCATAGCGTAGCGCAACATAGCATAGCATAGCATAGCATAGCGCAGCACAGCACAGCACAGCATAGCACAGCGCAGCATAGCATAGCATAGCAGAGCATAGCATAGCACAGCAGCAAAGCAAAGGCGAAGCAACAGCAGCGACAGCAAAGCAAAGCACAAGCAACGCAAAGCAAAGCAAAGCAACCACAAAAGCAAAGCAAAGGACAGGCAAACCAAAAGCAATGTGCGACAGATGCCGAGCTAGTCTCGATGATCCAACTCCTAGGTAGGTCGCACTGGGATCATTCCATGTGATTATGCTACATCGTCCATCCGAAATGTGAACTCGTTCCATCCCAGTCAGGCCAGTACCGTCCCCCCCGCCATCCTCCGCAAAACATATTAGAATCCCTTGCAACACATAGGACGAAGTGCACGCGCGCGCTTCGTCGCGCGATCCATCAACAACTTTCGGCTTCGTAAGGGTGTGAAAACCGAATGTCCCAAACCATATACGCACAGGGTTTCGCACCGCTGATTTTCAAAAAAACTTGCGCGAGCGCTCTTGCGATGTCTAAATAAACTCTTCCTGACATGCTTCCAAACAGGTTTCGCGCGCGCATGTCGATATCGTTCGAACGCCCTCGCGCGCGTGCTAGGGTGGCAGCGACCCGCGTCAAATGATACCGTGCGGGCCATTATCGCGCGTCTGCCGCGCGCGCAGGTGGAATTCCTTCCAACATGTTCATCACCGACGCGACAAAGCCGTCATCGTCGTCGGCGTTATCAGCATCAGCGCCGTCACTGGCTGCCCCGTCGTCACTGTCAACATTGCCGCCAGCATCGCTACTATCATCATCGTGTCTGCCGTTTTCGACGTTGCTAAGGTACCGCGCCCGCCCAATTCGCCGACTCGCTCAGAAGTGCCCGCTGGGATGTGCCGAGCCGTCAGCGCCACCGCATTCGCGTCGGTCGCGCCGAACTAACTGGCCGCTGCGCGCGCGAGCATGCGCGGGCCAGTGCGGCCGCAGAGATGCACCCGCCAACACCAAACACTCATCGCAGTCGCTTTTGTAGGCGTTTTGCAAACCAAGTTGCGGGTGGGTCGGGTGATGGCGCGCGCAAGGGGGTCGAGAATGTCAAGTTCGGCATGGCGAATGTCACCACGTAGTGTGCCCCACATTCCTCAAGCAGTGCTTGCAGATAGGGTACCTAAGAGGAGGGGCCGTGTGGTCGATCTCGCGGCTATGTCGTCGCCGTCGCCGCCACGTCGCCGCCCGCTGTGTGGCCGTGTGGTCGTTATGGCGGCTATGCGGCTGCCGTCGCCGTTTCGGCGCCGCATCGTCGCCGTCCGTCACCACCGTTGGACTGCGTTATACAGATTGCACGACGCAGGAATCACATGTTGTGCGCGATGTTTGAATGTTCGCAACATAGAATTCGTCATTGGTTGACACAAAATGGATTGGGCCACGTATACTGCACAACGTACAGATACGTATATGCATGTGTATCGATGCGTGTGTGCATATATATATATACACATATGTATGTGTATGTATATCCGTATGTATGTATACGTACGAGTTGCGCCATACGTTGATGCACATGCGCATATTTGTATAATTTCATATATATATATAACATGCGCGACATAGGTTGCGCCGCATTTGTTGCGCAACGTATGTTGCACCAGTGTAATTGCATAGCATGCATGGCGCAGTATACATTCCACCCCTTCGATTGCACAGCATGGATTGTACCACATGGGTTGCATGACAAGTGTTGCACAACATCCACATACATATATGTTGCTGCAAACAGGCTGCTGGGAGCCCGAAATGCCACATTTGGAAGTCATTCCAAAACCGCACGCGGTTGTCTCGGGCCTGACAGGCGTGCGGGGGGCGGGGGGAGCGGGTGGGGCGCCGGCGGAAGCGGGTTCCTCCTCGTCTTCCTCCTCCTCCTCCTCCCTCCTCCTCCTCCTCCTCCCCCTCCTCCTCCTCCTCCTCCTCCTACTCCTCCTCCTCCTGCTCCTCCTCCCCTTCTTCTCCTCCTCCTCCTGTTCCTCCTCCTGTTCCTCCTTTTCCTCCTCCTCCTCCTCCTCCTCCTCCTGTTCCTCCTTTTCCTCCTCCGCCTCCTCCTCCTCCTCCTCCTCCTCTTCCCCCTCCTCCCCCCTCCCCTCCTCCCTATGCCCTTGCCGTCCCACCGCGCAGGGCGCGTGCGCGCGCGGCCGCCCTCCGCGCCAGCGGTCGGGCGGCGCCCGCGTGGGGCGGCGCCGGGCCGGACGAGAAGGGGGGACCCGTCGGCGGCGAGTTCAGATAAGGGGGTTGCTCAAGGCGCCCCTGGCCCAGGTAAAACGACGCGAAGATCGGGTCAACATCGGACCGGGATAACTCGAAATCTCTGAGAATCGGCGGGTTTGGAGGATGTATTGGGCGCCGCGGCCGCTCCAGAGCGTTCCGGAACGCTCTGAGAGCGCTCCGGAACGCTCTGGAGCGATGTATCCCGATCCTAGCCCTGTTTTACCAAGGCGCCCCCGGCTTGTCGCTCCATTTCAAAGCCCCTGGGCACTTGGCCTCGTGATGGGGTGCTCTATGGAGGCCGCGAGGGCCTCCTCGGGCATCCGGAGGGCACCCTGGGCCGGGGGCACTTCTGGCAACGTCCGACCAGGGGGGGAGTGAGAGGCGTCAGGCTTTCTCAGAGGGCGGCGAGGCTTCTCAGAGTCCCTCGCTCTTGCTGATCAGCCGTCTGAAGTCCAGAGGAGGCTTGGAGATCTTCTCGAACGGCCAAAGGCCTTCTGAGCTTTCAGAGAAGGCTTGACCTCTCTCACTTCCCCCCTGGGCTCGCCGCCAGACCTTGAGATGCGGGCGCTGCTGGAATGTAGCGCTGAGCGTTTTCGCCCTGGTTCGGGAGGTCGATCCGGCTCGAGAAGTGTCAGAGAATGATGGGGTCTAGTGCTCGGGTCGTGATCTCCCAGGATGCTCGATGCGTGTCGAGAAAGATCGCAGAACGATGGGGTCTATAGCTCCCGTTGTGATTTTCCACGATGTCGATCCGGCTAGAGAAGTGTCGCAGAAAGATGGGATCAAGGGCTCCCGTCGTGATTTCCCAGGATGTTCGATCCGGCGCGAGAAATGTAGCAATAAGATGATGTTGAAGGCTCCGGTCGTGATTTCTCAGGATGTTGCATTTTTTCGTAGCCCTGGATCCCACAGGGAAGGGGGGTATGAGATTTGCTGCATGCCGCTGGTTTCGGCTCCTCCGCTGCGTGGCCCCTTGCTCGATACACATGACCTTCATTTATGCGCTGGGTCTGCGTCGTGTCGTCCGGTGGCGACCCCGCCGCTTGCGTTCAACGTTGGACGCCGCCGGCGACCCAGAGTCGGTCGATGTTGAACGACATCATGTTTCGG
This sequence comes from Prorocentrum cordatum, assembly GCA_963575745.1. Taxonomy (NCBI): domain Eukaryota; class Dinophyceae; order Prorocentrales; family Prorocentraceae; genus Prorocentrum; species Prorocentrum cordatum. Next base: position 624,998 of record CAUYUJ010018093.1, on the reverse strand, counting down.
AAACGGCCGATCGTTCGAGGTTGAACGATCTCCGCGGTGTCAGACACCAACACTGGGGTCGACACGAGACGAATATGCCGTAAGCTGTCGGGCGGGTTGTAATGGGGAGCGATCCAAACGGGGGGGGAAGAAAAGGTTCCTAAAGGGGCACTCTGGGGCCCCCTTTGGCCCCCTGCTGGCTCCACAAGGGGCCACACGGGGCCCCCGGAGGGCCCCCCCCCCCCCCAGATGGGCCACCCCCCATTGCCAACCGCCCGGTTTCCATCCCCACTCGTTTCTTGACGGTCCCCGGGCCTGGCGAGGCCCCCCAGATGCTGAACACAATGAGACCCTTCCGTCGTGGAGGCGGCATGGGGGGCCTGGGCCGGATGAGCCCGGATGCAGTCGGTCCAGTGGGGGGGGGGGGGAGCAGCTTCGCTCCACGTAATTAGCACCCGCCCGAAGCCGATGCGCTGAACCTTCCCCTCCCCTTCCCCCCCCCTCTCGTCCGCCCCGATGCGCGGCGCTGGGCCGAGGGCCCAGCCCGGCCAGGGCGGCGGCCGGGATGATGGCGGTGGCCGTCGTGGGCAAAGGTCGGGAGACTCTCCATGGGGGGGACCCCAGGGGGATCCCCAGGGGATCCCTATGGGATCCCCCCCCCTGGGATCCTATCCCCCCATGGGATCCCCCCCCCCATGAAGAGCCTCCCGAAAAGGGGGGCCGGAGCTCGCCGGGGGCGAAGGAGGGCCCAGGGCCCCCCGCGGCGCGGCAGTCCTCGGGGCGGGAGGTCGGCCGCTCGGTGGTCGGCCGCCCGGGGCCCTTCCCGGGCCTCGGAGGCGACAAGAAGAGGGGGCCGCATGCGAACCCTACCCCTACACCTCAGGCGATGCTTAAGAAAACTTGAGTTTTCGGCCAGACTCTCGATTATTCTTAACGTTTCAATGTAAATCTTAAGATTTTAATAGAAATGTTGGGTTTTTTTATTCCAGTGCTGAGACTATGAATTTCTTAACCCATGATTTCTTAAGCATTTCGCAGGGTGTACTCGGGGGCGGAAAGGAGGGGGGTGATGACTAGGGGGGGGGGTGGATATCATGGCGGGGGCCATGACATTTCCCCAGATTTCAGGGCGCCTCTTCTTGTCTCATGACGTCCCTGGCCCCCCCCGCTGGGCCGCGCACATGCCGCCGGGCATGATTTGCACCCCCCCCTCTTGGACACCCCCCCCTTGGCCGCTCCCGACCTACCCCCCACGATGTTTTTGAGGGGGAGGGTGGGGTTCACTTCGCTCGGGAGCTCCCGAGCGAAGTGAACCCCACCCTCCCCCTCAAAAACATCGTGGGGGGTATAGGGGGTAGGGTTCGCGTGCGGCCCCCCAGAGAAGCGCCCCGGGAGGGGGAGACGGGTCCTGTTGCGGGGGAGGGGTGCGGACCTCCGGGGGTCGACGTTTCGAGAAAGCAAATCACGACGGGCGGCTGTTCAGTGCTTTCGGCCCCTGGGGGCCCCCTACGGGGGCTGCGGCACCGTCACAAGAACGGTTCAGGATGAGAAACCGGTCCCAGGGGAGGGGTCCAGACGTCTGGGGGTCGACGTTTTGAAAAAATCATGATGCCGGGCGTCTGGGGATCAAGATCAAGATCAATCCGTTCCAGAGCGTTCCGCAACGCTCTCAGAGCGTTCCAGAACGTCTCTGAGAAGGCCGCGACGCCCGATACATCCTCCAGAGCCGCCGGTTCTCAGAGATTCTCGATGTAATCCTCACACGAAGTTATCTTCGTCTTGGCTTCTTCTTACGTCGGGGCCTGGGCACCCGTGCGTCGTGAAGGGTCACGGCGGCAGTTCGCCTGGTAAGGCTCCGGCCTCTGCAGGCCCTGGCGGCCCCTGGACTGTCCACGGAGAGGGGTGCAGACCTTTCTCTTTGTGGAGCCATGCCGTGAAGCAAACAAACCAGTCGTCGTGGGAGGTCTGGGGAGGTTCGAGGATCAGGGCTCCTGGGCCTCTCTCTCTTGTCTCTTGTGTCTCTCGGGGGGGGGGGGCTTCTCGGCTCCACGGCTGGATTCTCTTCGAGGTTCCAGTCGGAACGCTCCCGAGGCCCCGAGGGCAGCGGGTCCTGAGGTGTCTCGCCGCGTTCGGGCTCTCTGGGCCCTCCCCAGGGCCCGGCACTGTCAGAAAACAGCAGTGGACCACAAGAGGTCTGGACCCTTCCCCTGGGACTGGTTGCTCATCTCGACTTGTTTTTCCCAACCATCCTGTGGTGTTGGGTCCTCGTTTTGAATAGACAGCGCCCCGCGTCTCCTCCTTCCTTCCTTCCTCCTCCCCCTCCTCCCTTTTCCCTCCTCCCTCCTCCCCCTCCCCTTCCTTGCCTTTGCTCTCGGCACACCTCTCATACGTTTCGTAGCCCCATAGGGAGCTCCACCGAAGGTCCCAGTGGCACAGCCCGCATGCGGTTCCCCCACCCAGGGCAGCGTTTCGTGGCCCCATGGGGAGCCCCACCGAAGGCCCCAGTGGCTGCTCTCGCATGCGGTTCCCCCACCCAGGACAGCGTTTCGTGGCCCCATAGGGTCCACCGAAGGCCCCAATGGCTGCTCTCGCATGCGGTTTCCTCACCCAGGGCAGCGTTTCGTGGCCCCATGGGGAGCCCCACCGAAGGCCCCAGTGGCTGCTCTCGCATGCGGTTCCCCCACCCAGGGCAGCGTTTCGTGGCCCCATAGGGAGCTCCACCGAAGGCCCCAATGGCTGCTCTCGCATGCGGTTCCCTCACCCAGGGCAGCGTTTCGTGGCCCCATGGGGAGCCCCACCGAAGGCCCCAGTGGCTGCTCTCGCATGCGGTTCCCCCACCCAGGGCAGCGTTTCGTGTCCCCATAGGGAGCTCCACCGAAGGCCCCATTTTCTGGTGCCCGCATGCATTTCCCCCACCGAATGCGTTGCTCACAAAGACGGTACTCACAACTGCATATGGTTGGGTCCTTCGCCAGGCTAATTTGACGGTTGCAGGGCCCGGCAAGGGCCCCCAGAGGATGGACGCAGCGAACAAACATCTCGCGCCATGTTTTTCTTACGACGCGAGGGGGGTCTGCGGATGAGGGGCGGGTCTTGGGGGAGGGCCCCGGGGCCCAGGATCCGTGTCTTTCGGAGCCCCATTTCCGATGACGACGTGTGTGCGCGTACCGCGTGGGTGAAGCATCGTCGACCTTTTGCCCAGGGCGTCTCCTGAAGCATCGTCGACCTTTTTGCCCATGAGTGGTGCGGTGCACAGTCTTTGGGCCCGCAGGGCCGAGCGAAAAGTACGCACTGGGCCTCCTGGATGGGGGTCGGTGTAGACGGGGTCGGAGGATCGCGCCTCGCCGATGCATCGCCGATGCATCGCCGATGCATCGGTCGCCGACGCATCGGCGATGCATCGGGGATGCGGCGCGATCCTCCGACCCCGTCGACTCCGACCCCATCTAGGAGGCCTCTACGAATGGAGACCCTCGAAATGCAGTGCTCGTACGTTTCTTTCGCGCCACGAGGTGGAGATCGCCGGCCCGACGATGACTGGCGTCGTCAAGTCGTGGATCGACGAGAGGGGCACCACTTTCATCCTGAATATCGCTCCACCTCCTTCCCCCAGACCTCCAACATCTCCAGACACTCAATGCGGCAGTTTGGCCAATTTTCGGACGCTGGAAGCCCTCGCCGGGCCCCAGGAATGACAAACAACTCGGGATGAAGATCCGGCCCTGGGGAAGAGGTCTAGGGTTACGCTTGCGAACGCTTGCACACGCTTGAAAGCACGACAGAGGCACTGTTGGGCACTTTTGGCCACATTAGGTGGAAAAGTAAGCAAAAGTGACCAAACGTGCCCAAAAGAACTTCGACGTGCGTGCCAACGCTCGCAAGTGTCGCAAACGTGCCCAGAAGTGATCACAAAGTGATTGCAAGCCCTCCAGAATATTTTAGGCGACGGTGCTTGCAAACGCCTGCAAGCGTTGGCAATTTGGTTCCCAAAATGCCAGAAAAAATCTCAGAAGTGCTTCCAACATGGTTGCAACGTTCGCAAAGGCTTTCAGCAGTGCCCTGAAGTGCTTCCGTAGTGCTTACAGACGTTCGCAGAGCGCTTCCACAGAAATAGCCTCCAGAATGTTTCGGGTACTTCTCCAGGAAGTGTGTTTAACGGTGCCCAGCGCACTTCAGACGCATTTGGGAACTTTCGAAAGTTCTCGCGAAGCGTTTCAATCATGCCCAACATTGAAGGAGGAGGACGATGAGGAGCAGGAGGATGAGGAGGGGGAGGAGGAGGACAACAGCGGAGTTAGACTGTTCAGGAGTCGGGCGAGGAGGAATGAGGAGGGAGTGGAGGAGGGTGGGGAAGAAGAGAGGTGGGGAAGGATGAAAAACAGGAGGGGGCGAGGAATGGTGGAGCGGGAGTAGGGGGATGGGGTAGGAGGGCGGTGAGGAGAAGAAGGACGGCGAAGAGGGGAGGAGGACGGTGACTACGGTAGGGTGCGAGCAAGAGCATTTGCAAACGCGGCATCAATAATGTGTGTTGTTCACGGTTGTTATTCGAAGTGTTTTTTTGTCGTTGTAATGGGGGCGTTATGAAGGCATTTCGCCAACGTTTGCGAGCGTTCGCGGGCATTTGGGGGAGGGGCACGCTTAGGCGATGTTGGGCAGTATGATTTGAACATAAATTTCCATTAGTTTCACGTTGCATCTGGCAAGGTTGCACTGCTTCGGGCACGGGCCCTCACTTATCGATCTGGCTTCTAACATGTTGCGGGAACGTATGGTGTCTAGGGTCCTAGTCATGTTTCTTGTTTTGTAAACAGAGGGAGGGTGCGATCGGAAGTCGTCAGGTCGATCGTCGTGTATCGGGCATCGGCATGTCGTGAATCGCTGAGGCCGCCCCTGTCTGGCCTCCGAATTCCCCCTGCGCTTCTCCAGCTCCCCCATTCTCTCTCCCGTCCCCCTCACAGAGGGAAGAACTCCGCCCTTCCACTCGCCCTCCTCCTCTCCCGCCCCATCCTCATCTCCCTCCTCTCCTTTGCCAGGCCATGGGTGCGCAACCTCATCATCCCTCACCATTCCTCATTGCCCAGGTTGGCTTCAGGCCGCTGTGATATCCTTCTCTAACCGTCCTCATCTCCCTCCTCCCGGTACCGTCCCCTTCCACCAACCCCTTGTCAGAAGACCCCTCTACATTCTTAGGAGCCCACCCCTCTCGCCTCACTCTCAGGCGTGCGCCGCGAAGCCCCCTATCACTCGCATCCCACACGCCCGTCCTTTCCCCCCCCCCCCCCCCCCCTCTCTCCCCCCTGAAGGGAGAGAGAGAGGGAGGGGAAACAGGAGCGAGGGGCGGGCAGAGGGAGAGGGAGCCCCTTCTCTCGCCCTGTCCTCGCTCAGCAGCGAGCTTCCCGTGGACCTCCTCGGGAGCCCTCCAGCATCTCCTCCGTTCCCCTCCCTCCTCCCACCGGGGACGCCCCGGGCAGGAGGAGGGAGGAGGGAGGAGGGAGGAGGGAGGAGGGAGGGAGGGAGGGAGGGAGGGAGGGAGGAGGAGGAGGAGGACCCTGCTAAGTGCAGGGGGGGGGGCCCGCATGGCTGCGCACCTTCCGCAGAGGCCCGGCTGCCCTGCCCACGGCAGGGGCCCGCCTCCGAGGCGCTGCTCCTCCTCCTCCTCCTCCTCCCCCTCCTCCTCCTCCTCCTCCTCCTCCTCCTCCTCCTCCTCCTCCTCCTCCTCCTCCTCCTCGCCGAAAGCCGCGGGGGGCGCGAAGATCAGCACGCCCCGCGCGCCGCCGTCTGGGCCGGGAGCAAGGGCCCGGTCTCGTGGTCTCGACTCCTGCGGCGCCGGCTTCCCGGGAGGCCCACTTCGGCAGCGCAGCCGCGGTGTTTTTTTGTTTGTTTCGAGCCCTCTTCCCCGCGGCGGCACGAGAGCGCGAGGGCGCAGAGGCCCCCGCGCGTCGTGCTCCCCGCGGGGCGCGGTGCGCGAGGTCGGGCGGCCCGGGTCGCAGGTGGCAGCAGCGGGCAGGAAGCGTGCACAGTTTCGGGGGAGCGTACACCTTAGGTGATGCTTAAGAAAACCTAAGTTTTCGGCCAGAGTCCCGATTGTTCTTAATTTTTCAATGTAAATCCCAAGATTTTGATAGAAGATCTGGGTTTTATTCAATTTCTGAGAGCATGAATTTCTTAACCCATGATTGCTTAAACATTTCGCAGGGTGTAAGACCCGGGTTTGCCAGGACTCGGGTTCGCCATCGTTTTTTGACGGCCGCGCCCCGGATTTTGACGAGGGGGAGTTTCCTGGGATGTCTGCAGCGGGAGGCCTCGTCAAAGTGCAGGCTCGGCCTCGTCATTTTTTTTACGACCTCGTCGGGGATTTCCGAGTCCCTTGTGCCCAGGTCTTACGTTTCCCTGACAGTTTGGCCCGCGAGTGCAGTCGACCCGCATGCTGAGGATGGGCAGCCTTCCCAAGGGTGCTCCTGCATCCTTGGCTCCTCGGTCCATCCGTGGCCACTTTCGTCGGTCGCGCTCCAAGGCCCTTGCACACTTATCGCGCATCCTTACTAGACGGGTGGACTGGATATCTAGGTGCTCTTCTTTCTGCCCCATCCTCCTTTTCCGCCCTGTCTCGCCTCCTGTTGACCTCCGGGGTCTGTAGCCTAGATGCGCCTATGTGTTTCCATTTCTGGTTACCATACGTGCAATCTTGCCCACGCGTCTTCTCCACGCAAGGCTCATCAGTCAGTCAGTCAGGTTGCGTTTGAGCACGTTTGTTAGCAGTTCTGTGGTGCCCTTGATCGTTCCACACTGCTGTTTTCCCCCCTTTTCTCCCCTTCGCGTCCCAAGGGCATCCTCGGACGATCTCAGGCGGATGCCAGAACCGACCAAGTCCACCTCCTCCCTCCTCGCTCCGCTCCTGATCGACCCCCCACGGCTTTCGCGCCTTACATCGGTCTCTGGCGGCCGTTCGGGACGATCCGGGCACCCCCCAGAACGCTCGCGGCGAGGCGCAGCTGTTGCTAGAACGCATCCCGAGGCAGGAAAGCCCGCGAGAACCGACAAGAATTGACAAAGTGCTTCTCCTTTTCTCTCCTTCGCGTCCAGAGCGTCCTCGGATGATCATGGGCGGAGTCCAAAACTGAGCAAGTCCACTTCCTCCGTCCCCAGATCTCTGACGTCGCCTTTTAGTTTGTGCATAGGTGCATGTGTATATATACATATATATATGTACACATTACATCAAACAGTCAAACCTGGATCGCCGCGGCATGGATGGGGGGGGTATAAGGGGATGCCAACGTGGTCGTATTTGGCCAAACCCAGTTATATGTGGATTGTAACTACCCAAGATGGAATTGTCAGGGGCATACCTCCGCGAATTGGGCGGGCCCACTTAGCCGGGATATCGACACACCCCTTCGCCACACAGGACATGTGTAACCTACTTGTGAGCCAGGCTTGGCCAGATAACCACCTCGGCCTCCGCTTGCCTTTCGCCTTATTCACTGAGCACCCCCGCGGCGATCCAAGCTAGACCCCTTCCGAGGGACCTGTTTTTCATCCCGAGTCGTGTTGTGACGGTTCTGGGGCCCGTGCTCCCCGCGCGAGCGCAGCAGGGCCCTCCCAGCCAGGCATGGGTTTCATCGCGCCGGACGCGGGCGGCGCCGACGCCTTCGTGCACCGCAGCGACCTGTCCGACGGGCAAATGCTGACCGTCGGCTCCACGGTCAGCTTCGAGGACGGGTTCGACAGCACGAAGGGCATTGGAGGAGAGGGAAACCAGTGAGATCCGGGCGTTGCACCTTTTTAACACGGGGCAGTTTGTCGCCCACCGCAGAACATCGGGCGTCTAGGCTTCTGGTCGTTTCTGTTGTTCCGTGACGTGACGTTGTATGTTTGTTTGTTGTATGTTCGTGACGTGTTTCTGGTCGTGATGTTGTATGTTTGTTCCGTGACGTCGGGATCTCAGGGATTGTACACCACGACCAGGTCTCCACAGGTCCGCTTCGGACGAGGCTCCGCGCGTGTGCACATCTGTCAGGTGTTCGATCACGGACCCGTTGCTCAACGCAACCATCCAGCTGTCGCGGATGCCGCCAAAGACCGCCGGAAGCCGTCGAGGGCCACCGAAGACCGCCGCAAGCCGCCCGAGGACCGCCGAAGGCGGCCCAGGAGCGGTGGGCAACGAGGGGTCCACGGTCGAACACGTGACAGCTGTGGCTATCCTGGGCCCCCTCCAGGGGCCGGGATAGCCCGTGGTGTGCGGCGGGGCCGCGCGCGCCGAAGCGGGCAGTGCCGAGCCCGGGGCAGTGGCGCCCTCTCGCCCCCGCCCCCCGAGGCAAGCGCACCGCGAAGAACGTGGTGGGCGCGGTCTACCCGGCCGGGAAGGGCGGCGGTCACGGGGGAGGAGAAATTGCATGCAGGGGCGAAGCGTCTTGGCTCGCCAGTGGGCCCGCCAAGCAAGGTTCTAAGAACCGTTCGGGGTCGGCGCGGAATGCTCTTAGGGCAGTTCTGGCCGAGACCGCCTTGTTCGAACGCATCGGGGCTACGCTCTAAGAACGTTGCTTTGTTCTGGGAGCATCTGGGGGTTCTAGGAGCCTGTCGTGGCAGGCCTAGAGGCTACAGGAATGCCGGGACGGTCGGCCCCTGCTCCAGAGAAGCAGCTCGAAGCACGAGCAGCCGCACGGAGACCTGCCCGTTCGGCGGTCCGCGCGGGGTTCTCCAGGGCGGGCGCCGGGGCCCCAGGAGGAGGAGGAGGAGGAGGAGGAGGAGGAGGAGGAGAACGAGGACGAGGAGGGGGAGGAGGAGGAGGAGGAGGAGGAGGAGGAGGAGGAGGAGGAGGAGGAGGAGGAGGGAGGGGAGGAGGAGATGGAGGGGGAGGAGGGCTTCGCGCGCCGGGGAGGGGGGGGGGGGCCCAGCGCAAGTGCAAGGACTCCGTGCGGGCCGTCGAAGGTTTGGGCCGGCAGCGAAGGAGTGCAAAAAGACCCTTCCTTGAACGAAGGATGGCAAAAAAACGAAGGATTGCAGAAAAACGAAGGATTGCAAAAAAACGAAGGGTTTTTTTGCAGTCCTTCTTTTTTGCAATCCTTCCTGCAATCCTTCGTCCCTTTCTCTGCCAGCTCGGCCACGCGCGGGAGGGGGGGGGTACAGGGGGGAGGGGGGGGGCGGCTTCTGAGAGGGGCCCTTGCCTCTTAGAAGGCGCTGGCCCTTTCGAAAGATACGAGGCCGCCGCCTTCTAAGAAGCAGCCTCCTTCTAAGAAGCCTTCCACCCTCCCCCTACCCCCCTGTGCGCGCCGCCAAACAGCGGTACTGCTACCCTTCGCTCGTTTTCGCCCGTTCGGCCTCCGGGGAGGCCCTCGTAGCCACGGCTGGGTTCCGCGCCGAAATCTTCGAATCTAGCCGGAACACACCCCAGGAGATGTCCAGGGAGTATCCGTGTAGATTTGTTCTGCCCCCCCAGGCAGGGCTCGTTTCGATTCTTCCGATTCGATTCGATTTCGATGGCCTCCGAGTTCGATTCGATTCGACTTCGGATTCCGATTTTGAGTCCGATTCCTCAATGGAGGCCTACTTACCTGCCGATTTCTGCCGATTCGACTTCTCCCGACGTGGCTGCCGATATCCGCCGATCCGATTCATTTCGATCGCCGATTCGACTTGTCGATTCGATTCTGGGCTCTCCTGCCCCAGGTGGTCCGCCGCCCCCGGCTGGCAGCGTGGGGACGGGCGCCATGCTCAGCGGGGTAGTGAGGACACCCTGCCGGCACGATCGAAACGGGTGCGGGACAAGTAGTTTCCAGGCCTCCCACCCAGATAGGGTCAGAGAGGATGGGGTCGGAGGGTCGCGCCGCATCGTCGATGCAACGATCCATCGCCGATGCATCGGCGATGCGGCTCGATGGGGAGCTCGATTTTCTCCACGCCGACGTCGCCGATGCATCGGTGAGATATCGACGATACGGCGCGATCCTCCGACCCCACTTATTCTGGCCCCATCCAGGAGCCCTCTAGAGGTGGCGAAGACCAGCAACAGATCCTGTCAATTGTGAGTAGGATTCAGCAAATGGTGTCGCCGCGGACGTATTTTCACTTGCGGCAAAAAGTCGCCTGCCCAACCGCGGCCGCTGTCGGATTAGAATATCGCCCGCTAGTGGGCATCGTGCCCATCTTTGCCATAATTACCCATGTTGCGCGTGCCAACTCAGGCCTCCCAAATGAGGCCGGGGCACATGGAGTCGGAGGATCGCGCAGCATGGCCGATACATCGGCGATGTGGCGCAGTTTGGAGCACGTTCTCCTCCATCCCGCCGTCGCCGATGCATCGGCGATGCGGCGAGAGCATCCGACCCTGAGATCCGGCCTTGCGACATCTCGAAAAACACGACCGGAGACGCATGGACCCCCAGCTTTCGGAGACACTTCGAGCTGGAGCGATCTGGCCCCAGGGCCCGAAGCGGGGCGAGAACGCCCGATGTGAAAGCATAGCATCGCCCAGATCTGAGGAGGCCCCACCCGATCCGGCCCCATGTGGGAGGCCTCCAGAGGGTATCCGCCACGCGCAGAGGGGGGCAGGGGGAGGGGGGAAGTTAGAAGAACCCCTGCTTCTGAGAAGGCGCGGGCCTTGTCGATAGATGTAAGGCCGCCGCCTGAATTATAAGAAGCAGCCTCCCTCTAAGAAGCCTTCCCACGTCCCCCTACCCCCCTCTGCGCGCCGCCAAGGATATGGAAGGAGGAGAGGGGGATGGGCTTCATCGCGCCCGACTCCGGCGGGGACGATGCGTTCGTGCACCGGAGCAACCTGCTCGACGGCCAGCGTCTGCAGGTCGGCTCCCAGGTGACGTTCGAGGATTCATGGGACGCGGCGAAGAACAAGAGGGCGGCCGTGAACGTCACCGGCGCGGTGCCCGACGGGGCCGCTGGGGTTCCGGCCGGGTGCCCAGAGGAGGAAAATGTACCGAAATTGCTGCCCTGGCCTCTTTCTCACCTGTTCTGGGCCCCCTGGCAGAGGCCCTCGTCGCCACCGCGGATTCTCTCGAAGTCCTGGGCAGAACGCGCCCCAGGAGAGGTCCCGGGAGCAGCGGGATCGGCACCCTGTGGTTTCCCCAGGTACGGCGCGGCGCCTCCCCCTCCGACCGGGCCGCCCCCGCTGCAGGCAGCATACGGGCAGGCGGGCTCCAGCGCACCGCAGGGGGGAACGGTCAAGGCGTGGATCGAGGAGTTCGGGGGCGAGAAAGCGGGACCTGGTCGCGCTCGGCGCGCGAGGGAAGGCCTCGCAGCACAGAGCCACGCATTCCGCACGGGTCTCCGAGGATTTGCATGGCTTGAGAGCCGACGTTTACGAACATGCAGCATAGAAAGAACTGCTCGACGCTATCTTCCTGCGCCATTCTTCGAGCTGGATCGGTGTGTGAGGGTCCTGGGGCCGCCCAGATCTCAGGGGGGGTCCAGCGCAGATGCGCGAAATCCGCGCGGACCTCCGAACGTTTGCGTGCTGATGCCGCTGTGTACTCCTCCAGAGGAGCGGGGCATGGGCTTCCTGAGACCAGACGCAGGCGGCGAGGACGTCTTCGTGCACCGGAGCGCGCTGGCGGACTCGGAGTGGCTGGTCGTGGGCGACGCGGTGGTGTTCAGCCAGGGCTGGGACGCGGGCCCCCTCGGGCGGTGCAATGTGTTGCCCAACGGTCAGTTTCAACCGGTGCCGGGCCCCCAGAGCCTCACAGATCGATCCGGGTTCATAGTTGGCGCACGAAGATGGGGTCCAGGGTTCTGGTCGTGAGCTGGCAATTAGCACCCAGACCCATGGGACTCCCAGAGTGTGCCGGGGTGGAATGTAGTTGGGCCATGGGTGGGTGTTGCCGCATGGAGCGGAAGTCCCCCTCGGGGTCCGACCACCCGCACCCGCCTGCCCCTGCCGCCTGCATCGCCTTGCCCTTCCCCATCTCTCCTCCCGGCAGGCTTCAGTGTGTGTGTGTGTGTGTTCTTCTCTCCCCGCTGTCCCAGACCCCCGACGTAATGATTTTTTCATCACGTCGACCCCCAGAGGTCCCGACCCTTTCCCCATGACCGGCTTTGCATCCTGAGTCGTTTTTTGACGCTCCCGAGGCCCAGTGAGGGCCTCCAGAGGCCGAAAATTAGGAAAAACCTCCCGTCATGTTTTTTTCATTACTCGAGGGGGTCTGGGGTTGGCGATACTGCATCGCTGTTCCGCAGCGTCGGATCCCGAGGCAGGGGCAAGATGCTGGCCACGTGGTGCTCGGTGGCGGCCGCCGTGCCGGGCCTGGCGGAGAGCGGCCCCGCGCGCGGCGCCCCGCCGCCGCCCCCCGGCGGCGGCCGCGGTGGCGTGGTGACGGGCGTCGTGAAGACGTGGATCGAGCAAAGGGGCCCTCGGAGGGAGAAAGCACGGCACCCAGACCCCCTCGAGTAATGAAAAAATCATGACGGGAGGTTTTTCCGAATTTTCGGCCTCTGGAGGCCCTCACCGGGCCTCGGGAGCGTCAAAAAACGACTCAGGATGCAAAGCCGGTCATGGGGAAAGGGTCGGGACCTCTGGGGGTCGACGTAATGAAAAAATCACTACGTCGGGGGTCTGGGCATGCGAAAACGAAAACGCCGGAAGCCTGGCGAAGACCCCAACCATATGCAGTTGGGAGTACCGCAGTTGTGGGTATCGTCTTCCGTCGAGCTCCCTCTGGGGCCCTGAAGCGCTGTGCTGGGCGGGGGAAACGCATGCGGACTGCGCTACTGGGACCTTCGGTGGAGCCCCCTATGGGGCCACGGAGCGCTGCCCTGGGCGGGGGAACCGTATTCGAACTGCGCCATGGGGACCTTCGGTGGAGCTCCCTCTGGGGCCACGGAGCGTTGTAGTTGGTGGGGGAACCGCATGCGGACTGCGCTATTGGGACCTTCGGTGGAGCTCCCCCTGGGGCCACGACGAGCTGCACTGGGAGGAACCGCATGCGGACTGCGTCAATGGGACCTTCGGTGGAGCTCTCTATGGGGCCACAAAACGCTGTACTGTGTGGGGGAACCGCATGCGGACTGCGCTATTGGGACCTTCGGTGGAGCTACCCCTGGGGCCACGACGAGCTGTACTGGGGGAAGCTGCATGCGGACTGCGCCACTGGGACCCTTGGTAGAGCTTGCTCTGGGGCCACGACACGCTGTATTGGGTGGGGAACCGCATGCGGACTGCGCTACTGGGACCTTCGATCGAGCTCCCTCTGGGGCCACGAAGAACTGTACTGGGCAGGGGAACCGCATGCGGACTGCGCCACTGGGACCTTCGGCGGAGCCCCCTCTGGGGCCACAAAGCGCTGTATTGGGTGGGGGGATCCGCATTCGGATTGCGCCACTGGGACCTTCTGTGGGGCTCCCTCCGGGGCCACGAAGCGCTGTACTGGGCGGGTGAACAGCATGCAGACTGCGTCACTAGGACCTTGGGCCACGAACCGCAGGCGGACTGCTCTACTGGGACCTTTGGTGGAGCTCCCTCTGGGGCTACGACACGCTGTGCTGGGTGGGGAAGCCGCCTGCGGACTGCGCTACTGGGACCTTCGGTGGAGCTCCTTCTGGGTCCACGGAACGCTGTACTGGTTGGGGGAACCGCATGCGGACTGCTCCACTGGGACCATCGGTGGAGCTCCCTCTGGGGCCACGAAACGCTTTACTTGGTGGGGGGACCGCATGCGGACTGCGCCACTGGGTCCTTCGGTGGAGCTCCCATTGGGGCCACGACACGCTGTACTGGGTGAGGGAACCGCATGCGGACTGCGCCGCTGGGACAGCATGTGGATCTTCCTTCCTCTGGGGCCACGAAACGCTGTACTGTGTGGGGGAACCGCATGCGGACTACGCCAATGGGTGGAGGATCTGCACCACTGGAGCCTTCGGTGGAGCTCCCTCTGGAGCCACGAAACGCTTTACTTGGCGGGGGAACCGCATGCGGACTGCGCCACTGGAACCTTCGGTGGAGCTCCCTCTGGGGCCACGAAGCGCTGTACTGGGTGGGGGAACCTCATGCGGACTGCGCCATTGGGACCTTCGGTGGAGCTCCCTATGGGGCCACGACACGCTGTACTGGGGGGAGCCGCATGCGGACTGCGCCACTGGGACCTTCGGTGGAGCTCCCTCTGTGGCCACGGAACGTTATATTGGATGTGGGAAACGCAGGCGGACTGCGTCACTGGGACTGGGGCCACGACGAGCTGTACTGGGGGGAGCTGCATGCGGACTGCGCCACTGGGACCTTCGGTGGAGCTTCCTCCGGGGCCGCGACACGCTGTATTGGGCGGGGGAAACGCACGCGGACTGCGCCACTGAGGCATTATGCAGTTCTTCCTTCCGTCGGGGGCCACGAAACGTTGTACTGGGCAGGTGAACCGTGTGCGGACTACGCCACTGGGACCTTCGGTGGAGCTCCCTCTGGGGCTACGGCACGCTGTGCTGGGTGGGGAAGCCGCCTGCGGACTGCGCCACTGGGACCTTCGGTGGAGCTCCCTCCGGGGCCACGAAACGTGATGATGATGGTGATGGTGATATGATGATGATGATGATGATGATGATGATGATGATGATGATGATGATGATGATGATGATGATGATGATGATGATGCTGATGCTGATGCTGATGCTGATGCTGATGCTGATGCTGATGCTGATGCTGATGATGCTGATGCTGATGCTGATGCTGATGCTGATGATGATGATGATGATGATGATGATGATGCTGATGCTGATGCTGATGATGACGATGATGATGATGATGATGATGATGATGATGCTGATGATGATGATGATGATGATGATGATGATGATGATGGTTGTGATTGTGATGATTACCATGGTGGTGGTGATGATGGTGATTGTGATGGTGATGGTGATGGTGGTGATGATGATGCTGCTGATGATCATGAGGATGCTGCCGATGATAATGCTGCTGATGGTGGTGGTGGTGATGGTGATGATGCTGCTGCTGATGATGAGGAGGAGGATGATGCTGATGATGAGGAGGAGGAGGAGAAGGAGGAGGATGATGATGATGAGGAGGATTATGACGCTGATGGTGATGCTGATGCTGCTGCTGCTGATGCGGATGCGGATGCGGATGCGGATGCGGATGCGAATGCTGACACTGATGCTGATGCTGATGTTGATGTTGATGTTTCTGATGTGGATGTCGATGCTGATGCTGCTGCTGATGAGGATGAGGATGAGGATGAGGATGAGGGTGGGGAGGATGATGAGGATGATGAGGATGATGAGGATAATAAGGATAATGAGGATGGGAGGAGGCAGGAGGGAGAGAAGGGAGAAGGGAGAGGAGGGAGGACGGGGAGGAGGAGGGGGATGAGGAGAAGGAGGAGGAACGCGGGGCGCTGTCTCCTCAAAACGAGGTCCCAACACCACAGGATGGTTGGGAATAATCATGAACTTCTGGCGCTCCGCGCGGATTTCGTGGGTCCGCGCTGGGCCCCCCCGGAGGCGCCTCCTGGCTCCGCCCCTGGCACGCTCCGCACGCCAGGGAGGAGGTCCAGCGCAGATCCAAGAAATCCGCGGGGAGCGCCAAAAAGTTACGTTTATGGCGTTTTTTGTTCTTTGTTCATCTATGCATGACTCCAGACATTGGCTTCTCGACAACATCGAGGCGGAAGGTTTTTGTTAGTAGTTTTCGGCTCCACGGGGCCCTTCTGATGCCTCGGCACCGTCGGGCAACGGCTCGGTAGGAAGTCCTGGCCCCAGGAGAGTGGTCGAGAAGGCGGGGGCCCGTGTCTCGAACACAGCCAGACGCCAGCTCTCTCGGATTAGAAACTTCTGGAGTTCCGCGCGGACTTCGTGGGTCGCGCTCGCCTCCCACTGTCGCCGTCGTCGTCGTCGGCGTTGGCGGTGGCGGCGGCGGCGTCTTCGCCGCGCGGCCTCTGGCGCCGCCACTGGCGCGCTCCGCCCAGCGCCGATCCGAGATATCCGCGCGCACCTCCGAACGGTTATGCTCATAGAGCGTTTCCATTCTCCAGGCATGGGCTTCATCAAGCCGGACTCCGGGGGCGACGACGTCTTCGTGCACCGGAGCGACATTTTGGACGCCCAGTGGCTCGTCGAGGGCACGCCAGTGCAGTTCGAGGAGCACTGGGACACCGGGAGGGGGAAGAGGATAGCGCGGAGGGTCTGCGGGGCCGGCGGCGCGTCCGGCGGTGCGGAGGGGCTGCTGGACGGCGTGATGAAGATGTGGCTGCCGGAAAGGCTCGCGCTTCGCAGAATTGCCCTTTCGCGTGCCCCTAACAGCCCTCCCTGACGACGGCCGTCGACGGTCCTTGCAGGCCAGTGGACGGCGGATTGCCTCTCCGGTGGGACCTTCGCTGCCCTCCCTTCGGCAGTTCGTACTGGCGGCTCATCTTCCAGTGCACCAGTGTTTGGTGCTGAGGCCGCTTGCGCACTCCTCGTGGCGAAATTTCTCTACGCCTGAGGGCCCACTCCCGCCTTCCCGCCCGATGCGTCTTCACCATCGCTGGATATCAGAAGTCCCCAGTTTGTCCTGGCCCGATGTTGTCCCAGTCCTGGCCTCGTGTAACGAAAGTTGCTGAAAACCTCCCGCCGCGGTTTTTTCACGAGCTCAGGGTCATTTAGGACGCGATTCCATGGAGGTGACATTTAGCGTCGGCGCTGGTCGATAACACGCCTGATTCGGCCTGATCCGGTTGAATTCCGCTAGATCCTGCCGAAGCAGGCTTTCAAAACGCATTGGCGACCGCCCTCGTTGGTGACTGACGTTTTCAAAAGCCATGTCAGAAACGTTTATTCGGCAAGTGCTCGTGAGAGAGCAGTGACGAAGCATAGGAGAACCGGCCAACCCATGAAGGCAACGTGCCTAAGCATGGTTTCGAGGGTTGTCTGCCCATACCAAGGAGCATACTGGTACAAGCCACTACCCGGTCTGTCATATGTGTTCATACTCCTTATTTAATGGTTGCCGCCTTTGCCGCCGACCCCAAATTGGGGCCATGTCTTCCGATGTGTTGTGTTCTGGTGTTCAGCAGCCATGCTCAACGTTGTGACTGTTCGGCTTCTGTATTATCCTACTTTTACTCCTGCGTTTGCTGAGACAGTCACAGATAGTTGGCCTGGGAAAATAATCGGTGCCTAGTTTCTTTCCAATTCTTTCTTATCCTATTCCTTTCCTGCTCCTCCTCCCTTCCTGTTCCCCTCCTCATGCAGCTGGATTGGGAGAAGGAGGACGCGGAGGAGGAGGAGGAGGAACAGGAGGAGGAGGAGGAGAGGAGGAGGAGGAGGAGGAGGAGGAGGAGGTGGAGGAGGAAGAAGAGGAGGAGGAGGAGTCACGATCTGGTCTTGACGCCGGTACTTCGGCCTCAGGTGGCCTTTTGGGGACGAGTTCGGCACCTCGGGAAACAGTTTTGTCTCCCTGGATCTAGAGACCTTGGGATGGTTTCTGGACTGTGCAGTTTGTCGTGGCCGTCGGTCCATCCTGTGTTTGTTGTGGGTCACAATCTCATGGATCGTTCGTGGGGTCTCTTGGAACGCTCTTGAGGCGGTGGCAATGTCAGAGTTCTGAGGGATGCGTCTTGGGTCAGTGTATTGTTCGCGGCTGACCTTCGAACTGTTCGCCGAGCAGGTTTCACGGGGGCGTATTGGAGGTAAGTTTTGGGCCTCTGAAGGGCCTCCTGGGGGCCGCTTTGTGGCTTCTTGAGGCTCTTTTGGGGCTCCCTGGGGGCCTCCTGGAAGCCATTGTGAGAGTCTCCGAGCGATATTTTGACGACCCTGGCCCGCTTGGACCGTCTAGCAGGCGTCTTGATGCCCTCTCGGCCTTGTTGTCGCCTCTCTGGCCCCCCTTGGCGCGTGCAGTTTGGGTTCTTGTTGGGGCTGGGGGGGCAACTTCGCGTTTTGGGGCTCGTGGGGGGATTCTGGGGGGAACAATCTCACGCGCCCAGAGACCCACAGAGGGTCGGCGGATTCCGAGGAGGGAGGCCAAGGTCTCTCGGGGTCACGAAGAGGAGCCCCGCCGGCACGACGTTTGTCCTTGTGCTTGGCCTCCAGAGGCCCACTTTGCGCCAGGGGGCTATCAAGAAACCTTCGACGACGGCGACGACGACGACAGCGACGACGACGACGACAACGTCCCGTGCTGCGCCCGGACGCGGCGACAAGAAGAGCCCCAAAGCCTCGATCCTCGAGGCTCGAGGTTCGAATCTCGACGTGATCTGGCGGTGGTCGGCGGCGCGCCAAGGGGGGCAGGGGGGAGGGGGGGCGGGCTTCTTTTGTCGTCGTCGTCGCCGTCGTCGTCGTCGTCGTCGGATGCTTCTTAGAAGCCCTCGGAGGGCTTCTGACAAGCCCGCGATGGGCTTCTAAGAAGCCTGGCGAAAATGTTGCAGGGTGGGTGGCCCCTTGAGACCTATGAAAAACGTATGCCCAGGGACTCCAGGAGGCTGGCGGTGTCAGACGTGGTGGGGGCGTGGTGGGGGGGGCCCTGGCGAAAATTTTGCAGGGTGGGTGGCCCCTAAAAACTTACGCGAAAAACGTATGCCCAGGGACTCCAGGAGGCTGGCGGTGTCAGACGTGGTGGGGGTGGTGGGGGGGTCCAGGCGAAAATTTTGCAGGGTGGGCGGCCCCTAAAATCCGATGAACAACGTATGCCCAGGGATTCGATGAGGCTTGCGGTGTCAGACGCGAAGAGCGTGGTGAGGGGGGTCCCGGCGAAAATTCAGCTGGCCCTTAAAAACTTGTAAAAAAACGTATGCCCAAGGACTCCAGCAGGCTGGCGGTGTCAGACGTGGTGGGGGCGCGACGGGGGAGTCTTGGCGAACATTTTGCAGGGTGGGTGGCCCCTGGAAAAATTCGAGAACAAATATGCCCAGGGACTCCAGACGCTGGCGGTGTCAAACGTGGTGGGGGCGTGGTGGGTGGGGTCCTGGCGAAAATTTAGCAGGGGAGGTGGCCCCTAAAAACTTAGGAAAAACTTGTGTCCAGGGACTCCAGGGGGCTGGCGGTGGCCGACGTGGTGGCGGCGTGGTGGGGGGTCCCGGCGAAAATTTTGCAGGGTGGGTGGCCCCTAAAAACTTATTGGAACAAAAACGTATGTCCAGAGATTCCAGGAGGCTGGCAGTGTCAGACGTGGTGGGGGCGTGGTGGGGGGGTCCCGGCGAAAATGTTGCACGGTGGGTGGCTAACAAAAACTAACGGAAAACGTATGCCCAGGGACTCTAGGAGGCTGGCGGTGTCAGACGTGGTGGGGGCGTGGTGGGGGGGTCCGGCGAAAATTTTGCAAGGTGGGTGGCCCTTGAAAACCTATGAAAAAATCGTGTGCCCAGGGACTCCAGGAGGCTGGCGGTGTCAGACGTGGTGGGGG
The DNA here is from genome assembly GCA_963575745.1 of Prorocentrum cordatum. NCBI lineage: Eukaryota > Dinophyceae > Prorocentrales > Prorocentraceae > Prorocentrum > Prorocentrum cordatum. Next base: position 605,686 of record CAUYUJ010018093.1, on the reverse strand, counting down.
CGTGCTGGGGGGGTCCCACCGAAAATTTTGCAAGGTGGGTGGCCCCTAAAAACTTGCGCGAAAAACGTATGCCCAGGGACTCCAGGAGGCTGGCGGTGTCAGACGTGATGGGGGCATGATGGGGGGGTGCAGGGTGGGGCGCCGTAAAAAAATACGAAAAACATATGCCCAGAGGATTCAGGAGGCTGGGGGGTGGCTGACGTGGTGCGGGCGTAGTGTGGGGGTCCCGGCGAAAATTTTGCAGGATGTGGTGGCGTCCAAAACCTTATGAAAGACGTATGCCCAGAGGTTCCCGGAGGCCAGCGGTGTCAGACGCGGTGGGGGCATGGTGGTGGTGTCCCGGCCAAAATTTTGCAGGGTGGGTTGCCCTTGAAAACTTATGAAAAACGGATACCCAGGGACTCCAGGAGGCTGGCGGTGTCAGTCATGGTGGGGGCATGGTGGGGGGGTCCGGTGAAAATTTTGCAAGGTGGGTGGCCCTGAAAAACCTATGAAAAATCGTGTGCCCAGGGACTCCAGGAGGCTAGCGGTGTCAGACGTGGTGGGGGCGTGGTGATGGGTCCAGGCGAAAATTTTGCAGGGTGGGTGGCCCCTTAAAAAAACTTATGAAAACGTATGCCCATGGGATTCCAGGAGGCTGGCGGTGTCAGACGTGGTGGGGGCGTTGTGGGGGGGTCCCAGCGAAAATGTGGAAGGGTCGGTGGCCCCTAGAATCTTTCGAAAAACGTATGCCCAGGGACTCCAGGAGGCTGGCGGTGTCAGACGTGGTGGGGGCGTGGTGGGGGGTCCCGGCGAAAATTTTGCAGGGTGGGCGGCCCCTAAAAACAATGATTTTGTAGGGTGGGCGGCTCCTAAAATCTTATGAAATACGTATGCGCGGGGACTCCAGGAGGCTGGCGGTGTCAGACGCGGTGAGGGCGTAGTGGGGGGGTCCCGGCGAGAATTTTGCAGGGTGGGTGGCCCCTAAAAACCTATGAAAAAAACACGTGTGCCCAGGAACTCCAGGAGGCTGGCGGTGTCAGACGTGGTAGGGGCGTGGTGCGGGGGTCCAGGCGAACATTTTGCACGGTGGGTGGCCCCTAAAAAACTTATGAAAAACTTATGCCCAGGGATTCCAGGAGGCTGGCGGTGTCAGACGTGGTGGGGGCGTGGTGGGGGGGTCCCAGCGAAAATTTTGCAGGGTGGGTGGCCCCCTAAAAACGTGCGAAAAACGTATGCCCAGGGACTCCAGGAGGCTGGCGGTGTCAGACGTGATGGGGGCGTGGTGGGGGGGTCCCGGCGCAAATTTTGCAGGGTGGGCGGCCCCTAAAAACGACGATTTTGCAGGGTGAGGCGCTCTGAAGTATTTAGGAAAAACGCATGCCCAGAGGCTCCAGGAGGCTGGCGGTGGCAGACGCGGTGAGGGCGTAGTGGGGGGGGTCTCGGCGAAAATTTTGCAGGGTGGGTGGCCTCCAAAGCCTTGTGAAAGACGTATGCCCAGAGGCTCCTGGAGGCTGGCGGTGTCAGACGTGGTGGGGCCGTGGTGGTGGTGTCTGGGCGCAGATTTTGCAGGGTGGGGGACGTGGCGGGGGTGTGCCGGCGAAGATTTTGCGGGGTGTGTGGCCTCTAGAAACGTATGAAAAACAAATGCCCAGAGGCTCCAGGATGCTGGCGGTGTCAGACGTGGAGGGACACGTGGTGGGGGGGTCCCGGTGAGGATTTTGCAGGGTGGGGGGCCCCTAGAATCGCGCGAAAAAGGTGTGCCCAGAGGCTCCAGGACGCAGGGGGTATCAGACGCGGTGGGGGCGTGGTGGGGGGCTCCCATCCTGGCTGTCGCGGAAGCCACCTGAGTGGCACACATGCGCATTGACAGACGTCGTGGGCATTGGACATGTTATTCCATGTTCGGCGAGTGCCGATAAGGACATTAATGTGCGGGTGTACTCGGATGCGTTCGTGTAATATGTGCCGATCAAGCTTTATAGCCATATCTGTATATATTACACCTGGGATGACCCAATCAGTGGAAGATTCGAAACTTAGCCATATGGATATTAAGATCGATTGTGAGATCGATAATGAGATCGATCGTGGAATCGGTAGAGAATAGATGGAATGTCGATCGTGAGACCGAGAGTGAAACCGATTCAATGAGATCGATAGGGAGATCGATCGCGAGATCGCTCGTGCGATCTCTAGTGAGATCGCTTGCGAGATCGATTGCGGGATCGATAGTGAGATCGATTGTGAGATCGAGAGAGAGGCGGGAAATGAGATCGATGCTGAGACCGATCGATAAGAAGATCGACCAGGAACCCGGGAACCTGGGAACCTCGCCGCCCACCAAAATCGGCCCAGGAGCCGGGAACCCAGGAACCCGAAACCAGGAACCCGGGAACCCAGCGTGCGACCAGAATCGGCGGGGCATTTCCGCCAAATCCTTCAACATCCGCTCCGACCCCTCCAGTGAAAGCACTGATTGGGGAATATGCACATCGTAGATCGAAGCATATGTATATGTTTGTTTAAACTATCTAGACATGTACACCTACGTACATGCTTACTCATATATGTGTAAGAGGGAGAGAAAGAGAGAGAGAGAGAGAGAGAGAGAGAGAGGGACAGAGAGAGAGAGAGAGAATAACAGAAGCGTTCGGCCCATCCTGGCACCCTGCATGAATTGTAGGTCTGAGGGTTTGTGGATCCTTGTTCGGAACTTTTGGGTACGTATCGGTATCGGAAGCCCCTTGGAGGCACTCTTGGAATATCTTGGGGCCGTTCGGGGACTCTCAGAGGTTTGTTGGGCCTTTGGGGGCCTGGGCTTCTTGGGGTCCTCTCGGGGGCCTGTTGGCGGTCTCCGGGGTCATCTTGGGTCGGAGGACTCGGAATGTCAGTTCCTGCTCCCCCTCTTGAGGCCCGCTTGGGCTGCCTGGGGGCCTCTTGGTGCCCACTTGGGACGTCCTGGGGCCATATTAGAAGCCTCCGGGGCAGTCTTAAGGTCATCTTGGGCTGTCTTGGAGTGTCCGAAGCCCGAGATGGCGAGAGCGCTAACATCTTTCAAAACATGTTGGGAAATCATTGATGGCTGCTTCTTGGGGCCCTCTTGGGGCCTCTCGGATCCGTCTTGGGGCGTGCCTCAGGAACACGCGAGAGCGCCCACGAGCGCTGGGAATTCGGTGCTGCGGGTCTCTTCTCGAACTTACCTCAATACAGATGTCTTTCAGGGACCTGAGGACACCGCGCCGCTTGTCGCAGCATCCGGGGGGAGGGGCTGCCAATTCTGGGTGCAGAAGGTCAGATAGGACGAGGGCACGGGAGGGATGCAAAGTAGTGTCCAGCTGTTTTCGAGGTGGGGTTCAAAACGAGCCCGAGGAAGCTGCGCGCCGAGGAAGGCCCCCGTGCGATGGGGTGCGGTCACCGGGTTGCCTTGCTAGGGGCCTCGCTGGCAACACATTTGCCACCTTACACACGCACACTTGCGCACACGTTTTCTCCACCGCTGCGACGAAGCATCGGCTGATCAGCAGCAACAGGATACGCTACTTACGCTGCAATCGACCGTAAGCCGACCGCGCCCGAGCGCAAACAACCACAATCACAATCACAATCGCAATCGAAATCACACACGCACACTCACACACTCGCGCGCACATATGTCTAATTACATCCGCAGCCCGGCGCGGAGCGACACGGATGGCACACATCCATGAAGTTAGTAGGCGAGGGCTCGCCCATCAGAGACGTTCCTCCTCTCTCATGGCTGCTTCCTCTTTTTCCCCCCTCCTCAGCCTTCCCGCCTCCTGCCTCGCTCCTCCCTCCTCGTTCCTTCCCTTGCCGCAGGTCGTTTCGGTGAGAAGGCGTCGCATGCCTCGGTTTCTGGATTCTTCCCTCCTTAGCTCCTCCTGCCTCTCCTTGCTCAACTCGCTATCCTCCTGCTCCTCCTCCTCCTCCTTGCACTCCCCCTCAGAGTCCTCCGCGGCTCCTCCACCTCAGCCAACTCCATCCCCTCGTGATTCCGCCCTGCCGCGTACCCTCTTCCCACTCGTTCTCCCTCTCAACGTCCTCCCCGGGCAGCGGTGCCACACGGTTCGTCAGCAGAATCCCCGCCCTTCCACCCCTTGGATGTTCGGAATTGGATTTTGGGGAAAACCGCGCCTCCCACTTGATCATGCCAGGACCCGTTTGCTCCATACAGTCGAGGTTGATTAGTAGGTCGACCCTGTCGCGATAGATGCCTCCTACATGCCTATTGCAACATGACGCTCGGAAGGGTTTCGTGTCCTCTCGTGTCCTCTCCAATCAACCTCGACTGGCGATCGGTCAGCAGTGCCGAGGGCCATCCGCCGGGCTCCCGACACTTCTGGGGGATCCAAAGAATATACACCACCACCACGTCGATTCCTCCTCTCGCCTCTTTCCAGCGAGAGGGAGGGGGGGAGGGAGGTGGTGGTGGTGTATATTTTGGGGCCTGCTAACTTCGCCTGGCCCGGGGGGCTTGTGCGTGCTATGCCGCAAAGGGGCTTCGGCTTCATCGTCCCGAGCGGCGGGGGCGACGACGTCATGATCCACATCAACGAGGCCCTCAGAACCTCCGGGGGCCTTGCCAAAGCCACAGACCAATCGCGTATTGGCATGAGCTTCCGCAAGGTCGTCCCGTCCTCCTCCTCCTCCCCTCCCCCTCCCCCCCCCCCCTCCCCTCCCCCTCCCCCTCCCCCTCCTCCTCCTCCTCCTCCTTCCTCCTCCTCCTCGTCCCTCCCCTCCTCCTCCTCCTCCTCCTCCTCCTCCTCCTCCTCCTCCACCTCCCCACCCCCCTCCTCCTCTTCCTCCTCCTCCACCTCCGGGAGCCTTGCCAAAGCCACAGGCCAATCGCGTATCGGCATGAGCTTGCACGCACCTCCCAGTGCAACCGCCGTCTCTGGGGCACATCCAGGACCCCACCCAGAAGCATCCAGGACGCCACAAGTCGAGGAAGGAAGAACGGCACAGGCATACACTTTTGGCGTGCAGCGCAGATTTCTTAGATCTGCGCTGGACCCCCCTGGCCCCGGAGGCGGCGCCGCTGGGGCCAGCGCAGATCCGAGAAATCCGCGCGGAGCGCCAAAAACTTCTGTTTATGCCGTTATTGTCCTCCTCTGACAGAGCCCCAATCGGTTGCAGGCACGGAGTGACCTTCCAGTCGCAGTGCTCTCATTGGTGCGCGGCCTTCGTTGCGGGCAGGCGCGGGAGGGCACAACACCAGAGCACGCGGGCCGCTGCCGCCGCACCGCGCGCGGCGATCGGCAGGCCAGGCATCAGAGGTCTCCTCCTCCTCTTCCTCCTCCTCCCCTTCCTCCTCCTCCTCCTCCTCCACCTCCCCCTCCTCCTCCTCCTCCTCCTCCTCTCCTCCTCCTCCTCCTCCTCCTCCTCCTCCCCCCCCCCTCCTTCCTCCTCCCCCCTCCCTTCTCCTCCCCCTCCTCCTACTCTTCCTTCTCCTCCTCCTCCCCCTCCTTCTCCTCCCCCTCCTCCTCCTCTTCCTTCTCCTCCTCCTCCTCCTCCTCCTCCTCCTCCTCCAGCCCTGCCTGGGGCCGCCCTTGCGCGCAGCCGACCTCCCGGAGCCCACAGAAAACCTGCCGGGAGCCGCTCGAGGCCACGAGGAGCCCCCACGCGGCCTCTCCCGCCTGACGTCCGACGATGCGATCATGTCAATCCGCGGCCCCAAGAGGTCCCGACCCCTTCCCCCGGGCCTCTCCTTCGCCCCGGATCCACTTGCGGCGGCCCTTGCGCCCGAGAACGGCCCCCGAGGAGGCCGAAGTCTAGGAGAGCTGGTGGCATCGAGGACAGAACATCAGATCGTGGGAGTTCTGGGCCCCCCACTCCCTGGGCCTCTTCCAGGGGGCGTGCTGACCAGGACTGCGAGGCGAGAAGGGAGACGTGGCGAGAGGAGCCTCCCGGGAGGCCGACGAAGGCGAACTCGAGGCAAGGGCAGCGGCATCGATGCTCCTCCGCCGATCCTCCGGTGAGCGGCGCAGAAAGATGGGTTCGACTTCGCCGACGCTCGTGCGCAGGCTGTCTGCTCAAGGTTTCGCGCCAGCGCCCCCTCTCTCCAGCGCAGCGTTCTGCGCCGGTGGCCGGCGTAAGCCACTGAGTCAGGTCGCCATGTCATCGTGCGCAAGGCCCGATCCCAGAGGTCCGATCTATTTTATTTCTCAATGTGGGGTCCCTGGACGTCCCGACCCTTTCGCTAGGGCTGGCTGTGCGTCTCGGGTTTTTGCTGAAGGTCCCGTGGACTGGCGAGGGCCCCCAGAGGCCGAAAACTACATGACACCTCCGCATTGCATGTCTCAGTACAGTCACGACGCTGAAATTAGGACCGCTTTCGGTTTGGAAGGGGCTCGCTGTTCCTTAGGCCGTGGTTGTTCCTGTAGCCCTCCTCGTGCACCCAGGCGCTGTTGGCCCCGAAGAGGGGCTTCGTTCCGTATTCAATCGCTTGGCTCATTCTGCTAGCTCATATTGCATGACCGCGGGGGCTTCTCCGCGGGCTCGGGGCCAATGCGGATTAGGGGAAGGAGGAGGAGATGGAGGAGGAGGAGGAGGAGGAGGAGGAGGATGAAAAGGAGGAGGAAAAGGAGGAGGAAAAGGAGGAGGAGGAGGAGGAGGAGGAGGAAAAGGAGGAGGAACAGGAGGAGGAAAAGGAGGAGGAAAAGGAGGAGGAGGAGGAGGAGGAGGAGGAGGAGGAGATGGAGGAGGAGGAGGAGGAGGAGGAGGAGGAGGAAAAGGAGGAGGACGAGGATGAAAAGGAGCCGGATGAGGAAGCCTCTCTATGGCCTCTTGCGGCGCTCTTGAGGCCAGACAGGGTCGTCGTCAAGATGCTTCTTTGGGAGGCCTTTTGGGGCTCTTGAGAGGCCTCTCGGGGGCGCCGGGGAGGCATTTTTAATGCCTCCGGGGGCCTCTCGGGAGCTTCTTCGGGCCTCTTGAAACTGCTTGGGGCCCCTCGGGGCATCTTGGGAACCTCTGGTGGCCTCTCGGGGGCCGCGTAGGGGCCTCTTGGGTGCATTTTTGGGGACCTCTTGGGGGCATCTGAGGGGGTATCGAGGGGCTTTGGGGGGAATCCTTGACGGTCTCTTGGCGCTTCTTGGGGCATCTTAGAGGCCTCTTGAGGTATCTCGGAGCCCTCTTGGAGCCTCATGGGCCGCCTTGGGATTATTTTGGGGGCCTGTCTGGCCGTCTCGGATGCGAAAGGGAGATATGCAAAACATGTTCGTTTTCTTTAGGAACTGAAATCAGCATTGCTGCGCGAGGCTCCCCTGAGAGCCCTCTTGGAACGCTCTTGGACGGCATTCGGGTCCTCCTGCATCTCTCTGAGGCACTCTTGGGGGCACCTTGGGCCGTCTTGGAAGCTTCTTGAGCCGCCTTGAGGCCTCCTGGTGCGCTCTGGGAGGCGCCGAGGGCGGCGCCGAGTAGAGTGTCCCATGAACTTGCCGGGGACTTGGCTGGGATGTCCCGGGGTATTTGTCGTCCAGGGACCCTCAGGGGCGGGTCCGCGCGCGCGAACTATTAATATTCTAAGCCTGCTGCTGGAGATCGTAGGACGCCTCTGGCCCAGTGGGGCGGCGAATTTAGCGCTCCTCATCTCAGCAGCCCGTCTGTGCCTTGCAGGTCTGGGCTTCTTTCCGCCGCCCAGCAGAAGCCAGGCGAAGGCTGGCGGACCCGTGGCTGCTGAAACGGAGCTCCAGGACATGGTGTTTTTGTTTCTTCCGGGAAGCAGCCCGTTCACTATTGAGCGCGCTGAGATTTATTCTGGGAAGGTGTTTTTTGTTTTTCCGGGAAAACCGTTTCTGATGGGCGCGTGTTCCACCACCACCACCATAAGTTGGAGGGGGGGTCCTCCTCCTCCTCCTCCTCCTCCTCCTCCTCCTCCTCCTCTTCCTCTTCCTCTTCCTCCCTCCCTCCTCCTCCTCCTCCTCCTCCTCCCCCTCCCCCCTCCTCCTCCTCCTCCTCCTCCCCTCGTTGTCCTCTTCCTCCTCGCCCTCCTCCTCCTTCCCCCCTCCAACTTATGGTGGTGGTGGTGGAAAACAGGCTCATCAGTTTCAGCAGCCACGGATTTGCCAGCCCCCGCCCAGTTTTCCGAGCCCAGGTCTCGCCGGGCGCCGCCCTGGCGCAGGGCGTGCGGGTGCAGTACACCGCCGTCTGGGACCCGGCGAAGGGCAAGATGAAGGCGACCAGCTGCGTGCCCGCCGCGGACGCGCAGGGCGCCCAGGCCGCCTCCTCCTCCTCCTCCTCATCATCATCATCCGCATCATCCTCATCCTCATCCTCATCCTCATCCTCATCCTCCTCCTCATCCTCCTCCTCATCCTCATCCTCATCCTCCTCCCCATCCCCCTCCTCCTCCTTTTCCTTCTCCTCCTTCTCCTGCTCCTCCTCCTTCTCCTCCTCCTTCTCCTCCTCCTCCTCCTCCTCCGACGTTCTGCCGCAAGGTCGTCCCGTCCTCCTCCTCCTCCTCCTCCTCCTCCTCCTCCTCCTCCTCCTCCTCCTCCTCCTCCTCCTCCTCCTCCTCCTCCTCCTCCTCCTCCCTCACCCTCACCTCACCCTCACCCTCACCTCCTCCTCCTCCTCCTCCTCCTCGTCCTCCCCCTCCTCCTCATCCTCCTCTTCCTCCTCCTCCTCCTCCTCCCCCTCCCCATCCCCCTCCTCCTCTTCCTCCTCCTCCACCTCCTCCTCCTCCTCCTCCTCCTCCTCCTCCTCCTCCTCATCATCATCATCATCATCATCCTCATCCTCATCCTCATCCTCATCCTCCTCCTCCTCCTCCTCCGCCCAGGCCGGGCGGGACATCGGCGGTGGGGGAAGAGGCAGATGCAGATGGGTCGAGGTACATCCAGGATCCAGGTACATCCCGGGATCTCCAGGGAAATTTGGAGCAGATCGTGACCGCTCCAGCGCGAGTCGAGGGACAGCCGAAGTCCTGATGCCCTCGACGAGCAGCCGCGGAGGGCTTTGGCGGGGTCCATTACGAACCGATATCGATCCGATTCGATGTCGACTTCGGCCGGGCCGATCCGATTCGATGCCGATGTTCCAGAGATGCTGTTTTTTCGGGCCGATGCTCAGGGCGCCAGAGACGGGGGCACAGCAAACGAGGGCACGGGGATCGCCGATTTTCGCGTTTGGCTATGCCCCCGTTTGGGAGGCCCTGGGCGCCGTAGACAGGGGCATCGTACACGGGGGCAGAAGGAAACGCCTGAGCCCCCGTTTAGTTAAGCCCTCGTTTGTGAAGCCCCGAGATGCTTGCATGTCACTGTGGCGAACTCTGGCCCGGCCGATTCGATTTGATTCCGACTTCGTGCCGGTGAGTCCCGATCTGGCACGCGCTTCGATTCGATTCGATTTCCCGATTCGATGCTGACTGATAATTGCGAATGGGGGGGGCGGACATGCTGGCGTCGTACCAAAATCTACGACGGGCGGTGTTTCGGATTATTGAATCGCTTCGCTCATTCCGCCGGCCCATAATGTCGCACCGTGGTCGCCTGTCCGAGTGGGCGTTTGCAGTGTGGAGCTGCGGCGTCGGGAGCTGTGTAGTTGTCGATAAATGTGTTGTTGTTTTTTCATGGGGCTTCTAGGTGTTTGCAGTTTTTCGACGGCTTTGGTGCCATCGTGGGGGCGTGTTACCCGTGGTATCCCGCTGTGGGGCCGTTCGAGCCGGGGGAAGAGACTTCTTGGGGATCTTGGAGGCTTCTTGGGTCATCTTGGAGACGTCTTGGGCCGTCTGGAGGACATCTTGGGCGTCGTGGAGCGATATTCGGGCGTCTCGGACCTCTCTTGGACCGTGTTGGGGGCGTTCTTGGGGCCCTCTTGGGCCGTCCTGGAGGCCTCTGGGGCCGTCTTGGAGCCGTCTTGGGCCGTCTTGGGGCCCTCTTGGGGGCCTCTTGGGCCCTCTTGGGGCGATCTTGGAGGCCTCTTGAGCCGTTTAGGGGCGTCGGGGAACCGAAAAGGTTAAAACGCCCAAATCTGTCCAAAACCAAAGGAAAAGCACAGTTTCTTGCCTCTTGGGGCCCTCTTGGTAGTTCTCTTGGAGGCCTCTTGGGGCATCTAGGAGGCTTCTTGGGTCATCTTGGAGACGTCTTGGGCCGTCCCGAGGCCATCTTGGGCGTCGTGGAGCGATCTTCGGGCGTCTCGGACCTCTCTTGGACCGTGTTGGGGGCGTTCTTGGGGCCCTCTTGGGCCGTCTTTGAGGCCTCTGGGGCCGTCTTGGAGCCGTCTTGGGCCGTCTTGGGGCCCTTTTGAGGGCCTCTTGGGCCCTCTTGGGGCGATCTTGGAGGCCTCTTGAGCCGTTTTGGGGCGTCGGGGAACCGAAAAGGTTGAAACGCCCAAATCTGTCCAAAACCTAAGAAAATGCATTGATTTTTGCCTCTTGGGGCCCTCTTGGGAGTGCTCCTGGAGGCCTCCTGGGGCATCTTGGAGGCTTGTTGGGTCATCTTGGAGACCTCTTGGGCCGTCTGGAGGCCATCTTGGGCGCCGTGGAGCGATCTTCGGACGTCTCGGACCTCTCTTGGATTGTGTTGGGGGCCTCTTGGGGCCCTCTTGGGGCGATCCTGGAGGATCTGGGGGAGTGTCCCGGGCGTGTCTCGGGCGTGTCCCGGGCTCCTCTCGGGATACTTTTGATCCAGGGACCACCAGGGGCCGCCCCGCGCGCGCGAACCAGAAATACTGTTTACCAGTTACCGGAGATCTTAGCACGCCTCTGGCCCGTTGGGCCGGCGAATTTTTGGCCTCTCGGCCACAGGACCGTTAACAAAACTACTCGGGAATAAAAAGCTGGCCTTGGGAAAAGTTTGGTCGGTGTCCACATGCGAACCCTACTTTACCAACTTAAAATTCCTGGGGTTGGGGTTCACTTCGCTCGGGAGGTCCCGAACGAAGTGAACCGCACCTCCCCCTTTAGAAATCGTGGGGTGGTGGGGCAGGGTTCGCATGAGGCCTTGAGGCCTCCTAGTTTGGGACACCCCGTATTCAAACAATCAAAACATCGCATGTCTGGGCAGTGACGAGGAGGGGCAGGGGGTTCACCGAAGGAAAAGATACCGATGTACCAATACCCTTCCCTCGCTGCCACGGCTGGATTCGCTTCGAGGTGCTGGTCAGAATGGACTGCAGGAGAGGTCCATTGAGTAGAGGGGCGGGGGGAAACAAAGAGGAGGGGCAGTGGGGGAGGCTTGGAGGGGATACATATTCAGACAGCGTTACCCCTTCCTCTTTGTTGCTTTTTTCGGCAACATGGGACGCTCTCGTCGCCACGGCTGACCCGTACCGTCTCTGCCTACGCAGTTGCAGTGATAGGCTCGGGATTGGTGAGGGCGCACAGGTAGCCCATGCCTAGCCATGAAGCGGCGAGAGACCTTAGAAGGCGTCCAAGAGGAGGGTGATGGCTAGGGGGGTGAATCTCATGGCTGGGGCCATGGAATCGCCCCAGATCTCATTTCCCTCTCTTCTTATCTCCACACGTCCCTGAAGGTGCCCAAGTCGACCGTGCACATGCCTCCGGTCATGATTTGCGACCCCACCTCTTCGACGCCCCCCCCCCTTTGGACGCCCCTGAGACCTTCAGGCACTCGTTTCCCAGACATGCGTTGGTCGCAGTCGTTCAGTGCGGGGCCTCTGGAAGCCCTGACCTTTTTCCCAAAGGACGTTCTTTGACCGCGAGTATTTTTGTTGGGACGGCCCTAGGGCCCGGCGAGGGCCCCCCCCCAGGATGCCGAATTTTGCAACAACAGAAAAAACTCCCGCCATGATTTCTGTACAACTCCTGGGGCTCCTAGATGGGTTCCGAAGATGTGGTCGGAGGATTGCGCCGCATCGCGGACTCATCTCCGATGCGGCTCGATGTGGAGCCCGACTTTCTCCGCGCCGACGTCGCCGAGGCATCGCCGAGGCATCCTGCATGTATTGCCGATGCATCTGCGATGCGGCGTGACCCGCCGACCCCATACGCTCGGACCCCATCTTGGAGGCACCCAGGAACGCGAGCATGTCTTGGCCCCTCCACGCCAGCTGTTGGCCCCCACCTCTCGGGTCGGGCGAAAGGGGGGGATTGGGAAAGGGGGGGTTACGAAATTTGCTGCATGCAGCTGGTTTCGGCCTCGCCGAGGGGCCCATCCCTCGACACATAGCCGCCTCCGGCGCCGGGAAAATCAGCGACGTGAGCTGATTCTCAACCCCCCCCTTTGCTATCCCCCCCTTTCGCCCGACCCGAACCTCGGGCAGGGCGCCTACGGCGCCGCCGCCTGCAGCGGCGGCAAGGGGGACCCGCCGCCGCCGCCCGGCGGCGACGGCCCGTGGGACAACCTCTTCGTCGCCGGCCTGCCCGCGCCTCGGGAGGGCCGCGGCCCCGCGTGCTGTGCGGCGATCGTCTTCCCTCCCCTGGCTGGTGATGTTCCAACCTCGCCCTCCTCCTCCTCCTCCTCCTCCTCCTCCTCCTCTTCCTCGTCGGCCTGCTCCTACTCCTCATCCATCCTCTACAATTAACACAATGTTGGCAATCCGGCAGTCGTGTCGAGCAACAAGAACGAACCGAAGCCAGAGGGTGTTCACGTGTCGGGCCCTGGGAGGCGATACTCGTTCGACACTGGCTCGGTACTTCGGGCCGGGCGAAAGGGGGGGATTGGGAAAGGGGGGGGGGTACGAAATTTGCTGCATGCAGCCGGTTTCGGCCTCACCGAGGGGCCCATTCCTCGATACATAGCTGCCTCCGGCGCCGGGAGGCGCCGGGGAAATCAGCTACGCGAGCTGATTCTCAAACCCCCCCTTTGCTATCCCCCCCTTTCGCCCGACCCGAATACTGTTCTGGGTGCTCGGAATGTTCTCTTGGATGTGGTCTTTAAGTACGATGGGGGCAACCTAACCCATGGCGACAACAGGCATGGCCGCGGGGGGGACCTCCAAGAGGACTCGAGATCCTCCTGCCTCCAGGGGGTCCACGACGGACCAGACCGTTTTTATCCTCTGGCGAGAAGGGGCGTGAGCGTGGGGGCGAGGGGGCAGGGGGGGCCGGTCACGTCACGATTCGCGCCAGCGCCGTTTGGCATGTCCACAGGAATAGCTCATTCCCAGACGGCGCCGGCGCGAAGCGTGCTCGAAGCGTCACGTGACCCGGGGGGGGGGGAGCGCGGGGCGGGGCCCGTCACGGGCGTCATCGCGAAGGATGATGAAGAAAGGGGGCGTGGGGGGGTGGCTTTTTCGCCGGATGCACCCTGGATGTATACCTTCACCTGAGGTCCCGGCGTTGCGCCTTTTTCGGGGGAGCGTAAGACCCGGGTTTGCCAGGACTCGGGTGCGCGCCCTCGTCTTTTGACGACCGCGCCTCGGAGTTGGACGAGCAGGAGTCTCGTGGGAGGTCCACCGCGGGAGGCCTCGTCGAAGTGCAGGCTCGGCCTCGTCAGTTTTTTCGACGACCTCGTCGGGGATTTTCCGAGTCCCCTGTACCCAGGTCTTACGTTTCCCTGACAGTTTGGCCCGCGAGTGCAGTCGACCCGCATGCTGAGGACGGGCAGCCTTCCCAAGGGTGCTCCTGCATCCTTGGCTCCTCGGTCCATCCGTGGCCACTTATCGTCGGTCGCGCCCTGTGCCCGGGTCTTACGCCCCCCTGCCTTTTCCACGGCATGCGGTCGGGCCGCGGGGCCGTCACAGCCAGATTCGGTTCGGAAGAGTATGCCAAAGGGGCGGAGGAGGAGGAGGAGGAGGAGGAGGAGGAGGAGGAGGAGAAGGAGGAGGGGGAGGGGGAGGAGGAGGGGGAGGGGGAGGAGGGGGAGGGGGAGGAGGAGGAGGAGGAGGAGGAGGAGGAGGAGGAGGAGGAGGAGGAGGAGGAGGAGGAGGAGGAGATGAGTTGCGTGGCTGCAATTTTGTTCGTGCCCCGTCGGATCTCAGGATCTCAGCAGTTTCTTTGTGCACAGTCAGAGGAGGACAATGCACCGACACCGGTGCCCGCTTCTCGTGTCCGCCTCTTGGCGGGTCTTTGGAGACCCTCGTCGCCGCGGCTGGATCGCCACGGAATTCTGGTTGAGAGCTCAGGGAGTTGCAGTATCGTGAAGTCCGGGGCGCTGTCTCTTCAAAAC